>NW_020769331.1:5336232-5361961 GCF_900518735.1 Pseudonaja textilis | reverse complement strand
ATCTATCTATCTATCTATCTATCTATCTATCTATCTATCTATCTATCTATCTATCTTATCTCTCCACCTACCAACCTGCCTATTTATACATTGTAGACTGACTATAATTGGGGAAATAATACATGAACATAGATTGAAAGAAAATGTTTTTCCTTCCACCAGTATAGTTGCATTTCTTTGTTTTCATTTCAGTCTTGCTTGCAGGAGGCAGCATTCTAGATATAACTAAGGTTTGGTTCTAGACCAAATTCCCAAGGTTCCAGGTCAGTTCCCATATTGAGGCTCCCATAGAATAAAGGCTTTTCAATGCAGTAATTCCTCTCCTTCTTTTTGTTTCTGTTAGACAAAAGATTGGATGGGTCTATCAGAACAAGAGGAATGTAATGCGGTTGCCACAAAAAACTATGCAGCATTGAAACAATAAACATATTTCCATAGTAATGAAGATAATGGCACCATTATACCATAATGGTATATCCAGTCATCTCTGGAGCATCATCTGACAATGTTGGTCCAAGGGCCCATGTATCGTCACCTAGTATAGGAAAGATCCTTATATTGTTTTTTGCTATATCTTGACCACACCTGAATTTTGAGATAATCCTTAGCCACATAAGTCAATTCAGCATAATCCCTTATCTTCAGAGGAAGCATTACAGTTACAATATTGAGAGCGAATTATCCATAGAAAGAGAACATTCTTTGGGCCTTATTAGAAAGAAGAAAAACTCAGCCAAGCCACTTCCTGCCAACTGCCCAATGAGAAGACTCCCTGAAGAGAGAGGGAGGAAGGGAGAAAAATGCATCAGAGAAGCAAGCTTTCAGCTGCTGTTCCTCCTCCTGCCACAGTATTATTACTTACTAACTCCTCATGAGGAAAAATCATTGGAGCTGGTTTTTAAATATGATTAGCTGTATTTCAGTTTTAAGTTGTTTATATAGCTTACAGGCCATTTGGGAAGCGTATTACCCTGAAAGGCAGGATAAAATTATAAAAACAAATAAATATTGAATCTTCTCACAGCAAAACTTGAAGGCTGAAATAATAATTCAGTATTTTCTAGAACAGTGGTTCTCAACCTTTTTTTCGCCCTGCACCCCTAAAGAAATTTCGCTTGAACCTCACACCCCCTGAAATTTAGACTTTAGGAACTACTGGACGCGTTAAATATATGGTAGGATTGAATCTTTTCAGCTATGTATGTGACAGCCACTAAATAACGATACTTAACTCTAAAATGAAAACGAAGTTAATCCATTGCATAATAAATAAATAAATAAAAATTACCTGGACTTTTTTTGCACCCCCAGGTTGGGAACCCCTGTTCTAGAACAAGTAAAAAAGGTGAACGTGATAGACAATGACTGTGAATGATCCAGTAGAGGTAGTCCTCGACTTACAACAGTTCATTGAATGACCATTCAAAGTTACAACAGCACTGAAAAAAAGTGACTTATGACCATTTTCCACACTGTTGCAGCAGCCGCGGTCATGAGATCAACATTCATATGCTTGGCAACTGACTCATATTTGTGATGGTTGCAATGTCCTGGGGATATATGACCCTTTTTTTCAACCTTCTAACAAGTAAAATCAATAGAGAAACCAGATTCACATAACATCCTGCATTACTAATTGAACAACTGCAGTGCTTCACTTCACTGTGGCAAGAGAGGTTGTAAAATGAGGCAAAACTCGCTTAACAAACATTTCACTTAGCAACAGAAATTTTGGCCTCAGTTGTGGTTGTAAGGGAAGGACCAGAAGTGGTATTCAGCAGGTTCTGACCGGTTCTGAAGAACCGGTAGCAGAAATTTTGAGTAGTTCAGATAACCGGCAAATACCACCTCTGACTGGAGATTTTACAGTATCCTTCCCCTGCCACACCCACCAGGCCACGCCCACAGAACCGGTAGTAAAAAAAATTGAATCCCATCACTGGTGAGGACGACCTGTATTTCAGGAAACATGAACTACTTAGTTTTTAAAACAGGTAGAACTGCTTCCCAAACTGAGTGCAGGATGTTAAGCACAAAGTTAATGAAATAATTTCCTCTTATGGGCATTCAAAAATACCATTGTACTTAATGATTTCGGCACTGCAATCATCATTGTTGGTAGAATCTCTATCTTATTTCACACAGAAAAAATTTTTTTAAGAGCACCTCTCCCAACATTGCATTTAAGCTCAGAACGCAACGATCAGTTTATAACAGGTCTGATGGCCCACAATATATTATTTAATGCCAAATTGCTTTCCTGTAGTGACATTGATGGTGGAAAATGATTAAATCATTCCTGATGATCAATACCTAAATACTTTATGGTTGTATGGACACAATCAACAGGAATAATAGTCAATTGTGATTTTAAAGGTTGCGCATTAAATAATTTTGCATGACTGAGAGAAAATACCATCCAAGTGTGTTACAGATAGATCCAGAGATAAACCCTGGCATTGTAAGAACACTTTCTTTATCTTTATACATAGCATTTGGCTTATTTAATAAACTTTAATGCATTATTTTTATTATAGTATCATCTGGGATCACATTCTTGCGGAAAATAAGATTAAAGAAACTACAGGCTCAAAAGTAAGAGTTTCCAAACAAACTCATATGTAGACAACTGAACAAAAGTAGAGAAGATTATGACTATGCAAGTGTAACAAATCCTGCTAATTTAACATTGATATATACAAAATTCAGAGGAATTCAATGTTATTTGATTGATTTATTACCACTGCAATGTATATAATTAAGATCAGGTCATTGCAATAGTTTATCCTTGATATTTTTTGAATAGTGTAACAATATGCTAAATATTGTTAGTGTCAATTTTGAGCATAAGTTTACCATTAGAAAGGTGGAGAAAGCTACTACTGGTGTTCTATACTGATACATATCCTATCATTTATTTATATTACATTTTATGGGTACCTATGGAGATTCTCAGTCATCCAGGTCATGGTTGTCCCAAAGATATTTTTTCAAAAGGCCACTAGACTTTATTTTATTTTATTTTATTTTATTATTTATTTCCTTGAAAACATTTGGCTTCTCATCCAAATTCTGTCTGAAGCTTCTTGGATGAGAAGTGAAATGTCTTCAAGGAAAAACAAAGTCCAGTTGCCTTTAGAAAATGTACTTTTGGGACATTTTTATGGGTGGCATAAAAATTTAATCAATCCATCCATCTTCTTTAGCTGCCCATCTAGGATAAAACCCAAATGCCATTGGTGAAGCATAGAAATTCTGCAAGGCTGCAGACCCTTAGAAAGACAGTGAATGGCTGGATCTTCAGAGACATATAAATACTAAAACCTTCAGATTTCATTTCAAGTAAAAGGTAAACCAAATTTCATCCACCAATTATTGTAGCAGCATAAAATTTTAGTCTGAATTGTATTTATTTATTTATTTGTATCCCATCTTTATTTTTTACAACTAAGGCAGCAAACCTATCTAACACACACCTTCTTTCTCCTATTTTCCCATCAACAACCTCTGAGGTGGGTTGGGCTGAGAGAGAGGGAACCACAAGTCACCCAGCTAGCTTTCATGGCTAAGGCAGGACTTGAATTCACCATCTCCCACTTTCTAACCTGGCGACTTAACGACTAGACCAAACTGGTTCTCAATGAAATATGACTCACAAATGGAAAACAAAAATTGGACAACTGAGTTTTAAGAGATTTGGCATGTTTCATAGGCATGTTTATTTCTGTCCATTCAAGTCAGTTTTTAATTCCTGAAAATTGCCTGAAGTTTTCTTGGCAAGGATTTTTGGAAGTGGTTCCTCCTTTTTGTTCCCTAGGGTTGAAGAAAATGTGTCTGGCCCAAGGTCACCCAGCTTGTTTTGTGCCCAAGGCAAAACTAAACCTCAAAGTCACCTGGTTTCTAGCTTAGCACTTTAATGACTACATTAACTGGTTCTCTGGACTACTATTATCACATTAAAATAAGCATAAATGTCCATTTTAAAAGCACAAAAATAAAGCAGAAATCATCTCTCCATCTTTCTACTGACAAATATTATTATTCCCTCAGTGAGGCACTACCTTGACTTGGTTATGGGACTTTTGTGCTCTGAGGAAAATGAGAACTATGCCAGAAGTTCAACCATATTGGACCGGTCTCATCAGAGGAGTCAAAGAAGGTGCCTCCCATAAAAATATACGGTGAGATGTAAATTACAGAAACCATCCTGGCTTAGCTGTCACCCAGGTCATTATTATGATTTGTCACACAGGCAGAATTTGGCATTTTTATCCAGCTATCAAATCCTTCCACCTGGGATAGGCAGGTGTTGATGTTTGATGGTGTGAAAGGTATTGTCACAGGATATAAGCAGATTTTTGTATTTTGTAATTTTTCTTTCTCTCCAGATCTTTCTCTTTTGTTCTGCTGCCTCCAGGTTATTACTATTATTATTATCATCATCCATTTGTAATAGCTTATGAGAACCCATTTTTTTCAGCCAAGAAAATTGTTTTGAAGCCCCTCTTTCTATTCTTTCCTACCTTAATACATTTAGCTCAGAATAAAATTCTTGAGGGGAAAAAAAACCCTTCTTGGCAGCATAAAAGTCCTTTGTTGGAGCTTTTGAACTTTCTAGATGCAAACTACAAAGGGTTCTGCAGTCTGTCTTCTGCAGAACAGAAGCATTCGCTCATTTTGGATCTTGATATACAGGATATATTACGGAGTGCCTATCAAAAGGTTTGTGAACTTTGATGGAAATCAGAGATGAAACAGATGGTTCAAATATTTGGTCTCAGTTTAAAAGTCCTATATTAATGTATTTTTTCCCTCCCCTTGTAACGGGTTCCTACAAAGGTGACAATGAAGTCACATTCTGAATTCTGTTCTCCATTAAAAACCCTTTTAAAAAGGTCTTGAGCACTCAACATTTTACAGGGTTAATTAAACCACACCTTTTTTTTTACTCATATTGAAAAACAATAACTATGTCCCTAATTTGTACACTAACAATCTTTCCTCAAGAACGACCCTTACCAAGTTTGGAAGTTTGTGGGCATCCTTAGTAGAAAATAAAAACTTTTTTCCTTTCTTCACAAATTTATCTCCTAAAAATTTGCAAAGATTATTTTCAAACCCAGACTCCCTGATAAATAAAAATAATAAAATAATAAAAACGTTTTCTCATTTCTTCAGAAGAAACACAGAGTACAAGTGAGGCAAGAACACAGCCTCTGCAGCTCCTCTGAACCCTTTTAGGTATGATCATACATTTATTCTATTTCTAAGAAGTTTTCTCTGTTATTTTTTCCTTTTTTTAAATATGAAATTGTAAATGGGACTTTCAATTATATAATTCTCCAAAGCACTCTCTTCTGAAAAGAACCCTTTTTTCATGTATATAATACCTTGATGTAACTGGAAAAATGAAGCCAGGTCTGCAGTACACAGATTTTAGATTATTTCAATACTGTGCCTATGTATTTGGATTTGGGGTTGGTGATAATGGTCTCCTAACCTTCCTCTAATTAGCTGCCCATAAGCTTTTCCTTCTCTTTCGCCTTTCTCTTGTTTCTATGGGAGGTGGAGGAAGCAACAGTAATTATCATAGCTTTTCCCTCCCCTCCCCTGGTTGCCTTGCAGATATCTAGATGACAAAACCCCATTTAGAAACTGTTTTTCTGGTCCTTATATTCCTTTTTTTTTAATTGATAAGCAACAGAAAGAAAGGAAAATTAGGTAAATAACTGATTTGCTACTTTTTTCCAATGTGTGTCAGCTGCAGAAGATTTTTTTTAAAAAAAAACAGTCAGGATTTCATTAGCAAGTTTATATGAAATGGCATTTCATACGTAGCCCCAATTTTTAATTCACATGTTTTGCTTTTAGACTTACTAGTTAGGGTTTCAAATTATTGACATTCCAAATTCTTTGAAATTATAATTTGTGATACATTAAATACCTCTGTCTTTCTACATATCATTGAGTTAGGCAAGGTTTTTTTTTTTAAAAAAAAACCATTGCTCCACTTTAGAGACAACATCTTGTAAAGTCTTTGTGGAAAGTTCTGGTTTTTAATTCTAAATACATTAAAACTTCAAAACCTAACGATTGGGGGTGGATCAAAGCAGGGGTGTCAATCTTGGCAATTTCAAGACTTGTGGACCTCTCAGAATTGCTCAGCTAGCCATGCTCATTTTCCTGTGTCCTTGGAACGGACATGACTTTTAGACAGAGCTCTAGTGTACAGAAAAATGTGCTATTATAACAACTTGGCTTATGACAATCCAATCCAACCACACAGATTCACAAAACTAATGGACCCAAATGGTGAGTATTTATTTACTGAAGAAATAGAAATCATTTTTATTCAATAACAATAATTTGTTTGAATAGTGTATTTTGATAGGTATTTCATAAACAATAAACTATAGATGCAAGGATTAATGTTGAAAGGGTTTTCATTGTCAGTTCTCTGGAGAAAGCATCATTCTATACTGAATGTTTGATCACAACAAAGCCATACAGATTTGATTTGTTTAATTTTTTTATTAAAAAAAATTACCTAGCAGGAACAGCTTAAAGCACAATTGTACCCTGGATACAAAAATAAAATAGATAACAAATGGAGGGGTAACTTTTCCAGGTTGAATTATCTGCACTTTTCAGAATATAGGTAGTCCTCAACTTACAACAGTTCATTTAGTGACTATTCAAAATCACTGAAAAAAGTGACATGCTTATTTTTCACACAATCGTTGCAGCATCCCCATGGTCACATGATCAAAACTCAAATGCTTGGCAACTGGCATGGATTTATGATAGTTGCAATGTTTCAGGTTCATCTTTTACGACCTTCTGGCAAGCAAAGTCAATGCAGATGCCAGATTCACTTTACAACTGTGTAACTATCTTAATAACTTCAGCAATTCATTTAATCCCTGTGGCAAGAAAGGTCATAAAATAGGGCAAAACTCATTTGACAACTGTCTTACTTAGCAACCAAAAATTTGAACTCCATTGTGTTCATAAGTTGAGGACTACCGGTATGAATATAGGAGCTGAAACATAAAAGTCAGATTTGCATTTGGATTAAGTTCTTCACTTAAATATATATATATATATATTTAGATATTCTGTAATATTCCAGCATTTCTGTGGAGCTAAAATTTAATCCACTCTAGACTGTCCACATATGGAAGGGATTGAAGATGGTTGAACAGATCTTGCAATCCATTCTAGGTCAGCACAACTTTGCAGATTTGAGCATATCCCAAATTTGTAGACCAGGAGTCTCCAAGCTTGGCAACTTTAAGACTCATGGACATCAACTCCTAAGCAAAGCTGGCTGAGGAATTCTGGGAGTTGAAATCCACAAGTCTTAAAGTTGCCAAGGATGGAGACTCCTGTTGTAAACAATAGCCTTTACTCATTTGGAAGGTTGCACACAGACAAGGCTGAACAATATTCAAACAGCTTGAGTCTTATGAGATCATGTTAGGATTCTTTGTTGCTACATTGAATATTTCCAGGCAAATGAATGCATTATTTTTCCTGATGAGAACACATTATTTTTCCTGATGAGAAAAACCCATTACAGCTGCCTATAGAACTGAAGAAGAAATTTAATTATCTTATGTTATTCAGAACAGTTCTGTACAATATTTGGAGGGGATATTTTACTGACCTCACCTTCCAGTTTTAGGGGTCATGACATGGCTACACATCATTATTGGGGGAAAAAACACAAAAAAATAATACGGTTGCCATGTAATATTGAGGAATGTTGGAGGTAATTGATGAAGGACTCAGAAATGCAAGCAGTTTGATCCCTTTTACTTTTTTTTTTTTAATATAACAGGAAGTGGCCAGAAATTGAGGCACTTATTGTGGTCTCTGTTCAGCTACTGCCAAGACATGACAATAATAAATGGTTAACTATTTGTGGAGAAAAATATAAGCATACCTATGCCTCCAGGATTGTTAAGACAGCCAGGAGGATGGTGTGTGGTTGGGCTAATGCATTGGGGCCAGTCTGTTTGAAAGGGGTGGGTGGGTGGCACAATTTGCCATGAAGTAGACAATGGTGGGCTTACACTTCAGGAATCCATCACTGGATACTGTTGTCTTTGACAACTACCACCTGTCTTCAATGGTCCCATTTTAGGAGACTATTAAAAGGGATCTTTTCTGCCTCTTGCTCAAGGTGCAGTTTTGATTCAGCTATACCAAAAAAAATTATCACCTAGTCTCCAACCTGCTCTTTTGGGGAAGGTAATTGAGAAGGTGGTGGGGTAGTAACTACAAAGGGCTCTAGAAGAAGTAGATTGTATTTACTCTTTTCAGTCAAGGTTCAGACTTGGGCTTGGGATGAATCATACTGGCCACCCTTAGTAATCTGTTGTAGGCCTTAAATGGGAAAAGTGCAATTCTACTTGGCCTGATAGAATGCTAACCCTAACCCCAACTTTCAATGCCACCAATCATACTATCCTTCTGGACTCTGTTCAAAACTAGAAGATGCTATTCTGTACTTTTTTTCTTGAGGGTTTGTATAAGCAAAAGGATGTGAAAGGATGGGTTGTGGTCCCCTAGAAAGAACTAATCTGAGTTCTCCTGTGAACTCATTATTCCAGTGTAGAAAAGCAGCTAGAAGCAGTATCTGGGACACCTTTGCTGAATGGACACTGAAAGTCCCCATTCTTCATATGGAGCAGTAAGAGGAAACTCATCAGAAAGCGTTGTCTGCTAAAGCTCCATTCTTGTAGGAAGAGAGCTAGAACTAAAATCCACATTCACGCTGTTAATTCAGAAAGCTTGTTAAAAACTTGCTGTTTAGATAAAAAGGAGGATTTCAGTATATGGTGCAGAATGAGCCTGGATTGTATGTTCCCACTGATTCTTATCATTGATGTTGCTGTATATATGTTAATAGAATTGTTTAAATTGGTCTTGTAACCTGATTCTTTTGACTGAAATAGCATAAAAACACCTAAAATAAAGACAAACCATGCTATATATTACATACATTATGATATGATCTTGTTGAACTTTCCTTAGGGGCTATATAAATTAGAGCACTCCAGGCCATTTTTGAAAGTGTATAAAACAAAATAAGAAAGCAATGGGAAAAGATCTTTCATCTTTCATTGTTGCCAAATCAAAACTTGCTTAGGATTTGATGACTGATTCAGCTGCTCCCTGTTCATAAAGGAACAAATTGTAATTCAATGAATATCAAAGCTAATTCTCCTAATAATGTAAATGGAAACTAAACATTAAAATGTTATCACTATCACAAAGAAGGCACTTTACCTAATGCCTTGTGAACATATATATCAATTTTCATCTGCAAATAACGTTATTTTGATACGTTCAACTGCTTAAAATACAGAAGACACAATGCCTGTCTTTGCTGGGATGCTAGTAATATCCAGTTACAAGATCTCTGAATTTCATGATTTCACAGAAGCACAAAATATTTAGATGCGATGTCTCACATTATCAGGCTATCCAAATATGTAAAATATATTTTACCTGCATGTTCTCCTTTTAAGTACATCATATTAATTATTATAATACACTGGTAGATTCACACATCAGAACCACTTTAATGGTTATTCAGTCCAGTGACATTGCTCTAATAATGCAAGTCCTGCCTAGTAAAAACCTTTTAATATTACTCAGCTTTGCTCATATAAGCACAGACAGAAAGCAGATACAAAGCACCTGTATTTAATATGTATTTTAATGCAAGAATAAAAAACTGTGCTGATGTTTCAAAATCATCATTATTTGAACTAAGGAGAGAGCTTGGAAAATATAAGGTAGGCTAGAGACCATTTTTACACATTTTCAGCAATTAAAATGTAGAATCTACTGTGGTTAGAGTATGGATACATACATACATATATTTAAAAACAGTTATACGAGCAACTAAAGAGTATATCTTCATTAGGAGAAAAGATGTTTGATTAAAAATAGTAGAGAAGTCTTTACTTTGACTCTGATGCAGAGGTAGTATTCAGCAGGTTCTGACCAGTTCTGGAGAACTGGTAGTGGAAATTTTGAGTAGTTCAGAGACCCTGTAAATACCACCTCTGACTGGAGATTTTACTGTATCCTTCTCCTGCCACGCCCACCAGGTCATGCCAACAGAACCGGTAGTTAAAAAAAATTGAATCCTGCCACAGCTCCAATGACAACCCGTGATGGAAGTTATATGTTAAAAAAAAAAACCTGGAATGCAACAAATTAGGGAAAGCTGAAGAGAATATCGGATTGATATACATCTATCCAACACACACCTGAGGATGAAGTTTTTTTTCATTTTGTCTTAACAATCAATTTTTGAGTTTGAGGGAAATTGGTCTCTTCAAAGTCCATCCATACAGTCTGTGATCCAAGTCCAACATGCTATTCAACACTATCTTATTAGTTGCAAAGAATCAGAACCAATCATTAAGTTCCAATTAAGCTGATTTATTGCTCATGCCTATGCACATGGATCAATTCAACTAATGGTCAACACTAAGCTGGTACTAGATGGGAGTTAATGGAATTCAAGAAGGACTGGATGGATTGCTTGTGGGAATGTAGGGATTCCAGGCTGATTCTTCTCTTGACTCATTCCCCAGTCTCTGCCCCTCGTTCCCTACATCTGTCCTATATAAGGACTCATACAAACTCTGAAACAAATGTTATCACCTCTAGTTGTTGGGATAGGACAAAGAACACTCTAATAAATGGAAGAGATTCTTTATTTCTTTATTTTTATTCTTGAGCCTTGGTGGCACAGTGGTTAGAGTGCCATACTGCAGGCTACCTCTGCTGACTGCTGACTGCCTGCAATTTGGCAGTTCAAATCCCACCAGGCTCAAGATTAACTCAGTCTTCCATCCTTCCGAGGTCGGTAAAATAGGGACTCCAGATTGTTGGGGGCAATATGCTGACTCTGTAAACTGCTTAGAGAGGGCCATAAAGCACTATAAGCTGTATATAAGTCTAAGTGCTATTGCTATTATAATATAAAGTGATTTTTCAGATTTTTGCAGTGTTCTTCCAAGTCATTTATGGGAGGTGCTCCAAATGCAAAACATAGCTACTATGAATTCTTCAGTTTTGAAAAAGGCTCCATTTCTCTCTTCCACATCACCCTTCACTTTCCCTATCATATACTTACCTTAGGAATATTCAACATTCAACACAAGTAACAAATTCAAAAGTTTCAGCCAAGAAATAACTGAAAAGTGAAAACAATGCATTCCATTTTTCCTTCAGGCAGCATCACTGAATCTTTTCCCCCTGCAAAGTTAATACAGCTTAGTGGATATTGTTATGTCTCAGAGAGTGGGAATTGCAGTGAGAGCAAAATGTGGGAATTTGAAATGCAACATTTCAAAAAGATTACCACATGCAGAGTACCCACTGTAATATTTCCATTTGCTTTGCCATTAATCTAAAACAGTGAGACTCTTGCTGACATTAATGACAAAATAGTTGACAATCCAAAGCAAATATCCCAATCAACTTTGGAAAAAAAGGATGGGTATCTCTATTTTTTTAGTCTACAGTGCTGTTTTGTGTTTGATACAGAATCATCCATACAAAGAAAGGGTAGATTAATTGCTGAATCCCATAGTTTTCTTGGAATTTCTAACAAAAGAATATTTATAAAAGAAATAAATCCTTTTATTATGTGTATCACACCGTTACACCCAATTTTGTATCAATTGCAATTAAGATCCCTTTTAAGAAATAATAATTGGAATAGGCATTGCATATTGGAGTAGGGTTTAAATATTGCTGTAAAATATCATAAGGCATAAATTCCAGAAACATCTTCAAACCTACCAGCCTTGAAGCTCTGAATATCAGAAGCCAAAGCAGTATTTTGCTCCAAGCTGCCACACGATCTGCAATCACAAAAATCCCCAGTCCCCATTCAGGGCAAACAAGAAATAAAATAAATTGCTTGAATGTACACACATATGTTCACTTATGCTTTTATTTCATTGCATTTGCCTGATTCCACCCCACTCCCGCAAAAGCCCCATGTTTTCTACAATGGGTAGGGAAATAATCATTAAATCAACTTTCCCTTTGAAAGGTATAAGCCCCAGAAAGTAAGGAAATCAAGAATTTCCACACAGGGCTCCATTCACCTGCAGTTGTTGTCATTATTGTAGTTTCAAGTTCATGGCTTAGCTAAAAATAAACCTACTCGGCTCTTGAATACAGCCAGAGTTGTTCACCAATTGGTATTGAAGTATTGTGTAGAAGTTTAGATAATACTGTTTAGTGTGGTGTTTAGTGTACACCAGAATGTGGCTGTTGAAATAAAGACCAAAAAGAGACTTCAACTGCTGTAACATCAGGCTTCTAGCCTGGAGTACTTACTTGTTTTAGGCATCTCTGTCTCCAAGATTCTAAATCATCCTGTCCCACAAATCTTCCTTATATATTAATTACTTCATAGGAGTAACTATTGCTATCTTTGAAAGAGAATATTTGTAGCTCAGGGTTGAAATGAGGCCTCCTTAGTGTTCTCTGAACTTGGTTGTTTGATTGCAGAGGTGCCATTACCCAAACTTGGTAACATCATCAGTGCTCATCCCCAGCACCGATGATGTTACCTTAGTTTGAGTAATGAAATTTCTGCAAGAAAACCACCAAGCTCTGAGAGTTCCAAGTGTTCTGACCAAGGCTTCTGAGGCCATAATCACGCACACGCTTATTTTAAAAATTAGTCTTATTTTATTGCAACGCTGGGAATTATTTTCATTCCCAGCCGGTAATGAATCTCAAACAGTCCCTTGAGATAAGCACCCACCTTTTGTTTCTATGAAGTGCCACCAATAACAGAGGTGTCAAATAAACTAGAACAAAAACCAACCGAAGTACAAAGAGCTTCAAGAATGAGTCTGAACCGAATGAATGATTTTGCTTCCTGCAAAGGTTTCATCAGCTTTGCCTGTCATTTGTACCTTATGGGAGAGGCAATCACCTCTCAGCCTTACTCCTGAGTCACCCCTTTGTTTCAGCTGCTTTCACCTTCTAGCAGCTCTGCGCACACATGCACACTAGGAACAGGCTCCCCTGGATCCTCAGCCTCGCTGCTGCCAGATTCCGAAGGCTCTGGATGCAGCACCCCACTCCTGGATGATCCTAGCCCCATCTCTGCATCAGATGCAGGACCCTCTTCCGAGTCCTCTCCAGACTTCCAGACTGATCCCCTTTCTTCCCCACTGTCCGATTCCATTGCTGTCTGCACAGGCTGCCGGCAAATCACAACAACAAGAACCTATTATTGCTACCTCTTCAGCATATCACCAAGCAGGGGCTATGTGGGTAGGGTTTTAAATTCTTGGGAGTGCTTATTAGTCAAAACCTCACCTGGAAAAACATGTCCCTGTTAGGAAAGCTCAACAGAGACTTCATTTTCTTAGAGTCCTGTGGAAAAATCAGATGGAACAACAGCTAATGACCTCTTTCTATCAATCCACGACAGAAAGTATCCTTACATACTGTATAATAGTATGGTATGCTGGTTCAACAACTGTGGACAGGAAGGCACTACAGAGAGTGATTAATCCAGCACAAGAAACTATTGGTTGCCCCCTAACACTACTGGATGACATCGCCAGGTCTCGTTGTTACAGCAGAGTAAGGAAGATACTTAGGGATGATTCACACCCTGGTCAGTGTCTTTTCTCACTTTTACCATTGGGCAAAAGACACAGAAGCATAGCCAGCCAGACAAATAGGTTTAAAAACAGCTTTTATCCATGGGCTATCAGACTCCTAAATACAACTACAATCACTCCATGCACACATGGAAACATATGACTAGTTTCTCCCTAATTACTTGTATAATGACCACTTTCTATATTGTTCATGTTGTATTGTACTTTTGTTATGGACAGCACCAGCAGAAGCAAAAATCAATTTTGTTGTTTATATATACAATGACAATAAAGGTTGTTATTATTATTATTATCAAATATCATTTTTAAAAAATAGTTTCTTTTCTTCCCTGACTTTTGCTTGGTCAGAAATCTTAATTGTTCATAGCAAAGCAGATACATTTTGCAAGGTTAAATATTGTCAGTATTGTTGTAAATTACACCATGGAACCTATTCTTGGCAATTTAAATAGCACCTAAATGCATGAACCATATCAGTACATCTTCCTTTTCTGTGTGCTTTAATTTCCTCCATACATCATTTCTGTTTATTGCGTATCTAATTGCCTAGTCATGACCTCAAGGTTTTGTAACCTTTTCTTTCTATTCTTTTATGACCTAAATTATTTTCACATATAATCTTTAATTGACACCTCAGTATGACATCATCAAAAGGAGACCATTTATAGTGCTTACAAGAGGAAAGTGCAGAAGAAAACTATAGTTTCACTGAAATGTTTTCATTAAGGTATTTTTAATTTCATATTTGTGGAATGCCAATAGGAACTTGCATGATATGAGGCTATATAAATAAAAGAGTAGGGACAGAATATTGTTATATGGAAACATCAGGGCCATTATATACCAGATAAGCTCTGTAAGACATTTCACAGAGTTATATTTGTGCGGTCTCTGGAGTAACAGCTTTTCAACACCACAGACAATACTGCTACCCTTCAAAGAGACCTTGACTATGTATAAGAATGGTCAAACAAATGGCAACTTCAAATCTCAATAAATAAATGCTCTGTCCTACATATTGGCAAAAAAAAATCAGAACATAAAATACAGGCTGAATAATCAAGATCTTGTTGATGATCCAAACTCTGTCTTGGAGTACTCTGTCTTGGAGTACTCACTTCAAATATCCTAAGTGCTAGAGCCCACTGTAACTACACAGCCAAAAAGGCGTTAAGAGTTTTAACCTAATCTTATGTAGCTTTTTCTCTGGTAATATTACACTAATAACTAGAGCATACAAAACATTTGCTAGACCAATACTCAAATACAGCTCATTAGTCTGGAACCCACATTACGTATCTGATATTAACACAGTTGAGAAAGTCCAGAATATTTCACAAGAAGAGTTCTCCACTCCTCTACTCATTGCAGAATACTTTATGCCACCAGACTTGAAATTCTAGACCTAGAAACCCTAGAACTACACCGCCTTTGATCCAATCTAAGTATAGTTCATACAATCATACATTGCAATGTCCTACCTGTCAATGAATACTTCAGCTCCAACCATAACAATACAAGAATAAACAATAGATACAAACTCAAGGTTAATGGCACCAACCTTGATTGCAGGGATTAAGACTTCAGCAACAGAGTGATCAATGTCTGGAATACTCTACCTGACTCTGTGGATTCTTCCCCAAACCCCAAAAACTTTAACCTTAGACTGTCTACTATTGACTCACCCCTTTCCTAAGAGGTCTGTAGGGGGCGTGCATAAGCGCACCAGCATGCCTACCATCCCTGTCCTATTGTTTCTTTTATTTTTTTTATATGTATCCATGTATTCATAACTATGTTTTTACTTATATCTATTATCTTGTAAGCAATTGACAAAAAATAAATAAATAAGTAAGTAAGTAAGTAAACAACAAACAAACTGACAACAAAAGTGCTCTGGCATGAATAGTAACTAGCATCAAATGGTCTCAACAAAAGGAAAACAAATACTTTGTTTTCAGAGAAGCTGAACGCATTTGGAACAAATTCATTTGAAAGGTGTGCTTGCATGAAGGCTATTCACAGAGGAGACTCAATCAAGATCCCACCTTGCTAATGTTGATCCCACAAAGCTTTTAAATAGCTTTGAGCATTATCTCAAAGGTGGGCGTTATTGATCCATCTGACAAATACAATTAAAATAACATCCGTTCTCATAAATGGACCTGCTAACTGTTGCACTTTGGTACCAGTACTAAGATTGATCTTATGTGATCTCCAGCCTCTGAAAACCCCTTGGTGCTCTAAATTATAAGAGAGTCTCTAAAACAAAAAGAAGAATGAAAAGATGAAATTAAAACATCCAGCAGACTGACATAAGAGCCACATGTATCGAGCAGTCTTACTGAAATATCAGCTTTTGAGTTGGGCAAAAATTCACCGAAGGCCTGCCTTAGAACCAAATTTCAGTGCAGGCATCCGGAGCTAGAAAGCAACTTTTAAAAAATCGCAGGGCACACAATTCTCTTTTTAAAGTTGTTGTTTTTAAAAAATAGTCAAAGGCACCACAAGCTAAGGTCAACTTCTAGTGATGATATATATCAGGGGTCTCCAAACTTGGCAACTTTAAGACTTGTGGACTTCAACTTCCAGAATTCTCCAGGCAATTATGCCTGCTTTTTTCCTCTCTCTTAATCTCCTAAAGTGGAGAGATTGCAGAGGAAAGGATAACAAGAGAGTAAGCTATGCTCTCTGGAGAATTCTGGGAGTTGAAGTCCACAAGTCTTAAAGTTGCCAAGTTCGGAGACCTCTGGTATACGTGGTTTTAGACAGCACTTTGCCACTGCTTCCTTCCTGGATGTGTTCTAGGCAACAGCAATGGAATTCCTTAATGCCCCTCTCTGATCCAAGCATGGTAATCCCTGTTTAGGTTTCAAGATCAGACAAGGTTGGGAAGGTGCTGCCACCTGCTGAGCCTTCTAAACTCTATGCTGAACAAAAACAGCCTCCCGGATGCTCCAAAATATCTGCAGAGAGCAAAACTGGAAAGTAGAGAACGAGAAAGGTAGGTGGGCATTCTACTTCAGAAGCAATGAGCCAGCCCTTAGAGTGACAGTGATAGTCCTTTCCCCCTCCCCATTTTTGGATGTAAACATCAACTACAGCACTCCCACATTGGCAGCCTACCTTTTTTCCTGTGACAATGCCTATGTGTTTCCATTCTGCAGGAACAAAGACCGTGGGAGAAGCTTTTTAAACTGGTGCTTAGTATTCTTTGTATTCTCCACCGTTTTCCGAGAGTAACAACCAAACCAGCTTGAAAAAGTTGAGTTCTGGTTAAGAAAAAAAAAAATCAGAAGAATCTACAAAGGAGATAAAGAAAAATATGCCGTTGTATTTGTGTCAAACTTTCTCACATTATACATTCATTGTGGCAAAATAATAGGCTTTTAGATACGCTGATGATATTGATGTTGATAATTGCTTCTGCCGCTGCTATTACCAACAGTAATATATCAATAGCAAATGGTGAAATTATTGAAACAGATGGGATTCCAGCAAATTACAAAATTATTGAAACAAATGGGATTCCAGGATAAACAGAAACTGTGAGAAATGATATGCATGGCTTAAAAGCAAAAGATAAACTTTCAAAGAGAAATCTTACTGACAACTGAACGTTTTAGATTAGAAAAGGCGTTTGTGTAAAAGAAGTGTATAAATCCTATAGCATGGGCAGAAAAAATAAAGTGGACTTTTCTGTATGAAATGTTCCAAATATTTCTTCAACCAAAGGCTATAGAATGACTCTCTAGTATTTTCTTCCTGTGATATTAAGTCTGCTGTTTTCATATATACCTATCTAGCCATTTTTGCCTTTAAGGGGAAACATCTGATGCTCCAATTTATTTTGTACTTACAATGTGTAGGAAACCGAGACTTTTTAGGGAACTGAGAATATGCTGTCCTGGGACTAGGTTGGAATTTGGGGGAGAGTTAAGATGAATTAATAAACTATATTAATATTATTAATAAAGAATAATAAACCTGTTACCAAGTACAATTAAACATTCAAGATATATTGGCATGCAAGGAAAAACAGAACCTCTGGGATGTTATTCAATGCAACTGCAGTATGAATTTAGAATGTCTTCTATTGCATCTAACACACATTTCATATCATTTTAAGGCTCACACACACACATGTACATACACCACACATTTTCAGGAATTTCCACTGTCACTGAATAAAACCACACAAGACCTTTGCTAAGACAAGGTCTTAGCAAATCTTCATGTATATATGTACAAATAGCTACTGCTATTTAATTCAGTTTCAGAGCTCCTGAAGATAAAAAATATTGCCCAAACAATATTTCATACTAATTTCTTTACATTTTTTTCCACTGATCAATAACAGTCATAGATAAATGTTGCAATATTTTCCAGAAATTAATAGACTGATTTTTATCAATATATGACCTTTGTGCAGTCAAAGTCTTTCAAAGTTGGACCACCGAGTTGATTCATTAGGATAGTAACAGTTATTATTTTATCCATTATCACTGTTAGGTATTTTGATTTTTTTTTCCCCTTGCTAAGTCTTCTATAGATTAGGAGGAATGTTACTTTAAAAATTTTTCTTGATTTCCACTTTGTAGGACAACTACTTAGGCTGAGAAATGGTCAAGATCAAAGAATCGGGATCATGCATTAAGTTCCAGATTATTTGTTGTTCATGCCTATACAAAAGAATCTAGTCAATTAAGGGTCAGCATTAAATTGATGTCAACAGAATTCATGAGGAATCGGTCTTAGACAAATTTGGTCTAAGTGTCTCAACCAAGATGTTGAGGCTCTAGAAAGAGTATAGGGAAGAGCAACAAGGATAATTAAGGGACTGGAGGCTAGAAGAACAGTTGGAATTGGGTATGTCTAGTTTAATGAAAAGAATGACTAGGGGTGATATTATAACAGTGTCCCAATATCTAAGGGTTGCCACAAAGAAGAGGGAGTCAAGCTATTCTCCAAAGCACCTGAGGGCAGGACAAGAGGCAATGAATGCAAACTAATCAAGGAGAGAAGCAACCTAGAACTAAGGAAAATTTTCCTGAGAGTTAGAGCAATTAATCAGTGGGATGACTTGCCCCCAGAAGTTGCATGCAACACTGGAAGTTTTTAAGAAGAGACTGGACAACCATTTGTCTGAAATGGCATAGAGTTTCCTGCCTGAACAGGCGATTGGGCTAGAAGATCTCCACAGTCCCTTCCAACTCTGTTATTCTGTTATTTGTGGGAACGTAATGATTCTGAGCTGATTACTCTCTTGACTCCATCCTCAAGCTTTACCTGTTCTTCTAAACAAATCCATGCATAGGCACAAGCTGAGTGTTGGGAAAATGCAGTTTGGAGAACTTCTCTACTAGTCCCATGATTCTGCAGGTAACTTTTTTTAAAAAGAAATCAAACAATATATTCCTCCTTCCTCAGGTACATTTTTCTGAAAACTCTGTTTCCCAGGCAAATTGCTCTCCTTGTGGTCATCACTGACTGCAAGATAATAATGCAACTCACTCTGAGGGTAGCAATCCAGTTGCTTTTATGACACATGAAAAGGGGAACCCCAAAGAGATTTTATGGTTTCCAGCCTTGCTATTTCAACATTCTCTTTGCGAGTGTTCACTTGGAAAAAGCTTATAATCTACATTCAATAAAGAAATAGATCTGTATGACTCTAGGTGAGTCAATCGTTTCCTTTATTATAAATCAAAGAAATAAAAGCTTCTTTCCATGATGAAGGAAGTTTTTCATGATCCTGAAGTTCATTCATTCCCTGAGTGAACAGTTTAACCAGCATTATGTGATGTACTCTTTGGGGCTCTTTCCTCTTCCATGTTGAAGCAACATTCTTTACTGAGCTTCTCCTTTCACAAGAAGATGAAGCAAATGTAATTATATTTAAAATAAAAGTTGCCAAGGTTATAATGGGATGCAATGACCTAGTAGATTTACTTGTCTAGGACAGGAGTCCCCAACCCACAGGCCACAGCCCACTAGTGGGGCATAGCCTATTCAGAACTAGGCCACCTGAGCAGCTCCACCTGCATGAGTAGCAGGCACTTGTGCTCATATGCAAAACTCCATTTGTGTGAGCAACAGGTGTGCGTGCCCACTGCTCGCACAAATAAAGCTTCACGCTTGCCCAGAACCATCTCCTCTCCCCATACCCTGGCCAGGCCACTAAGGTTAGGGACTGCTGATCAGAGAAGTTTCTTACTATAGTAACCAACTGTGTTATAGCTGTCTCCAGATGCTAACAACCTAAGCAAAGAGCTGTGTAGCTCAGGGGTTGAAATTGTCTGAAATTCTGGAGAGCATCACTCCCTTCTTGGAAGACTCCTCTTCAGAGGAAGCATTGGAGCTCAAGAAGGCAGAAATATTTCCAAATATTTTTGGAACCACTAAATCAGATTAAGAGTTTCCTATTCCCTCAAGGGAGGGAACGCCAGTGCCTTCAGTATCAGAAAACTGTTCTTAAGGGTCAAGTAGACTTCTCTGGCACTGCACCTCAGGGAGCATCCTTTGGGGATGGTTGCATTGGTGTTCCATTGACATTTCTGTAAATACAATTATCTGGCTAGGGAGCACTCCATCAACAAAGCACAGAATAGGAAGTTGAATCAACCAATCAGCATCCTGCACAAAGCATAGTTGGGATTTGGGAGGTGTTTGCATCAGCCCATCTGCAATCTCAATCCCTTTGCAGCATGAGAATGCATTGACAGCTACAGGCCTTTGCAAGTAACTTTAAATTAGCCTTCAGGGTATTGAATCAAAGAAGCCACCAACTCAAAGAGAATATGGATGGCAGAGTTATAACAGAAGTGGTATTCAGCAGGTTCTGATCATTTCTGGAGAATCAGTAGTGAAAATTTTGAGTAGTTTAGAGAACTGGCAAATACCGCTTCTGGCTGGCCCCACCCCCATCTATTCTCTGCCTCCCGAGTCCCAGCTGATCAGCCAGGTCTTCTTTCGTTGCCCTGCACAGGAGAACGGAACTGGAAAGCAGGTTAGTGGGGTGGGGAGGGAATGGGATTTTGTAATAACCTTCCCCTGGAATGGGATGGGAATGGATATTTTACAGTATCCTTTCCCTGCCGCACCCACTAAGCTATGCCCACCAAGCCACGCCATGCCCACAGAACTGGTATTGAAAAATTTTGAATCCCACCACTGGCTTATAAGCCCAATAAATGGGTATGTGAAGGAATGTCTACACAGGTTCACCTCACTTTTGGGGTAGGGTGAGATTGTCATAAAACAGCTTTGGAGGGTACTTTGCGTCAACTTTCATTAAAAAAAATCCTTTTAAAAGCTTCGCAAGGGTCTGTTAGTTGGTTATTAACTCATATGAAAAATGCAACTTTGACAGTGCAGTAGAAAAATAGGCCAACAGGATACATTGGATTGGGAGGCAGTACAAGTCTGGATCTGATATTTCCCTTTAAAAATGGTTGCTGTCCTATCCTGGGGACAGTTGGCAGCACAAATAAACTAGGAAGGTTTATTGGCATTCAAGTGATATGCAAAAGAAGTCCAAAAGGCCAGATTTGCCTGCATGACTCTTTTTAAGAATCCAGCTTCAGAATTTAGGCACTCTGAAAAGACAGGTTTTCTCAACAGTGTAAGCAAAATAGTCTAAATTCAAATGTTTTCCTTTGACCCTAATCTCCATCAAAACTTTACTTGGAAATAAGGGAAATGTTTTTCCCTTGTTGTTCCTTCTCTCAGTTTCATTCAGATCCTTCATTCAAGTCCATAAGTATGGTCTTATACAATGTATAAGGATGTCATTTGCATCTAATAAATTATTTTTAAATAGCAACCACTAATCTACTGCTAATGACAATTATCTATGATATTTCCATAGTGCCACACTCCTTTTGTTGGGCAAATGTTGAGTGTTCTATATTGATAAAGTTAGGTGTTTTCATAATGTGTGCTTCAGCCTTGAAAAAAAAAATTGTAAACAAGGTTGGTGTACTTAGTATGAAAAGTGTTTGGCTATGAAATTAATAGCCATAATATAAATTTAGGTCTAGCTCTGGATTTTTCTTTCCCTGTGTTGTAAATCCATGATTTGCTATCATCAATCACTGAATGTCTAAGGAAGCCCAGATAAAATATAGGATAATGTGTCACATACTAACTTTATACTAATAATAGACAACCTAATACGGCATTAGTAAGATGCTATAAACTGTACTTTTTATAATTTCTTATCATTGTCCATTCTAGTTGGGGCTTTTGGCATGGTCCTAAGGATGTAGAAGACACTAATTCCTGGTTTCAATGATAGACAGAATTAAGGAGCTGGTCTTTTTCAGCTATATCAAACGTTTCTATGAATTTAGCCTTGGTCCAAGGAAAGTTCCTATTCAATCATTGAGCAATGGCTCTTTCTACTTTCAGATAACAATTAACAATATAAAATATGCCCAATTGTTACTTCAAATGCCACATCATTTTTGAGACAAGAAGCCCGTCAGAGAAAGATGCAATGCTAGCTAGTATTTGTGTAGTATGAATTCCCTCTTGGTCAAATACTGCTGTTATTGGTGAATGGACATTATAGATATGGGCAACCATTGATATGTGGACTGATAAACCCCATTATAGCTAATCAAGAGGGCAACATGCAGCCTCTAGCATCCTGGAAAAAGGGGGGGAAGGGAGAATTGGTTCTTTCTACTGATGTCACAACCTGACTAGATGGTCTTCTTTGTACCCTAAAAGATTGAGTTGTGAGTCCTTTTCCCTACTCTAACAAATGCTGTTCCAAAACTACCTATCTCAAGCCTCAAAGGATGGTTTTTGCTCCCACCAGAAGGAATTTTCACCTTGCCACAACATCTTGGCTTCTGGCCCCATTACTCAGCAGCAGTTGCAATAAGGTTCAGAAATTTGCTGTTGAAGCCTCTGATGTATGAGCCTTTTCCTCTTCATTCCTCATCATCACCAGGTGATCCATCAGGCCATACAATGTAGGAACACACCGAAATGGTCTTGAATGCAGAATATCTGACACACTAGCATTATATATAAAGAGGGCATGCAATTCAGCAGAGATTTGCTATCATAAAGAAAAAGGAGCTTTTCAATGTTTACTGAACGGGTGTATTTACGTGCATCATCAATCTTTTCCTTGCCCAATTTTGTTCAGGACACTGGGCAAATATTACATACATGCAGTGCAAAAAATAAATTACATATATGAGGATATTTATTTAGCAGAATGGAGACTGTGGAGATGGGATACATTTCAATGATTAGTTAGTTTGAAAAGTGAAAAAAGATATAAATTGACTGATTATTTTCTGTGTTAAGTTATTGGCCAGTGTGATAGAGAAAAGAACAAGAAATTAACTGCTAATAATCTCTGTAAGATATAAACTTGTAAACATGTGAACATGACTGTGTTCGTGTCATCTTTATGTCTGGAGAAATCTTCAAGTAGTTTAAAATCTTTTTTAAAAAAGAACAGGTTTAGGGTTTTATTTTAAACTGGATTGTGAAGAATTGAGAGACAAAAAGTGTAATTACCTGAAAAAGTTCGAAGATCATGAATATTTATCTTCCATGGTGAAGCATCCTGTCACTAAAGTCCATTTGTGTTGACCCAAATTGGGGACACTTCTGCATTATATCATTTCAATCCTCCAAAGTATTTTGGCAAATGATGGTGTGATTGTCTTCACTTCTGTTGACCTAAAATACTAAGAACAGGCAGGAAACACCATGAGCCAGCCAATGTGCTTTCTCCAACTGACCAATAGGGGAATAAAATTGTCAGTGCCTTCCCCCTTTTTTCCAAGGCAACAGGAATAAATGTTCTTTCAAGAACTACATGCTTTGTGCAAATGAGCATAAATTCAAGTGTGAGTCCATTCAAATAGCTCCCTCTCTGAATGTGTACCATACCTGTTTGTCCATGATCAGATTTAGGAAGTATTATTTTCTGGATACGAGAAACTGGATTTGCATGCTGCCTGAAGTATCACTTAGTTTTCATTTCAAAGCCAAGAATGGGAATCAGAGTGGAAGCAAAACTGCAAAACTGCAGAGTCTGCTTGCAATTGAAAAATCACTTTTCATCCTTTTATTTATATGTCTTTAAACTTAAAAAGATGGATTCATCCATTAAGCTTTTTTTTTAATCCATTCTTAAGCAAATTTGTGTAATTGTAAATTTTGATATTTTTTCCAATACATCATGAAATTATTCATTTTCCATATATTAAACTGTGAGCAAATTCTAACCCAAAATAATCTTAATTGTTCCTAATTACGATTTGTCCCTGAAAATATTAACTTGTTGTATAGATTCTTAGTTCACAGTCATGATGTATTTTCTTTTCAATGAAAATAAACTTCTGATGTGAAATAGTAACACAACTCAGGTTTTTTTGTAACTGGGTCTACTAATATTTTCTATGGCATGATCCTTTGTTTCCTCATTTTGTATTTTTATTATCACTTTACTCCTGTGTTACCAAAACACCCCAGTTCCAAGAATGTATCTTTAAGTTACTTCCTGAAATAATTGAGATCATAATGATGGATTATTTTTGGTCAGAATTCACAGGGTTTTTCATGTGCTGTCTATTATTGTCTTCTGGTTGCTGTAAAATAAGAATCAGTGCTACCAGATTTCATTTGCAAAAATCCAGACAGCCACTAGATATCAGCAAAAAGACACAATTTGGATTGAAGGTTTTATTTATTTGTTTGTTTGTTTGTTTGTTTGTTTTGTCAAGCGATTATAAGATAACAAGTATAAGTATAAACATAGTTATGAATACATGAAATTGATACATATAAGAAAAATAAAAAGAAACAATAGGACAGGTATGGTAGGCACGTTGGTGCACTTATGCACGCCCCCTACAGACCTCTTAGGAAAGGGGTGAGGTCAATAGTAGACAGTCTAAGGTTAAAGTTTTTGGGGTTTGGGGAAGAAACCACAGAGTCAGGTAGAATATTCCAGACATTGACCACTCTGTTGCTAAAGTCGTATTTCCTGCAATCAAGTTTGGTGCGGTTTACCTTGAGTTTGTATCTATTGTTTGCTCTTGTGTTGTTATGGTTGAAGCTGAAGTATTCATTGACAGATAGGTCAATGAAAAAGTAGGCTTGCAACCCAGGTAGCCTTACTTGAAAAGGGGTTGAAAATCTTTATTATTTCAAAAGCTAGCTTCCTTTTAAATGGATAAAAAGTTAAAGAATTCACGAGAAATTCACTTATAGAAAACTTCTGACTAATTTTCATCTAATGTTTGGGGTAAACCAAAGCGGTACTTTCTTAGGTAACCTTGAAAGATACAATTTAGAACCAAGCATCTAGAGCTCTTATCTAACCATTTGTTGGAGGATTTACAAAAAAAAAAATACTTATCAACCATAATATAATTGAATTATGTTTCATAATTCAACCAGACAGTCCAGGGTACTTCAGACAGCAGAGGGATAACAGCACAATATCACTTTTGATACAGTCAGTTTATAACTTTAGAAAAATTATAATGTGCTATTTATGCTTTTTTTCCCCCTTTCTTTTACTTTGCCTGGAAAGAAATGAGATATTAGAATGACTAAGGACTCTTACAACTGCATTATAAAATCAGGCCACAGCTAAGTTTTCTGATATGGATTGCTTGAAAAATAATTGCTTTTACCAAGGATTTTGGATTTAAAAAGTATATTAGATGTTCTGAAGCAGAACACAAAAGTGGTTAAGAATATGCTATAATAAAATGTTGCTATTCTGGACTGTAACCCTAATAATTGATTGATTGATTGATTGATTGAAAAAAGTTGTAGGGCGAAGGTTGTTATTCCTGTCTGGTAGAATGTTGTCCTCTTCTTGGATGCTTCCTGTGATTCCTCCTCCTTTTTTGACCTTTTTTACCCATTATTATCATCCATGATCATTATTTATGCTTAGTCCACACTGAATTGTTGAAAATATCATTTTGATTATTTAAAAAAAAATAATGGAGGTTTTTAAAAAGAGACTGGACAGCCAGAGACCTTATACAATT
>NW_020769331.1:5324760-5336222 GCF_900518735.1 Pseudonaja textilis | reverse complement strand
TTCGGATTGGATCATTATTTTATATCTGGTGCCAGTGTCACAAAAGCACATCAATTCTGGAAGATGATCCATCATTGGATAAAACAAAATGTAATTATTGACCTTCTATTCTTCCAGATATTTTTCTGTTGAGTATCATCACCAAATATACAGAGTTGACTTTCTTATTATTTAAATAAATGTTTGTTTGTTTTATATTTCATGTTTCTAGACTACCCACCTCTCTCAAAGATTCCTACTATGTTCACTGCTGCTAATATATGCTATGCTTCCTACTGAAAATTACTTTTCATCTTACATTACAGGACTTGCAGATTACAGGAATGTGCATTAATATAAAAAATAACTTCAAAGTATTGTACTAACTGTAACTTAATCTGGAAATTAATCTTATAATTTATAATGCATTGTTTTGCGGGTAGATTTTGTTATATCCAGAATTGAGATTTCTTTTAACTTGCTCTTTTAAAAAGCTAGATAACACTTCAGAATAGTTAGAAATTCTTCTAATTCTTATTAGATGCCTTATGTACGATGAATTTACTAGATCATAGCTTCCTGAATGTTATGGAATTTTAAATGTATAGCACCTTCCCAGAGGTTTCCACTCAGCTTGGCTGAGGGGGGAAAAGATACCATACTTAGCAGAATTCATGATTATAGAAATATTGATAACATTTTACAGAAATGGACAGAATTTCAGCTAACTATCATGTTATTATTGCCAGAATTAATTACATCACAGTAAATTAATCTAGGCCATATATACATTAATCAGGAGAAACGAGTTTAGCGCTTAGCAGAATAAATTACACCTATTGAACCAATGTAAATAGGCCTTTAGTCTAACTTAAAAGTAAAATTGTCAAAGACATTTTTAATCTGTATTTTGGCAGTTTCAGGGATGAGGTCATACTGATAAGTGACCACTGATATAAATGTTCTGCTTTTGATAATTAGTAGGCATATCTGGCTGGCAAGCTTGGAGCTGAAGGAGCTTCTTGGATGAGAAGTGGAACGTCTTAAAGAAAAATCAGAATATCCAGTTGCCTTTAGCACTTTTGGGACAACCATGACCTGGATGAATGAGAACTTCCATTGACACTGGTTTCATTGGACTGCCAAATTGAACAGGGTAACTTAGAAGCAGGCAAGTATGTCATGTGGTAAGATAAGGTGCAATAGAAATAGGTCATGGAGAAAGAAATTTGCACAAATAAAATAGCTTTAAAGCTTGTTGTCATCATCCATCAAATAAAAGCATCAAAAACTAGGACCTCTGTTAGCATCAAATCATTCAAAGTTGAGATACTTCAGTCTACCACAACCATGCAAAATTAAACACTTATCTTCAATTAAGGTTGTGAAACCGACCTGTCATTTTGGAGCCTATATTCAAAGCATTGATAGTTTGCTAAAATCCCAGTTTTCTTGCCAAGACTCCCAATATATTTGAATTCCTTAAAAAAAAATTCTATCTTATTAGCTTAGCATCTGATCATGTCAAGATATCTCATTCTCAAAACACTGTAAATTGGGTTTATGGACAAATAGTAAAGGAAAAATGAAAATGAACCTAAAACAAAACTTTTCAAGGGTTAGCTAATTCCATGTAAAGTTAAATTAGACATTAAATCCATTCTGAAAGGCATTCCACTGCTAAACTCCAAAAAGAGTTCATAATTTGCACTGAGCTATTGTCAAGAGTTGCTTGACAATATAAATTTAATAAATAAATCTGCTTGAGAGAGATGTTTGTACTGAAAGAATTAAACAAATTGATAGTACAGAGATATCCATTTTTAACACAAACTTTCCAAGTTTAATGAAGCAAAAGTATTTTAACTGCCATATTAATTTTTGTGTACATGCACATGTACATATGTGTGTGTATGTGTATGAATAATTAGAATTATTTGATAAATTAGTTTTCTTAATGAATGACAAATTAAGCTTTCTATAGCTTTTAAATAATTTTATTAAACTGTTATAAAAGAAAAGAAACTCTTTTAGTCCAAAACTCTTTCAAAAAGTGCTTTAAATATATTCAAGATATTTCACGGCTTCCCAACCCATTTTGCCAAGTGTAAATAATTAAAATGGAAAAGGATAGTAGAACACAACAATCATACCAACAACAATGATTTATTTAATTGAATGCTGTTCAACTTTCTACTACTCTGAGCAGCTCACAACAAGAAATCACAATAAAATTGATAAAAGATTAAAAGATCAAGAAAAAAGATGGTAAGTGCAGTGATACAAGAGGTCTCACTTTCGCTCATTAAGGCCTAGGTGAAAATTCAGATCTCCATCACTCTTCTAAACAACCAAAGAGTGAAGGCCATTTGGATCTGGACATGGAGGAAAGGAGGAAGGGAAAAAGAAATACATTACATTATATGATTGTCTGCTTTACTTCTTCAATGACCTTTTGACAAGATTACACCTATATCAGAACTCCTCACTATTTCTCTTGGTCTATTTGGTGAATGAGATTGACCATGTTCATACAATCTATAACATCAGATTGTTCAGGCTGGAACACCTTTCTGTCTTGTTAGAATTTTGCATACAATTTATCAGGAAAATATCTCCTAAAGCAAGTAACTGAGCCTGAGCATATTTTAGTACCACCAAATTAGAATGCATAGTGAGTAACCTATGCTGCCTCTCTCAAATTTTCATTTGCTACTGAGGTTTGCTCCTATATTAGAACCATATTTAGGATAGGATAGGATAGGATAGGATAGGATAGGATAGGATAGGATAGGATGGGATGGGATGGGATGGGATGGGATGGGATGGGATGGGATGGGACAGGAAGGACAGGGCTGGAAGGGACCTTGGAGGTCTTCTAGTTCAACCCCCCACTCAAACAGGAGAACCTGTACTATTTCAAACAAGTGGCTGTCCAGTCTCTTCTTAAAAACCTCCAGCAATGATGCACGCACAAATTCTGAAGACAAGCTGTTCCACTGGTTCAATTGTTCTCACTGTTAGGAATTGTTTCCTTAATTCCAGGTTACTTCTCTCCTTGATTAATTTCCATCTGTTGCTTCTTTTAACAGATTAACAGATTAACAGATAATCATAGCTAGAAGGGACCTTGTAGGTCATCTAGTCCAACCCCACTGCCGAAGCGGGAGACCCTACATCATTTCTGACAAATGGCAGTCCAATCTCTTCATGAAAGTCTCCAGTGATGAAGCTCCCACAACTTCCGAAGGCAAGCTGTTCCATTGGTTGATTGTTCTCACTGTCAGAAAGTTTCTCCTTATTTCCAGGTTAAATCTCTCCTTGTTCAGTTTCCATCCATTATTCCTTGTCTGCCCTATAGGCATTTTAGAAAATAGCTTGACCCCTTCCTCTCTGTGGCAGCCCCTCAGATGTTGGAAGACTGCTATCATGTTGGAAGACTGCTATAATGTCTTTCCTGTTCTTTCTCTTTACTAGACTAGCCAAACCCAGTTCCTGCAACTGTTCATTATTATGTTTTAGCCTCCAGTTCCCTAATCATCCTGGTTGCTCTTTTCTGTACTTTTTCTAGAGTCTCAACATCTTTTTTATAATGCGGTGAACAAAACTGGATGCAGTACTCTAGGTGTGGTCTTACTAAGGCTTTATAGAGTGGTATTAGTACTTCCCTTGATCTTGATTGTATCCCTCTGAAAAATACAATTTAGGATTGCATTAGCTTTTTTGGTGGCGGCTGCACACTGCTGGCTTATATTTAGCTGGTTGTCCACTAAGACTCCAAGATCCCTCTCACAGTTACTGCTATTGAGCCTGGTTTCACCCAGTCTATATGTGTACTTTTGGTTTTTCTTGCCTAAGTGTAGGACTTTACTTTTCTCTACATTGAATTTCATTTTGTTAGATATGGCCCAGTGTTCTAATCTGTCAAGATCCATCTGGATCCTGAGCCTATCTTCTTGGGTGTTACTTATTCCTGCCAGCTTAGTATCATCTGCAAATTTGGTAAGTTCCTCTTCTATTCCCTCATCTAAGTCATTAATGAAGATATTGAAGAGTACTGGGCCTAAGACGGAACCTTGTGGCACCTCACTGCTTACTTCCCTCCATGTAGACTCAGACCCATTAAGGACTACTCATTGAGTATGGTTTGCCAGCCAGTTGTGAGTCCATCTAGTGGTGGTGCTATCTATTCCACTTTTTTCTAGCTTACTAAGAAGTAGGTTGTGGTCTACTTTATCGAGTGCCTTGCTGAAATCTAAATATATTATGTCCACAGTATTTTGCTGATCTACTAATTTAGTCACTTTGTTGAAGAATGAAATAAAATTGGTTTGGCATGATCTGTTTTTTACAAACCCGTGCTGACTGCTAGTTATTACTTTACTTGTTTCTAGATGTTGGCAGATCTGTTTTTTTATTATCTTTTGCAGTATCTTCCCGGGTATTGATATTAGACTGACTGGTCTATAGTTTCCTGGGTCTGTGTTTTTTTCCTTTTTTGAAGATGGGAACCACATCAGCTCTTTTCCAGTCCTCTGGTAGTTCCCCGGTGCTCCAGAATTTTTGAAAGATATGGTACAGTGTTTCTGAGATGACCTCTTCCAGCTCCTTTAAAACTCTGGGATGTAATCCATCAGACCCTGGTGATTTGTTTTCATCAAGATCAGGCAGGTGTTCTCTTACTATTTTTTTGTTTATTTTAACTTTTATTTCTGGTCTGTCTTTTACAGTTATGTTTTTGGTGGGTTGAGCTATAGTTTCTTTTTGCATGAAGACTGATGCAAAGAATGAGTTAAGCAGTTCTGCTTTCTCGTTGTTGCCTGTTACTTCCTTGCCATCTTCTCTCTTTAGTGGACCGACTGTTTTCTTGATTTTTTTCTTGTTATTTATATGTTGGAAGAAACTTTTTTTATTATCTTTGACTTTTGTTGCAAGTCTTCGTTTGTTCTGAGCCTTTGCTATCCTGACTTCGTCTTTGCAGATTCTGGCTACCTGCTGATATTCTGCCTCAGTTGTATGTCCTTCTTTCCATTTTTTGTACTTGTCCTTTTTTTCTTTCAATTTGCCAGAGAGATCTTTGTGCAGCCATGCTGGCTTCTTCTTGGATTTCTTGTTTTCTTGCTCAGTGGTATTGTGCTGGTCTGGGCTTCTATGATCATACTTTTTAGAGTTTCCCAAGATTCTTGGGTTGTTTTCCCCTTTAGGATTTTCATCCATGGAATCTTTCCCAAGTTCTCTCTGAGTTTATTGAAATCAGCTCTTTTAAAATACAAGAGTCTGGTGGCATTATGTTCTGTTGCTTGTGTTTGTGTTATGTTGAATTCTAGTATGATATGGTCACGCTCACCCAAGGTTTCTGAAGTTTCAACTCCATCACTTCTTCTCTGTTTGTAAGAATTAAGTCCGGTATGGCTGTCCCTCTAGTTTCACCCTCTACCTTTTGGACAACAAAGTTGTCAGCTAGGTTGATTAGGAACTTATTTGATTTCTTATTTGGTGCAGAATTAGTTTTCCAATTGATATCAGGATAATTGAAGTCTCCCAATACTATTACTGTGTGTTTCCTGCATATGTTTGTTAGTTGGCTGGCAAAAAGGTCATCCATATTTTCTGCTTGATTGGGTGGCCTATAATATACACCTATGGCCATGTCATTCTTTTTTTCTTTTATATTGACCCATATGCATTCTAGGAGGTTTTCATCTTTGGTTTCATGCATTTCTGTAGCAATATAGTGGTCCTTTACATATAGTGCAACTCCACCTCCTCTTTTATGGAGTCTGTTTTTTTTTTTTTAATAGATTGTATCCTTCTACCAGTCTGTTCCAGTCATGGGTTTCATCCCACCAAGTTTCTGTTATTCCAACTATATCATATTTATCTTCATGTATCCATAGTTCGAGTTCACCCTGTTTGTTCCCCAGACTTTGTGCATTTGTATATAAGCACTTGAGATCTTTACATCTGACACTGTGTTTACTGTCTACATAAACTGTGTTGTGCCTGCCTGCCCCTACTTTCTTGCCACATATTTGATTAGTGCACATGGTATGGCACTCACTATTAAATGCTTGGTTTTGGTTGGCATCAAGGTTGATAATCTTACCTGCACAAACATCTATTTTGCATGCACTGGTATCCTTATTAGTTTCAGGTTGCTGGGGACAGAAATGTTCTGAATTCATTAATTCTCTGTCCCCACTGTTCAGTTTAAATGTTTATCCAGGAAATCTGTGAATTTAATGCCAAGTAACTCAGTCCCTTTCTTTGATGGATGCAAACCATCTCTTTTGTACAGTTTTTCATTGGACCGGCTGCAGACATCTTGACTAATAAAACCAAAGCCTTCCCTTTTACACCACTCCTTTAGCCACACATTAAACTCTGCTACATGCTGCCCTTTCCCTTTTTGTTCCTTGTATACTGGTAGAACCTCTGAAAAGATAAGCCTACAGTCCATATTACTAAGTTTATACCCCAACCTCTGGAAGTCTTTCTGAACAGAAAGTATATCCTTCTGGGATAGATCATTTGTACCAAGATGTATAATAGCATCAACATCACAGTCCTTGCTGGCATTCTTGACTATTTTAAGAATATGCTTCTTGTCTCTGCTGGTAGTAGCACCTGATAGACACCTGACCTCTTTCAAAACCTCAGTATCCTTTCCTAAATTTACATCCCTTACAATTGAGTCCCCAACCAGAAGGTGACTTCCCTTTTTGGATGTCTTCCTCTTCTTGTGTGACTGGTGCGTAATACCTGATTCACACTTTCTCCTTTCCAAAGTAGGTTCTTCTTCTAGGACTATGATCCCCTAGGACCATAAGTTATTATTATCACAACTACCTTGACCTGTCACTTTAGTGTCCTTATTAAGGTCAGCAAGGGCACTGTATCTATTATGCTGGGACACAGCAAAAGCTTTGTGTGTTTGGTCCACAGCTCTCACCCTGCCAGATCCCACGGTTGTCTATATTGCCCTTTTCCTGTAGGATCTTTGTGGTAGTGGGGGCTGGTAGCACAGCAGCTCAATAGATGGCTGGATTGGGCACCTAATTTCTGATTGGAGAGCACAGATTAGAGATTCTAGATAGATAATCTGTCCATGTAGACTGGTAATTTTTTTACAAATAGGACAGTATCCAAGTTTGAAAGAGTACTATGGAAGACAGCGGTAAAAGAAGTATTACACTGAACTAAGCTGGTCATTTTGAAATAAAATAAAATCACAATCTCAAGAGCACTTACCCTAAATGTCTTATTGGTATTCTTGGTTTATAGGGGACGCTATATTTCTCCTTTCTACTCACCCTCTGCTTCCTTCACAAGCAGCTAGCAGCTCCTCCCACAACCTCTGGGAATTTGAAATGCAATGGAAGCAATTCAAACTGCCTCTCTCTTTTCTACTCACCCTCTGCTTCCTTCACAAGCAGCCAGCAGCTCCTCCCACAACCTCTGGGAATTTGAAATTCAATGGAAGCAATTCAAAACTGCCTTGTCCTGCCGTCAGGTGCTTTGGAAGATAAGTTGACCCCCTCTTCTTTGTGGCAGTCCTTCAAATACTGGAACACAGCTATCATCTCACCCCTAGTCCTTCTTTTCTCTAGCCTATCCGTATCCAATTCCTGCAACCATTCTTCATCTGTTTCAGACTCCAGGCCCTTAATCATCTTAGTTGCTCTTCTCTGCACTTTTTCCAAAGTCTCAACTTATTTTTTGTAATGTAGTGACCAACACTGGATCCAGTATTTGTGAATTCTCAATGGAATAATAGGAGTTACCTTGCATTCCTTTATCACCCAGCAAAATATATATGAGAAATTGAAGAAGAAAAAGAGTTAAACATTGTTTGCCAGATTATTATTTTTTAAACAAATTAAGCTAAACTCATACCTCACTGATAATATGTATCCACATAGTTTCATAGGTTTTTACCATGCTGATGATTAACTAGGTACATGTATGGTTCAATATCTTACCAAAGAAGAAAAAAGTCAATATATCTTTCTATTGTTATCCTCCTGAACCCTGAAGCACTTTGTCACTATCTGCCATCTCAAAGTTCTAAGATCTTCCCCTTAGGCATTTGCTTTGTGCTTAAAAATAGATTCTGGCTCTTAACTGCTCCTTTCCATGAAGTCCCTTGCAGTGGCCTTTGTCCTGTGTGCCCTATAAAAAGAGAAGCTGATGTCAGTGATAAATACCAACCGCAGAAAATCAAATGTAACATTAAAAATTTAGGCTTTTGTCCTTGGTTGGGGACTTTGTAAGTGAAGAACCACAGATTCAGATTGCCTTACTCCTCCATGCACACATATCCATCTGTCTGTGTGATCCTTGATGCCTCTTTCATTTATGTCCTTGCAAATCGCTTCTACACCATCACAAGCAATTTTCAACCAAAACAAGTGCTACAATAACTTGCTATCTATTAACGAGTATCAAAAGGTGAGAGGGAGAGATTTTTTAAAAATGGAGGAGATTCTTAAAATTTGGCTCCAATGTAAACTAAATGTGAGGGGGGAGACTTGAAGATGGATGAAAAGCTTTCTTCCCATCACAACTTACAAATTTTTCTTCCTCTGCCTTCTCCATTTTTGCTTCTCCAGTGGGTAAAGGAAACATCATGAGATACGGATTCCTAAAAACACCAAGAGGTCCTGTTTGGGATGCATTTGCTACTGATTCCACACCCCAAAGCCCCCTTTGGAGATTTGTTTTGAGTGGACACCAAAGTCACTGGCATTTAAATGAATGAGTGTGACCAAACCATACTTAGAGGAAATCTGAATGCTTGCCAAAGAACAAGAAGTTAATAATATCTATTCATGTTTTGGGGAGAACTGAGCCAGGGGCAAATGCCTAAGGTGACAACTAGGCCCTGTTCATAATAAATGCACATTTCGTGACTTTGGTGCATGCATTGTCCTTAGAACATGAAATTTTATTTTCCTTTTTTATTTCTTTTTTTTTAAGTGCGGGCATATGTTTGAATTAAGGAAGTGGGGGAAATTGGTATTGTAAGATTATATCTCTAAACGATACAAAGAAATCACATTAGTAATACATTTCACCCATAAATACAGTAAGTTCCCAATGTATTAGCTCCTTATATATTTGTTCCACTTCAAGCTGCTTTGTTAATTAACATGTTGCTGTGAGCCCTGCTGCTCTATTACGCAAAGTACTTTTATAACCTAATTATTGAGTAGGCAACCATGGACACTCCTGGACCATTAGGCTGCTGTTTGCCTACCCACCACCCAGGATTGTTTCTGGAGCTTCACCAACCTGCCGGGTGAAAAGAGGACACAAGGTGCTTTAAGGTGATTTAGAGCCTCTCAAACTGGCTTTAACAACATCCCCCATCAGGCCCACAATGACGAGACTTCAAACTCTGGGCAGACAATAGACTCTCTCCCTCCACTGCGATCCCCAAGCAGAGTCAAGAAGGTTGGATAAATAATTTTATGGGAGATAATTAGGAAGCCACAGCTACAAGACATTTTCTGCCTAACAACACCAAGAAAGCCTAACTTTCAAATATGCTTGTTCCAAAATCTGCATCGCTGCCTCCCACCTCTAGCGGCCAGTGGCCACACAGCTATTAATTTTTCAACTTTGAAGGTTTTGCTTTTTGGTCCCTTGTTTAAAATTCTCTGGCATGAGAACCACAGAGCTTCTCATCTCATACCCTTTTCTGTTATTTAATTATTATTATTTTCCACCTTATTCCTTCAATTTCTATGATACAAGTACCTTAATTGAAAGTGAGACTCAGTATAACTACCCTTTAGGTTTGCATCGTGTGGATCTGGATGAAGATAATTTGTCATTTCATATTGCTTTCTCTCTCATCAGCTAGAGCAAGGGGTCATCATCAAAAGTCATCAATTAGAGCAGGGGTGTCTAACTTTGGTCACTTTAAGACTTGTGGACTTCAACTCCCAGAATTCCCAGCCAGCATGGGAGTTGAAGTCCACAATTCTTAAAGTGGCCAAAGTTGGACACCTCTGAACTAGAGCAAGAACTTGCCAGTAGAAAATCCTCTGCCGAGAATAAACTCCATCAGTTTTTTTAAAAAAATCTTTAACATGCATGATTTACTCCAGAGGGACTTAAGCAGAGCTTATAATTATTCTTGTAAACATGTTTTGGCAGCTTAAAAGAGGGGGGGGAAACCCTCCTGTTTGTTATCATCGGAGAATGCCTTGATAAGATCACACCATGAATATGGCATCCAGGTTTGGTTGCCGCTAAAGGAAAAAGATGTTAAGATGCTAGAAAGAATGCAGAGAAGAACAACAAAGATGATTAGAGTAGCAGCTAAAACTTATGAAGAACACCTGCAGGAATTAAGTATGTGTAGTTTAATGAATAGAAGGACTAGGGGGTGACATGACAGCAGTATTCCAATATCTAAGGGCTGCCACAAAGAAGAGGGGGCCAATCCATTTTCCAAAGCACCTGAAGGCAGGACAAGAAGGAATTAATGGACATTAATCAAGAAGAGAACCAACCTAGAACTAAGGAGATAGTTCCTAACAGTTAGAACAATTAATTAAAGAAATGACTTCCCTCCAGAAGTTAAGGGTGCTCCAACATTGAGGGTTTTTATGAAGAGATTGGATGACCATTTGTCTGAAATGGGATAGGGTTTCCTGCTGGAGTAGGGGGTTGGACTAGAAGACTTCACCTCCAAAGTCCCTTCCAACTCTGTTATTCTGTTAAGTAAAGGACTTCTTGTTGTTATAATGGATCTCACTGTCAGGATTCCGGCAGTTACTCCAATTAAATCATGACCCTCCAGCCACACTCTCAAAACTTCTTTGGATTTTATTAGAAGTTAACATTCCGGCATTTGCCTAGGCATAGCTTACTCTGAGATATGTAATTCATTGTCACCCTTGATCCTGCTTTTCCCCCCATCCCTCTGGATGTATCATCCAACGCAACACATCCATAGCCAAGAGTCATCAATCATGCTCTCCAATTAGATTTTTTCGTGGCAGAAGCTTCAGTCATCTAATCAGTCTCTGAGGAAAATATGAATGGAATGTATTTTCGATTCCACACTGCTGCCTGCTCTTTGAAACTTCCCCCTCCTTTCTGTTGACAATGTGTATACAATATGTTTTATGAGCTGACATTTGGCTTGTTATGTCCCTGGACCTTGAAGAAGTTCCCACCCAGGTCCGTTCACGCTGCAGGGGCAGCTGCCCCTTCTCATTGGCTGGATTTCCCCAGCAGCCTGCTATAAAAGCAGGCTGCTGGGTCCAGCCCTTTCGCTGTTCGCTGCGAGCCAGTTCCAGGCTGAGCAAGCACGTTCAGTCCTTGTAAATAAACCTTGTTGCACTAAGCCCTGGTTCAGCCTCTTATTTCCCATACTTAATACTGGCGACGAGGGTGGGATGGCTACCAGAGGCAAGCTGCAACGCTGAATCACTAAAACGCTGATCCGCAGCCCAGAGAGAGAGCGA
>NW_020769331.1:5313195-5324750 GCF_900518735.1 Pseudonaja textilis | reverse complement strand
CGCAGCCCAGAGAGAGAGCGATCAGCCAAAATAAGGGCAAACGCTGATCGCAACCCAGAGAGAAAGCGATCAGCAAACAAGCTAGTGAAAGTGAGAAGCGCCTGTAGCCGCTTGTTAGCATAAGCTACAGAGGAAGTGTAACGCTGCGAGCCGCAGCCGCTCGTGCCGTTTAGGCGCGAAATTCAAACAGCTGTCAGCTGAAGCACATTCAAATACAACACAGCGTTGTATTACGAAATCGCTAACGCCCACACAGGCGCGAATTTCAAAAGACGCTGCCAACGATCGTTGCAGTCTAAACACCTTCTGATCCCCAGAGAGAGAGAAGGGAATTGCGAAATTTCCCCAGAGCTGAAGTCACTTGCCTAGCACAGGCACTAAACCTCTACTGCTACCCAGAGAGAGAGCATTTTTCCCAACAGGTTAACCAGTAGACCCACAACATGAACTCCAATCCAGCCTTCCCAGCGTTCAAGCCGGATGAGGAGAAGTGGGAATCATACAAGAATCGGTTTAATCATTACATCGACGCCATTGGATTGGCTGATGCAGGGGAACACTGAAAGAAAGCATATTTCCTGACCTACTGTGGAGCCATCATCTTCGATACAGCCACAGCTCTTGTGGCTCCACGTGAGTTAAAGAATGTCCCCTGGACAGAACTGTTAGAAATCCTTACTAACCACTATTCTCCTAGACCTTCACAGATTGCCAGACGCTTCACCTTCAGAATGAGGAAGCAGGGGGACAAAGAGAGCATCAATCAGTACATGGCTGCTCTCAGGACTGCAGCACTCCATTGTGGGTTTGGCAGCTATCTTGATGACATGCTCCTAGACCAGCTGGTCTGCGGGGTCAAGGACCTGCACCTACAAAGACGGCTGCTCGCCAAAAAAGACCTTAACCTCGCTCAAGCCATCGAGGAAGCCCTGGCAGAGGAGCTGGCATCTCATTCAGCCACCGAGATCCAAGGTCCTGTCACCAAGCAAACAGCAGTTCCCGTCCACTCAGAAGAGGTGGTCAACGAGGAAGACCCAAGTGACGAGGCCGACATTCACCGCCTCACAAACGCCAGGCGCCCGCAGGCAGGAACCAGACAAGATAACACCGGGCCATCCAAGCACATCACCCTGTGCCTTTCCTGTGGTGGACCTCACCTGAGGACCACATGCAAATTCAAAGGAGCCACTTGCAACAACTGCCATAAGAAGGGGCACATTGCAAGAGTATGCCAAGCCTCACACAACGTAGCACAAAGGGCATCTTCATTCGCACATGCCGGGCCCCAAAGGCAAGTATTAAACTGTCGCACACACCTCTGCGCTAATCACACTTGCTATTCTATTAGTAAAATCTCTCTTTCCGTCTTATTAGAAGGTAAACCTTGCAACATGGAGGTTGACACGGGGTCAGCGCTCTCCATTATTTCCTGGAACACCCTCAAGGAGCTTCAACCCAGCCTATCAAGAAACCGACTCCAGAAGTGCCAGCTTAGCCTAAAGGACTACCAGGGGAAGACCATTCCTGTAATCGGCAGAGGCAAGTTTTTTGTTAATTTTAAAACCTTTAAGGGCCACCTACCTCTAGTGGTAGTGAGCGGCAACCTCCCTACACTTTTGGGACTTGATTGGTTTCCCCACCTCGGTTTAGGGCTAACAGGAGTCCATGCTACCTCAACCTCTGACACGGACTCCCTGTTTGCTGATTACTCAGACGTATTCAGTGATGAGTTAGGGTGTTATAACGGCACCCCTATCTCATTTTCAGTCGATCCCCAGGCAGTCCCAATTCGGTTAAAACCTCGCAGAGTTCCATTCGCCATTCGGCCTAAATTAGACCTTGAATTAGATAAATTACTAAAACAAGGGATCCTGGAGCCTACAGACTTCGCCAAATGGGAGACGCCCATCGTCACACCCCTCAAAAAAGATGGTAGCCTGAGAATTTGCTCAGACTACAAGACCACAATCAATAAATTCTTGCAAGTTAGCGCTTATCCAGTACCCGTCATTCAGCATTTATTACATACTTTTGAACCTGGCACTATCTTTGCCAAATTGGACATGTCTCAAGCATATCAACAGTTCCCTGTTGATGACCAAACGGCAGAACTTCAGACCATTGTCACCCACAGGGGTGCCTTCCGGTGCAAGCGTCTCCAGTTTGGCGTAAGTGTTGCCCCAGGCATTTTTCAATCCCTCATGGAGCGGATTTTACAGGGCCTTCCTGGAGTAGTACCCTACTTCGATGACATCTTAGTCTCGGCCAGGAACAGACCCCAACTCTTCCAGAGAGTTCGAGCAGTCCTAGAGAGGTTCAGGCAGCATGGCCTCAAGTTAAAAAAAGAAAAATGTGCCATTGCCACTAGACAGGTGGACTTTCTGGGTTATAAAATTGACGCCTCAGGCATTCACCCCCTGGAGTCCAAGGTTAAGGCAATACACGAGGCACCCACTCCAACCTCCAAAGCGGAACTGCAGGCCTTTTTGGGGCTCTTGAACTTTTACGCGTCGTTCCTGCCCCATAAAGCCTCTGTGGCAGAACCCCTCCACAGACTTCTGGATAAAAAAACGGTTTGGCATTGGGGACACAAAGAAGACTCCGCTTTCCGCACAGTCAAGTCGCTACTCACATCAGAGGCAGTGCTTATCCAGTTTGACCCCAACCTTCCATTAGTACTGGCAGCAGATGCATCTCCCTTCGGAATTGGGGCAGTCTTAAGCCACAGGCTCCCCAACGGCTCCGAGGCCCCTATCGCTTTTTTTTCCAGGACGCTCTCTGCAACAGAGCGCAATTACAGTCAGATCGATAAAGAAGCCTTGGCAGCTGTTGCAGCGATGAAGAAATTTCACGAATTTCTCTTTGGCCACTTTTTCGAGCTAGTCACGGACCACAAACCGCTCTTAGGGTTACTAGCTGGTGACCCCTCAAATTCTGTCCCCCAGAATGACAGATGGACCCTTTTCCTAGCAGCATACTCGTATAGACTCGTGCACCGCCCAGGTAAAACATTGTCCCACGCAGACGCCCTCAGCCGCTGCCCCCTGCCTGCCCCAGCTGAAGACCCTGCCCCGGTCAACGCCATTTTTGAAGTCACCCAACTGGACCTCCCAATCACTGCCCTTGATATTGCCAATAAATCCAAAGCGGACAAAACGATCGCCCAGGTACTGGACTGGGTGAGGAGGGGGTGGCCAGGCAGTGACATTGAAGCTAAATTCACTCCATTTAAGACCCGCTTACAGGAACTGTCAAGCTTACAGGGCTGCCTGCTGTGGGGCACTCGAGTGGTCATCCCGACATCTCTGCGTACCCGAATGCTGGAGGCGTTGCACGAGGGCCACCCGGGCATCGTCAGAATGAAGGCGTTGGCGCGAAATTACATTTGGTGGCCCGGCCTCGACGAGGACATCAACAAATGGGTAAGCTCCTGCCATCCCTGCCAGGTTTCCCGTCCATCCCCTCCAATTGCCACCCCCACCAAGTGGGAAAGTGCCAACGCACCCTGGTCCAGGATTCACATCGATCTTGCGGGCCCATTGCATGGCAAAATGTTCCTCGTGGTCGTAGACTCTTACTCAAAGTGGATTGATGTGGCACAACTATCCACGACCACTTCACAAGCAGTCATCAAGGCATTGACTCACCTGTTCGTTACGCACGGTCTACCAGACTCCATTGTTTCCGACAATGGTCCCCAATTCGCGTCAACCGAATTCAGTCGTTTTACGGCCAACCTGGGCATTCGTCACATCTTCACAGCCCCCTTTCATCCTGCCAGTAACGGGCTGGCAGAGAGAGCTGTTAGGACCACTAAAGAAGCCCTGGCCAGGTTCAACAAGGATGACTGGCACCACAAACTATCCTGTTTCCTGTTAAGCCAGCATTCAACCCCTTGCACGGTAACCAACAAGTCCCCGGCCGAGCTTCTGATGGGCAGACGCCTGCGAACTGTATTGGACAGGCTTCACCCACATTACTGCCCTGACTCTCCTCTCGCTTCCACATCGGGGAGTAGGCATTTTGTCTTGCAGGAACCCGTGTTCGCGAGAAACTTCGCTGGTGACCCATTGTGGATCCCGGGAGAAATCGTAGCCATCACAGGACCCAGATCATACCGGGTTAAGCTGGAAGATGGCCGGGTCTGGAGACGACATCTGGACCAGCTTCGGAGACGCCAGGGCACCCTCGTCAGCCGCGACTCGTGGGCACAGACCGGTGAGAGTCCGCTGCAACTACCACACAGCAACATCTACCCCGATGACCTGCTAACACCTTCAGCCGGACCAGAGAATCCAAATGCTGACTGCGGCGACCTAGCGTCCAACCCATCCGAGCCAGACGGCGTGAGGACACTCCCAGCGTCCAGCCCTTCTAGCCCCGGACCTGCTCCGACCGAGGGTGGTACTCGGGACTCATCATCAAGCCAACAGTCACCGACGGACTCTGATCCACCAAACAGCACACCAGAGTTGCGCCGCTCTGGACGTCAGCACAAACCTCCCGTATACCTCAAGGACTATGCGTGTTCGCATCTGGGGGGAAGGGGTGTTATGTCCCTGGACCTTGAAGAAGTTCCCACCCAGGTCCGTTCACGCTGCAGGGGCAGCTGCCCCTTCTCATTGGCTGGATTTCCCCAGCAGCCTGCTATAAAAGCAGGCTGCTGGGTCCAGCCCTTTCGCTGTTCGCTGCGAGCCAGTTCCAGGCTGAGCAAGCACGTTCAGTCCTTGTAAATAAACCTTGTTGCACTAAGCCCTGGTTCAGCCTCTTATTTCCCATACTTAATAGGCTCCCCTCGCTTCTTGAAGGTGACCTGTACAACACACACAAAAACTAATTGATTGCGGATCAATTTATCAATTTATGAGTTGACACTGAAGAAGTCAAATGAAGAAGTCAAAGTTAAAGTTGCTCTTAAATCAGTTCTGCAATATAGGACACAAGTTCCCAGTTTGCTGGAGGCATCTCTTCACTCTGGTTTGTGGAGCTAGGAAGTACCTAGTTCTCTCTTCAGTAGCATGGCCAGGTTCTCAGAGGTTCTGAAGACTCCTCACCTTTACAGGTCAGAAATAGATCAAAATCAGGGATCCCTCATCTCTCAGCAATGCTGAGGACTAGCAAAAGCCATTTCAATTTCCAATATATTTGGAACAGTGATACACCCAAGACATTGCTGAAATATTAAAATCCCAATCCTTCTTCTTTATCACTTGCAGCAGAACTGTGACAGCCTGCCTTAACTTCCCCTGTCAGATAATCCCTCAGAGTCTAACTTACAATGAAAGAAGATCTAGGGTACTTTGTAAAGTTCTCTCTAATCATATTCAAGGATTTAGTACTACTGTTAGGCAACTACTTGTTCCTTGCAAAAAAGAAAAGATGAGTATGTTTGCTACAACTGTCATCTTGTATTATCTATTAAAAATTCAAACTACAATATTCTGAACAATGAAATGTTCAGCATTATTTAAAGGTCGACAATGCTGAACCTTCTAAATAGCTTATATAAAGTTCTTTTGGAAAACACCTGTCACCAATAAGACAGGCAGTGTATGGAGCAGTGCAGTGCCACTTTTGGTGCTTCTGTGTTTAAAAACATATTAGCATTACTAAAACACTCTCTGTTCCATTAATTTCAAAAAGAACATGATGGGACCTGCTCCTTATTCATTTCAAAAAGAAAACAGAATGTGTGTTCTTTAAATCTCCAATACAATTCCTTTCACATAAAGATTTCACTTTCCACCCTATCAAATCTATTGTACTGGTAAATTCAATAAGATGCAGCCTTGACATTCTAGATACAATAGACAAATCGTATTGAGCTGTTAGAGTTTAATACTTTAATTCACACAATTAGCAGATGCGTGGTGGATAATCACTTTAAAAACTAAACATGGAGTTTTCATCCAAACTGCCAGAACTAAAAGCCAAGAAAAGTAAGAAGTTTGGCTCATCATCCAATGCCAAACTAGGGAGATGAAAAGAGTTTAAGCAATTCATTGGCCTCAGTCTGTAAAAGGGGAGCAAGAAATCTCTCTCCCAAATTTGGAGGTGGAAAAATATAAGATTTTAAAGCAAAATATAGGTTTATATTAGTAACTAGAAGCCATGTCTCCATTCAGAGATAGTAAGTACTCAGGTATCAAATGCTGTAAACAGATAAGGGAGGTTATCATAGTCATTCTCAAACTGGTGTGCTGATTAGCAGATCTGTACAACAAAAGGAAGAACTAGATGAAAAAAAATAGCCAATTGCTACATTTTAAACATAACAAAATTTAAGTCCATAGAAATCGCAATAACGATAGCACTTAGAGTTATATAATACTCCCTAACGCTTTGCAACACTCTCTAAGCAGTTTACAGAATCAGTTCATTGCCCTCTAAAACCTGGGTCTTTGTTTTACCAACCTTGGAAGGATGGAAGGCTGAGTCAACCTTGAGCTGGTCAGGATCGCGCTCCTGGCAGTGGGCAATACTGCATTCTAACCTCTGCACCAGTGGTGGGATTCAATTTTTTTTTTTTACTATTGGTACTGTGGGCATGGCTTGTTTGGTGGGCGTGACTTGGTGGGCCTTGCCAACTGGGCAAGGTGGTGTGACACCTTGCTGCAAGTGATGTTGAGTTGGCCATGCCTACTCAGTCACATGACCGATGCTGCAGAGACAGGGTGATTTCCTATGTACCTTCCCCCCCTCCTCCTTCGCCGCCCTCGGGCTGACAAAAAAATAGCCCAACTAAAGATCACGACTGCCTGCTGAGTCTGCCTGCCAAATGGGTTTTGTTTTGGGGTGGTTTTTGTTTTGTTTTTTACCAGAGGCCCCTCGGAGATAAATTTGCATTGCCAAATCTTACTGTACCTCATTGTTGCGGCACTGCCTGTTGCTGCTATGGTCGTCTGACTGCTCAAGTAAAGAGCTGCACCAGCTCAGGGCGACTGAGGAGCAAGAGGGGAAGCCAAGGCACTTGCCTCATAGCAGTCAACTTTTCTCTCTCTTGCTCCGGTTAGGCGCTCCTGTCGTGCACAAGGAGCATGAAGAAGGACTTCTTGTGAATTCACCTCTCCCAGTGATGAGTTGGCGGCGATCTAACAAAATGTCTTCCAGCTCTTAAAGATCGACTTTAAGAGCGCCCCCATGGAAGAAGCCAAGAATGAGAGCAAAAGTAGTGGTAGCGGGGGCAACAGGGGCATGTGATGGGTCCCTCGGCGGTCCCCTCCCAGGTGACATCCAGGGCTTTGGCACCTCCTCTTTCCCTCAGAGGCGTAGTGTCTGCCTCCCTTTACACTCCTTGTGGACGGACATACATGCCCGTCACCCCTGCCACCACTACTTTTGCTCTTGGTTCATAGCTTCTTCCTTGGAGGCGCTCTTAAAGCTGACCTTTAAGTAGTCCGGGGACATCCACCCACTTGCCTGGTGCCTGCCCTCCCAGAGCACAATTTCTTTCTTCTCCTGGCAGACAAGCCTCTTCCAGCCCAGCCCGGCCAGTCAGCAAGTGACCACATGTCCCAGGGCAAGATACCTGCAGCTGCTGTATGCTTTTTTATGGTGTGGCTGCAATCCAGCAGCCGAACCGAAAAAAGTATGCCCTGTTCTATATGCTGGGCCAGGCAAGTCCGAGCAACCAGCGCATAGAACAGGGCTGTGCTGGACTGTTGGAGAAGTGGAGCAAAGCCAGAGATCAATAGCCACCTTTTTCACAGCACAGAAATCCTCCCCAAATCAACTGGCTGGTCTTTTCTTTCTCTGCCTGTTTGTTTTGTATGGTCGAGGGGGAGGAGATCAGCCGGCCAAAGGGGCGATGGCTGGAGGTGACTCTTTTTTGATCTCCAGTTGTCTCTTTCAGGCAGAAATCTTCCCTGAACCAGCCAGCTGGTCTTCTCTTTCTCTGCCTGTTTGTTTTGTATGGCTGAGGGAGAAGAGATCAGCCAGCCAAAGGGGTAGCTGTTGGAGGTGACTCTTTTCCGGTCTCCAGCTGTCTCTTTTGGGCAGAAATCCTCCACCTGAATTGGCCAGCTGGTCTCCTCCTCCTTGGCCATACAGAACAAATAGGCAGAGAAGGACGAGACCAGCCGGCCAATTCGAGGAGGCCTCTTGTGCTGCGCAAGAGGCGGCTACTGATCTCTGGCTTTGCTCCACTTCTCCAATGGTCCAATGCTGCCCTGTTCTATGTGCTGGCTACACGGACTTGCTGGGTCCAGCACATAGAACAGGGAATACTTTTTTCAGTGCGGCTTCTGTAGGCATCTCATGACAAGGGGTGGGGGGTGAGAAGCCCCAGGACATTCCCCTACCCGCCTGCTGGCTGGCCAATCCAGGCTGGAAGAGGCTTGTCCACCGGGAGAAGGAAGAAAACGTGATCTGGGAGAGCAGGCAGGCAGGCGGATGTCCCAGGGTTGCTGCACATGTGCAATGCTTGTGTAGCGGCTGTACACACAGTACGCATGTGCATCAGCCCTGGGACATCTGCTCAAGCTGCGCCATGGCCGCCATGTGGTAGGGAAAGCTAGGAGAGTGACCAGGGCAAGTGGGTGACCGGGCAACCGGGCAACCAGGTCAGGGGCATGGCCAGCCAGGGGTTGCCACCAGTTTGATGACCCATGCCACATCACCACTACCAGTTCGCTCAAACCGGTGTGAACCAGTTGAATACCACAGCCCCTTTAACACTTTAACATGGCTCCAATAACCACAATGTGACATTTTAAACATTAATATATTTCCCCCAATAGTAGAAATGTATTAATATCTCGACATTCCAGTAGCATTTCATGCATTATGTTATGGTAGAAATCTTTCCATAGAGATGTGGAGGAAGGGAGGGAGGGAGGGAAGGAGGGAAGGAGGAAAGAAGGAAGGAAAGAAGGAAGGAAGGAAGGAAGGAAGGAAGGAAGGAAGGAAGGAAGGAAGGAAGGAAGGCCGATAAAGGTTGCCATTGTCATTCTAGTAAAATCATTTGCTAAACACAACCTTCGAAGTGTACCTCATAAAAAGAAGATTGATACATCTTCTTTAAGGAAAATAGAAACCTTGGAAAATAAACTGCTCCTATACTAAGTAGACTAAGCAGAATTTCAAACACTGTCTAGCAGTATTTATGCTGATATGTTATTTCTATTTTTATTCTATGCCAAGTGTCTGAAATCCCTGGTGCTGAATCCTTAAAACAGATACTGCCATGTCTTCTGCTGTCTAGCAGGCTCACTTTTTAACTAAAATAAAAGAGGTAAACTTGGTGGAGGTCTTTCAGTTCTGTAAGGTTGTTGGTGCTTGGAAACCTCAATAGCTTAGGACCTTTTCCTGAACTTCGTGATGACCATGGCAATACAGAGATATCCATTTTATTGAAAATAAATTAGTACTGCAGATCTTGTCATATACTCTACATATGTTTGTTTTTGTTTTAATTATGAGCAAATCGACTAGTTATTGACTGAGTATTAAGCACACTCTTCTTAATGGGCCAACCATTATTTGATATAGCCCCAAAGCTCCTTTAAGATAAGCAGCATCTTCTCATGGTCTGTCCCCCAGAGCCAGAAAGCTACAATGACTAGTTCACTTGATAAACCCATTATATGGTGATGTCAAGATATGACCTTGGATAAGCCATGCAGTGATAGTTACCAAAAATGACAAAAAAAAACCCATTGAAAATATGCAAAGGCATGATCCTTCTACCAATTTCTATACTGGGGTAATATCTTAGTCTTTAATAATTCCTTATATTTGAATTTGGATTAACAGCTGAATCAAAGAATCTATCTTTTTCTTTCTAACTTTCCTTTATCGCTTTCTCATAGCTTCAGTGGTCGGATTCAAAAAAATTTACTACTGGTTCTGTGGGCATAGCTTGCTGGGCGTGGCATGGCTTGTTGGGCATGGCAGGGGAAGGATACTGCAAAATCCTTTCTCTCCCCATTCTGGTGGAAGGTTACTGAAAAATCCCATTCCCTCCCCACCTCACTAACCTGCTTTCCAGTTCTGTTCTCCTGTGCAGGGCAACAAAAGAAGACCCGGCTGATCAGCTGGGACTTGGGAAGCAGAGAATAGATAGGGGCAGGGCCAGCCAGAAGTGGTATTTGCTGGTTCTCTGAACAACTCAAAATTTCCGCTACCAGTTCTCCAGAACTGGTCAGAACCTACTGAATACAACTTCTACATAACTTTTATTATGTTATAAATCTATTTATAACAACACCTGCTGTTTAAAATTATTCAGCTGGTTGCAACAAAGAAAGAAAAGCAAACATTTTCCTCCTATTCCTTCTTCTCCCTTCCTCCTTTTTTTTCTGTTTTTCTTTCCCCAATTCTGCAAGACACAGATAACATCTTTCTACCTGGTTATTACTAAGAGAACCAGCAATGTGGAATAAACTATGTTTGTTCAGGCAATCCAGCTGCCACTGTTAACCAGAAAGAAATCTGTTTTCAGGTCTGCCTTTTTGTTGTTCTTGTGAAAATGATCAGAGCAACACAGCCAGTGGGCTAGCCAGAAGGGTGAGGACTGAAGAAAAGGGAAGTGGGATGAGGAAGCTTATTCCAGAGAGGGAAAGAGAAATATACGAGTCAAAGAGGACACTTGGATGTGGAAGCTGAGGAAAGGCAGGCAAATGAGAGCAAGATTAGAAGAACCCTTAGGAGAGTGGGGTCAGAGAAGTAAGAGGAAGGGGCAAGAAGAGATTTAAAGCAGGAGCGTGCATCTGAATTGACTTCTGAAACTAATAGAAATGCAGTCTGGGAAAGAGAGGCCAAGGGCAGCAGAGATGTGTTTCCAATGTATTTGAGTATTCTGGAAACAGAACTGTGGACTTCCTGAAGTTTAGTAGGCAGGGAATAGGATTTCTCAAAGAGCAGGTGAGAGGTAAAGTGAACTAGCAAGAAATGACTGAGTTTCAAGTCTCCGAGCTTCTATTTCTGAGAAGTAGTTTCTCTTCTCTAAAAGAGTGGAAGAAAGCTTCTTGAGACATTTAGCTGATAATACATGCTAGGCAACGGAGCATGTGGTGTTAAAGTGCAAAATGAAATGTAAAACAGGGAGGCCTACATTTTGAGAACCTTGGACAATAGTATGTTGCAATGCTTAAATTTCAGCGAAGTTAGAAGAAGTGAAGCCAAGCTCCCATTTTAAAAGACAAGAGGCACAACTTGGCTAAACCGAGGAAGAATTGGGCAGTAGGGTTTCATTTTGGGTACCATCATTTGAGTGTTGGCATATAATGGAACCTAAATGAAGCAAGGACTCCTGCTGTAAAGAATCTGTGCATTGCAGGAGCTTTGCATTTCTAAAAAAAAAATAAATGTTTCCCAACCTGACTAAAACTGAATTGACTATATATATGTAGAGATTTTTTCTTGAAATGTATAGAGCATGAAGAAAATACTGGACCAGCTGTATTCTTTCCTGTAGTTCAGTCAATCAAGTGCATTTTGCATTTTCTCACTCATCCATATTTTCTTATGCTAATTGCTGCCTCCATATTCTGGTAATAAAGATGATGATCTTCTTCTTCTTCTTCTTCTTCTTCTTCTTCTTCTTCTTCTTCTTC
>NW_020769331.1:5288729-5304655 GCF_900518735.1 Pseudonaja textilis | reverse complement strand
AAGAAGAAGAAGAAGAAGAAGAAGAAGAAGAAGAAGAAGAAGAAGAAAGCAGCTGCAGCAAACAATAAATTGCTGTCAAGCAAACTGGGCTACACCATTGTCAAGGTTAGCTGTCATTTCCAATTGTGTTTGGTGAACAGCCCAGGCCCAGGTTGGACATCTTGCTTATAAGCCAAAGGGCCACAGAGGAAAATCTTGCTTATTCACCCCTAAATCTAAATGGAGTATTTGATCAAGGTATCCTGAGTTTATATGGTATACTCCTGTGGCTCAGTAACACCATTGTTTCTCTGTTGTTTTTAGAAGAACGGCACGATTTTCTAAGGTGTCTCTGCAAGCCATCCTAGGAGTTATTATGAGACCCTGTTACACAATGATCATAATATTTTACTCTTATTCTGTTTAGCTGTATGCACATTTTCCTAGTGTTTAATTTTTGTTCATTACAGCATCCAGACTTTTTCCAAGATAAATTATTTTTATTTTTCAGTCTTGGTTGCTATGTTCATACTACGTACTTAAACAGGGCAATGGCTGCATGGCTTAACGTGTTTCAGTAAAGGGGTGCTTAAATTTTTTTCCCAGATTTATCCAGATTTTTTTTCCAGATTTATGTCGCTCAGTGTAATATAGAAGTGCAGAAACTGGATTAAATCCATAACCAGGATAGCTGTTCTGTGAAAGCAATCTTTGTGCACAAAATATGTTATGATCATGTTTACATTTGTCTACCAAAAAAATAGGAGAGAATATTGATGTTTGCATTGCACAGAGAACAAATGATATCACTGATGCAGAATATACCAATGTTATGCTTTCTCTGTAATAGCCATCAAGAAAAAATATATCTGGACATGCATTTATTGCACTGTTTTTTCAACCTTGGCATCTTTAAGATATATGGACATCAAGTCTCACAATTTCCCAGGCTGGGATATTCTGAGAGTTGATATACACACACCTTAAAGTTACAAAATTTGAAAAACACTGATCTATTGAAACAGTGAGATCACATCATATGCACACATCCTGTTTGTACAACATATTCGTCTGAGTAATGGACAAAGTGGGTAAGTATTGTCTGAAAACTCAAAAACGGAGTTAATTAGTCAGGGTAATTGACCCCAGAAGGAAGGAATTATTGCCAATTGACCCACTGTTGTGGAAGTTGAAGCAACACACCCTTCAAACAGCTAACTTCCCCTGGCATGTGGAATATTTGGCAGAGGATTAAATCTCTCTACATCTAATCAAGATGGTTTTCATAAAGGGCCTTAAAATTGAACACATCTATAAACATTCCAACTCTGTGGTCACTTTGGTTTTCTCCTGCCATGGTCATACTGAGAAAGTAGAGGAAGAGTATAAATGGTTGGAAATTGATTTAATTCAATGATAACTATGTTCTCTCCCAACCTGTCCATGGTAATGTTAGAATAGAATAGAATGGAATGAAATGGAACAGAACAGAATGGAACAGAACAGAACAGAACAGAATAATTTTTTTATTGGCCAAGTATGATTGGACACACAAGAAATTTGTCTTGGTGCATATGCTTTCAATGTACATAAAAGAAAAGATACATTTGTCAAGAGTCAAGAATCATAAGGTACAACAATAATAGTCATAGGGTACAATAAGCAATCAAATCATACTAGGAAACAGTCAATAAAAATTGTTAGGATACAAGCAACAAGGTTACGGTCATGTTGGCTCCAATCACACCATCACAGGGTTTTTTTTTCCAGAGGGAGAAAAAATATAAAAAAACAGTGTATGGGAGAGACTTTTTAAAGTGATATGAGGACACAAAGAACTGAGTGCAGTATAATTGATTAAGCTATCCTATGTGGCTTCCAGCACTCAAAAGTGTGCCAGTTGACTGGTAAAGGAGAGGACTGAGTCATTTGTGCAGGGAGACTGGGACACAAATCAGATAATTGTCTTTTTTAGATTGAAAGTTAGTAGAGTACAATCCATGTTGCTAGTGACTCTTGCCCATTACCAATGTCATCTCTAATTTCTTCGTGCACAACAAATTGCAAATGTGGTTGTAACATAAGTATCAGCTTTACTGTGAATACAATGTACTTTCCCATTAGGAGCTGAAATCTGTCAAAGATCTCATAGAGAAGACAGGTGTGATGCAATTATTGTTGCTGTTGTTATTGTTGTTGTTTTCAAAGTCAGCCAGAAATTTTGACTGTATTTTTTATTTTTTATTCCCCATCAAATCCTTCCCAAGGACCTAAGATCAGGGGTGGAATTCTACCAGTTCTATCCGGTTCTATAGAACCCCTTGTTAACTTTCTAAGCAGTTCGGAGAATCAGTAATTAGAAGCAATCTCCTTTTGTTTTTTTATACTCTTATTACATTCTTGCCAGAACGCCTAGACTTCCTGTCTCCAGAGCTTCTTGAAGCTTGCCTTTCTTAAAGGGGAAGGGATTTTTACACTGCTGTTGGGAGGAAATGCTTCCCTGGACAATTAACACTTTGAAGAAATAATTGAATAATGAAGCAAAGCTTTTAGTGACAGGGAACCAAGATGAGTGACATTCAGCAAGACTTCTTGGCTAGCTAGAAAGTCTGACATTCAAATGTGAGTTTACATACCTTTTCTGAGTTTTGGTCTAAAACTGGTTTTTGGTGAAGGTTAATTCTGTGCTTAGTGATATTTAATCCTGCGTTTATTGATAGGATAATTTTCCCCATTCAGCTTCAACAAGCAACAGCTACTGTTGTGATTTAAGTATTTGTATTGTGTTTGAATTTTTTCCTGCCTTGTGGTTTCTTTTCCTATCTGGGGAAGGGGTCTTCCTCATCGCTTTAGTACTATCTGGCACTGTCCTTTTGGGGTATACTTCCAAGAGGCAGGATGCAAGCTTGGCACTGATTTTTTACTGCCTTTCTGGGGGTATATGACCTTTCTTAATTGGCTTAATTGGTGGTTGTGGCTTGGTGGTCATGTGACTGGGTGGGCATGGCCAACTCAACATCACTCATGTCAAGGGGCACTTCTCCGCCTGGCCTCTCATGACAGTTAGGATGCTGCAACGGTCGTAAGTGTGAAAAATGGTAATAAGTCACTTTTTTCAGTGCCATTGTAACTTTGAATGGTCACTAAATGAACTGTTGTAAGTCAAGGATTACCTGTACAAAAATACAAAAAGCTTCTTTGCTTGCAAAAATGACTAATCATTAGATTAAAAATACCTGCAAGCCATAGTTACAAATCAGGCAGGGTGCCAGAGCACCTTGAGGAATTAAAATGATTAAAATGCAATTATAACTATCAGCAGCCAACTCTTGCTTATAAAGTGAAATCCTTTAGCAGAGAGGTCATTTAAGCTCTCTAGAAAGAGCATACCCAGGAGAAGCAATCCTTAGATCCATTTGCACCACTTATAGATACCAGCTGGTCTCACTCATTTCACAAGATATCCTAAGGAAATCATCCAGATTTAAGGAAAGGTCACATGCCCCCCAGAAAAGCAGTAAAAAAAATCAGTGTCAAGCTTGCATCCTGCCTCTTGGAAGTACACCCCTAAAGGACAGTAAAGCAGTGAAGGAAGACCCCCTCCCCAGATAGAAAAAGAAACCATGAGGCAGGAAAAAAATTCAAACACAATACAAATAATTAAATCACAACAGTAGCTGTTGCTTGTTGAAGGGGAATAGGGAAAATTATCCCATCAATAAATACAGGATTAAATGTCACCAAGCACAGAATTAACCTTCACCAAAAAAAACAGTTTTAGACCAAAACTCAGAAAGGGTATGTAAACTCACGTTTGAATGTCAATCTTTCTAGCTAGCCAAGAAGTATTTGCAGGGGAGTATTTCCTCCCAACAGCACTGTAAAAAGCTTAAAGCAACCCTTCCCCTTTAAGGAAAAAAAACCTCCTTTGGAGACAAGTAAGTAGGCTGTCTGCCAAGAATGAAATAAGGGTGGGGAAAAAAAAGAGATTTCTTCTAACTACCAGTTCTCCGAACTGCTTAGAAAGCGAACAAGAGGTTCTATAGAACCAGTCAGAACCAGTAGAATCCCACCCCTGGGCTAGACTTAGTCCACTTATGGTTATGTAGAGATTCTAGGCTGATCCCTCTTTTAACTCCATCCACAGATTCTTCCACTTCTTCTTCTACATTGTAGAGTAAGATAAAGAAGAGCTTAACTTCTTTATTTTTTTCTAAAACGTATCTATACACATTATTTCTTTCCATAGTTGTCAATATCACCTTTACTAAATAATATAGTACTTTTCACAAATATAAACCAATTATTCCCTAAAATCATACTTATGAGATCATATTTATTCATATTGTGGTCAACTGTATTTAATAATCAATTATTTAAAGCAATTTAAAAACTCACCTGTTTATGCTTAAAATAGAATCACCATTTTCCCTCTTTAATTTTGTTCTCAAAATACCAATGAAATAGGCTAACATATATTTTGGTTTAGCTTACTTTATTGGATAATTTATCTTAAAAAGCTGGAAATGCCGGGTGGCTAAGATATATCTACATCTTTCCTTCAATAAGAACTGTATGAATTCCACACTAGTACAGTAACTGCCAACATAGATGAATTTTTCAATTATGTGCATATGTGCATGGTTCCTGCATACATTTTAGAAGTGGGGCACCGTTTGTCTTGTTTTTCTCTCTCATTCAGCAGTCTCAGGTGACTATTAAGTAGCAGAATTCTGCCTGTATTTCATGATATAACTACTCCTGTTTAATAAACCATAGTTAAAGCAACTCAGCATTGAGTGAATATGAGCAACTAAGGCCTTGATTTAGCCTCACAACTGGGCTTTTCATTTATAAGAATGGCTTCTAGAAAACTCTCTTCAAGACATAGAAATCTGGGATATTCTTCTACTAATTGCCTGTTTGGGTATTATCCAAAGATTGGAAGATCCAAAATTATCTACATGCATGCTTCAACAGGCTATGTTAGGTTCTTATGCTGATAAAAAGTTTGAGTCTGCTATGCCTAGCACAACTTTTATCAAAAAAAAATCAGTAATAAATAGTTACACGATATGGAAATTTTGGCTATATAGGTATACATGGCTGTCTTACACACCTCCTGAAAAATGTGGTTGATGATTAGGAGAAACTCCTAGACTTTCTACAAAAACAGCCTGTGGAAGGTTTTTTTCCTAGCTCAGGTTACAATCTTATTTGGAGCAGAATGCCCTTCTGGTGGTAACTCATGTCCTGATTTTTATAGAGTTTTATAGTCTTCATTGATTTTTATTCTGATTGTTGGGGAGGGACTACTTTAATTGTTTTGTGCACTGCCCAGGATTGTTGTAATGCAAGCAGCCATATCAATCTTTTAAAATAAATAAAGAAAAGGTGCCTATAATCTTTTGTGTGGAGTTGTTGGGGCCTGAGATTGTGGTGTTGATATAAATGTGAGGGGAAAGTAAAAATAGGGCAATAGAATATTTTAGTAGTCTGTATAAGACAAGAAGAAGAGCTCAGGTCAAACAGGAACAAGTATGTCTCAAATATAAGTACAATGAAATGTTTTGTGATAAAAAGAGAATGAATGAGGTTTGAATCAGAACACAAATATACAAAGGAATGATGAATTGGTTGAGATAATAGGAAAGACCAAGGAAGTAATGGTTGGATGGAATGATGGGCTCCTCAAAAAAGGGAAAAGAAGAAATTTCAAGAAAAGACAAATATCTAGAGTGTTGTATAGACACAATGAAAATGTGTTTGGCATTGAAACTGAAGGTGAGTCACTCAACAGTGCAACATTGCTGTGGAGGATAACACAGTAATTACCACAGATGGTAATAATACACTTTATAAATCATGGAAAGTTATATTCTACCATATTCTACATTAAAAATGAACTCTTCTCATAATAAAAAGCAAGAAATGACCATCTTAAATTACAAATGATAAGTTATTCCAAGAGCCAGATTGGTCTAGTGATTAAGGCACCAGGCTAGAAAGCAGGATGTCAACTCTGAAACTGACCTGGCCGGAGCCATTTTGGAACTTCAGTGTTGCCACGCAGGAGCTAAGGAATAGGGAGGGGAGAATAGAGATACAGGTGAAACTCAAAAAATTAGAATAGTGTGCAAAAGTTCATTTATTTCAGTAATGCAACTTAAAAGGTAAAACTAATATATGAGATAGACTCATTACATGCAAAGCAAGATAGTTCAAGCTGTGATTTGTCAAAATTGTGATGATTATGGCTTGCAGCTCATGAAAATCCCAAATCCACAATCTCAGAAAATTAGAATATTACATGCAATCAATAAAACAAGGATTGTACATAGAACAATATTGGACCTCTGAAAAGTATAAGTATGCATATGTATTCAATACTTGGTTTGGGCCCCTTTTGCAGCAATTACTGCCTCAATGTGGCGTGGCATGGAAGCTATCAGCCTGTGGCACTGCTGAGGTCTTATGGAAGACCAGGATGCTTCAATAGCAACCTTCAGCTCTTTTGCATTGTTCGGTCTCATGTCTCTCATTTTTCTCTTGGCAGGTTCAGGTCAAGCGAGTTTGCTGGCCAATCAAGCACAGTAATCCCATGGTCATTGAACCAGGTTTTGGTGCTTTTGGTAGTGTGGACAGGTGCCAAGTCCTGCTGGAAAATGAAGTCAGCATCCTCATAAAGCTCATCTGTGGAAGAAAGCATGAAGTGCTCCAAAATCTGCTGGTAGATGGCTGTGTTGACCCTGGACTTAATGAAGCACAGTGGACCAATAGCAGCAGATGACATGGCTCCCCAAATCAACACAGACTGTGGAAACTTCACACTGGATTTCAAGCATCTTGCAGTGTGTGCCTATCCATTCTCATTTGGTTTCCAAATGAGATGCAAAAGTTGCTCTCATCAGAAAAAAGGACTTTGGACCACTGAGCAACAGACCAGTTCTGTTTTTCTTTAGCCCAGGTAAGACGCTTCTGACATTGTTTGTTGTTCAAGAGTAGCTTGACAAGAGGAATACGACATTTGAAGCCCATGTCCAGGATCCATCTGTGTTAGTGCTCTTGATGCACTAACTCCAGCCTCAGTCCACTCCTTGTGAAAGTCCCCAACACTTTTGAATGGCCTTTTCCTGACAATCCTCTCCAGGCTGCGGTCATCCCTGCTGCTTGGGCACCTTTTTCTTCCACACTTTTCCCTTCCACATAACTTTCTATTAATGTGCTTTGATACAGCACTTTGGGAACATCCAACTTCTTTTGCAATTACCTTTTGTGGCTTTCTCTCCTTATGGAGGGTGTCAATGATGGTTTTCTGCACAACTGTCAGGTCAGCAGTCTTTCCCATGATTGTGATTCCTACTGAACCAGACTGAGAGACCATTTAAAGGCTCAGGAACCCTTTGCAGGTGTTATGGCTTAATTAGCTGATTAGTGTGGAACACTTTGAGCCTAAAATATTGAACCTTTTCACAATATTCTAATTGTCTGAGATTGTGGATTTGGGATTTTCATGAGCTGTAAGCGATAATCATCTCAATTATGCCAGATCGTGGCTTGAACTATCTTGCTTTGCATGTAATGAGTCTATCTCATATATTAGGTTCACCTTTTAAGTTGCATTACTGAAATAAATGAACTTTTGCATGATATTCTAATTTTTCGAGTTTCACCTGTAGCTGGGGTCTTGTAGCTAAAACAAAATAATTTCTCTTGGGAACCAAGGACATCCTCACACCTGGTGAGGGAGAGAGAAGTGATATTACCAGGCAACCAGATGACACCCTGATTGGAGCATATAATTGATTGGTTGGGGAAGGGGAAAAACTTTTACTTTTAATTTGGTGAAAACCATAGGAACTTTCAGAGTCTGTTTTACCAACACTCTGCCAACATGATATATCCAATAAAACTATTCTTTGAGGAATCCACCAGCGCCACAGTTTTGTTTACTTTGGGATTATTACTTGGAACTCTGACCCAGGGATTTCTAGTCTCTTCTTAGCCATAAAAAGCCAGCTGGATGACTTTGGGCCAGTTACTCTCTCTCAGCCCAACCCTGAGATAAAGGAGAGGAGGAAATAATATTATATATATATATTCACAATCTTGAGTTACTTATAAAGAATTAAAGGAGGTATTAAAAATCTTAATAAAAATAAATGAACTGTTTATCCTATTATCACCAGATAAACCAGAGTGGTTAAAGTGTTTCTGAGTAAGATTGAGGAGATTATACTTAGCTATAGAAATTCACCAGGCCAGTCATTTTGACACTTGACACATTTCTCAGGATTTTTATTGTGGAGATTTAAAAAAAAGGAAGAGTCCTCAGCTCAATGTAGCTCTGCTCTGGAGCTATTGGAAAATGTTATTAATCTATCTAATATATAAAATAAAAAACAAGTAAAAATTATTGATAATAGAGGGCCAACAGCTCAGGGTGACTATTACACTGAAGACGGTGTACATGGGGAATTCTTCCCTCCATTTTTCTCCATATGACAATCTTGTGAAACCGGTTAGGCTGAAAGTGAATTGCTGGCATGAGATGCCCAATGCAACCCGTAGCTGAATATTTGACAACTTAATCACCTGCTCTTTCAAGATCTGGTTGCATCGTTCATTGATAATGCAAATTTGAGCTTCTTCATAACTGTGCCTATCCTGAAGATGTTAACTAATTGTGCAACTAAAAGTCTACAAGAACACAACCAAACTCAGAAACACTAAAGACTCCATAACCTAGCTATTTTGATTTTTATCTTATAATCCACTCTAGGTTGGGTTGCCTCATGCAAAATGCAGCAATAAAGTTGTTGGTTGCTGTATGGACCCGCTACCCATGGTCTTCCGATTTCTAATGCATATGCACGTGCGAAGACCAGCTGGCCGGCACGCACATGCATGTGTGTGAACTGCTCCTCTGGTTTCTGGCACTCCTGTGTGCACATAGACCAACTGGCCAGCACGCACATGTGTGCCAGGGAGCCTCTCTTCCAGTTTTCTGCACTCTTGCATGAACGAAGACCAGGTAGCTGGTGCGCATGCATGTGCCGGAACCCAAAAGAATAAATGGCAATTCCTGGCGTGCCTAGAGAGATGGCTTCGCATGCCACTTCTGGCACACATGGCATAGGTTCGCCATCACGGCCCTACCCATTACATCCAACATTTGCAAACTTCCACTTTCCAGTAACATGGAGTTAGTCCTGAAGGTGCTTTTTCAGAAGGCAACTGGACTTTCTTATTTTTTCTTTTGAAGTTTTGTTTCTCATCCAAGAAGCTTCTTCAGTTCAGACAGGATAGTGGGGAATGGAAGAATTTACATTCCTTCCAGACAGGGAATGGAAATCCTTCCATTCCCCACTATCCTGTCCAAGCTGAAGGAGCTTCTTGGATGAGAAGCAGAATGTCTCCAAAAGAAAAAAACAAAAAAGTCCAGTTGCCTCCTGAAAAAGCACCTTTGGGACAACCATGACCTGGATGACTGAGAATGTCTACAGACTTTTTAACATAGATAAGCTTTTTCTGCCTCCTGTCCTGAAGACTGGCTGACCTTCTGCTGATACCAATGCAATCAGGTTTTTTTAAATAAAATAAAATAAAATAATAAATGTCATTTTATGTTTGCATTCTCCAGCATTCCTTTAATATTTTTCTAAATATTTCAGAAATTGGGAGATGCATTTGGCAGCATGGTTGTTTTGTCTGGCAAATCAGCTCAGAGTAGCCTTTGCTGTATTTTCAGAAGGACTCCAAGCACAGCATCTTCACAGAAGTGCCAACTCATAACCTGAGCTCCCGTGTAGCAGTACAAACTCACAGCTATAATAATTAAGCAATTAGGCACGGTGAAATAGTGGGTTTCCCAAGATAATCACCCCCCTGGGATATCACAAGTCATGATCCAGAAATAAGTGTTTTTAATCCCCAAAGGATATCATTAAGTTATGATAACTATCCACCCAAAAGAAGATTTCTAAGTAATTTAGAAATCTTTTTCCTGAAATAAATTGTAAAAAAAAAAAAGGGGGGGGGGCTGTGGCTTTGAGCTGTAGTGGCAAATGTGTACCGCTAGATGAGTTTAATGAAGAGGTTGAAAAAACACAATAGCATCATAAACGAGTAATCGATTCATTCAGATTTAGTTGGGAAGGAAGAATAATTATTATGCTCTTGACTTTACCTCTTAAGTGTTAAAAAAAAAAACTTGGTCAGAAATATCACACATAATTTTAGGAAGCTATTTGAAAATGGAAAGATTGTCTTTATTTCAGCAATGGAGAATATAATGTAATTGGGATGGGCCAATCCTTTGTTAATATACTGGGCACTTTTGGGGGGAGTGTGTGTCTTTGAGTCATTGTTAACTCCTGGTGATTGCCTGAATGAGTCTCTGCAGTTTTCTTGGCCGAAGTTTTCAGGAGATGTTTGCCATTGCTTGTTTCCTAGGGCTGAGAGAGAGGGACTGGGCCAAAATCATCCAGCTGGCTTCGCTCCTAAGGCAGGACTAGAACTCACAGTCTCCTGTTTCTAGCCCAATGCCTTAACTGCTACACCAAACTGGTTCCCTAGAACTTTTCTCAACAAGGTTTTTCGAAAAATAGCTTGCCATTGCTGGCTTCGTAGGGCTAAGACAGAGAAGAAACCCAAGGTCACCCAGCTGGCTCTGGGTCTAAGATGGGACAATAGCTCACAGTGCCCCAGTTTCTAATCTAGTGCCTTAACCATTACATCAAACCAGCTTTGTCCCTGTTCTCCCAAGGAGAACAGATATGTTTATATATTTAGTTGGACCTGGGATTGGGCAAAATACTTGTTGCAAGGTTATTTTATTTTAATCCAATTGACTTTTAAACAACTGAACATCTTGCAAAGTAATCGGAGGAGAGAGAAAAGATAATATGCGCTTGGTTCTTTCCCAAACTGTCTCCATTTTTTTTTCATTTTCTACAGCCCATTTTTGTAGCACTTTATCTCACTGGTTTCTCACAACCAGTCCTATCAGTCTTCCTTCTGCTGTTCTTGTGCCCCAACCCTAACCCTAACCCTAACCCTAACCCTAACAGGACCTTGTAAATCTGAATGTACTTCCTCCATCCCTCACTTTACCCTCATGAGAACTAGGGAAGATGTTTTCTGAGATGTTTCACTAGGTTACAATTCCACTCTACACATACGTTTCTATTATCTGACTGTTGCCTTGGTATTGGTTCTTTCCCCAATCCCTCAAAGTTGAGATCCTGTCCCTGTACCCATTACACATTTCCTCTGTTTTGGTTATTCTTTGTCTCCTCCTCCTCTTCTCAAGATTGAAAATGAAAGGAAAGAAAGCAAGGAATGAGCATCATTGAAACATCTGTTTATCCTACATCATAATATGATCTTCAAAGTAAAATGATTGATCTTTTTAAGTGGGCTAATCTCTATTGTCTTTCTCGTGCCAATTCAGGACGGATGTGTAAATTACTTCCCATCAAGTCCATGCTCATTTCATAGGTGTTTAATTACATCTGCCATGATTTTATATCAGTCAAAGGTTTGAGTATTTCTTTGTTTGCTTGCTTCAGTAATGAATATACATTCAACCCAAGGAAACAAACAAAGATTCAGTTCATGTCGTCATCAGGCGTCAAAACTAGGACAATAAACATTCAGCCGAAGGAGAGGGTCGGTGTCCAAAAATTTTACAAAGAAAGTTTAAGGGACTAGGTCATGCCATTATCAAGAATCAAAAGTGGGACAGTCTTCCCAGCCAGCCAGCCAGGCACCCAAGATATTCCCCACAATTTGCATTGTAAATAGACAATAATTTCACTATTTGATTATTATATTTCTCTGGCATAAGGGGTATCTTCTCTTTCTTTTCAGCCTATCCCTCATCCAATATAGTCTTCCAACCAGTGTGTTGAAAAAGGAAATTTAATGTGCCAAAGTAATGAATCATAAACCCACTGTTTATAAACAAATGAGCCACTAATGGAAAAGCTAACAGCACAGTAGAACATCTCCAGCGGCAGAGTCATTGACCTGGACATCAAGAAGAACAGAGTTCATGAACTCAAAGGTGCTCCTTGTCTCAACCTCAGACTTCCATCATTAATGTGAGGACAATAAACTGTTTATTATCCTTTTGGGATTGCTAAAAAGATAAATAAAATAATGTGTGTGAAAGATACATGTATAGAGAGCAAACTACTGGGTACGAATTGGCTTGAATTGGTTTTTTTTAAACAAATTTTATTCAGTTTTTCACATTAAAAACAAAAATCTCTTTTTAGTGGACAACATATTTCCAGGTCATCACCTTTACATACAAATATGACAGCAATTATACATTCATATATGCATACTTAATTCTATTATTACCTTTTCCATTCCAAATTTTCAGTAAGGAGAGAAACAAACACATTAATTCTAGCCTCTTTCATTAATCTCAGTCGAAACATCTTTTTGTTTCATTTCAATTATTTCAAATATAATCCTTTAATATTTATTTTAAAAATAAAGATAAACAATATATGTTTGCCTAATAATAATAATAATAATAATAATAATAATAATAATAATAATGTAAAAAGTTACCAATGTCTCTTCTTGCTTTTAATAGTCTCTATTAACTTATTTAATTGGTTCTTTAGTCTGTCATATTCCCTTTCCATCACTAAAAAAAAAGAAGTATAGGTTTCCCGCCTTTTACTGCTTTGTGTGTGACACCTCAATGATTAAAATATACCTTTATTCCCTCATCTTGATTCCCAATAAACCATTATTTTTAAGAAGTTACAATAATAATCATTACATCTTTTCATTTGGATTCTGCAGCATATTTTTCCCCCTTGATTTTTCATAAGAGTTATCAGTATCTATATTACCCTATTTTCTAAATATTTTTAATTTCAGAAATATTCTTATTACCCCTTGTCACCCTGCAGAATCCCCTTTTTAATTCATCAACCATTATCTCCGAAAAAACAATTTCTTTTCAACATTTTACTATTTCTGTATTTCTTTATTTCATGCACCTGTTTCTTACTGCTTCTCCTCCCCCTCTTTTCCCCATATCTTTTCTCATTCCAGTTTATATCCCTCTCTTTCTTAATATCTTCCTTTCCCCTTTTCTGCTGAGTCTTTCTGCCTTTCCCGACTTCACAGGTATTCCCCCTTTTGATTGCCTTCTTAAATCTCAACTTTTTAGCCTTCCTTCTTTCCCCACTTCTTTGTAGTGCTCTTTGTGTTAATTGTCTATTTAATATGTCTTCTCCTTGAATCGACTCCTCGTCCTCTGAAGCTCTTTCTTCTTGTTCTTCAATCGCCATTTCCATTTTTTCTAACACAGAGCAAAATGATTCACCTCTTTCCTGTAGTAATTCTCTCATATTTTTAAGTTCCATTTTTAATTCCTGAAGAGATATCATCATTACACGCTCTTATATTTTATGATTGTTAAAGTCCACACACACACACACACAAAAAAAACACTTTTACTTTCCTTCTTTTTTCTTTCAATTTTCTAAAGTTCTCAGTTATTCCAGCCCAGGGCCTATACCAAAAACATCAATCAATCCCACAGTCAGTCTTTCCTTACTTTTTTCTTTATTCTGGTTCTGCTTTCACTTTCTAAGATTCTTACTTTGTTTCAATATTTCTTTAATATCCACACAAGTTCATTCAGAAACAGGATGCTTTCCTTTTTGTTTGAGCTCAAATTTTTGTCAAAAGGTGGCGCTCTCCATTATACAAAGTCTTCACCTTTTTCCCCAATTTTTTTATTTAGGGTTTTTCGAACCTCAATATTGCAGCACAGTCCAGTCTCCAATTTGTAAACTTCATTATTATTATTTTTTGACAATCTTAAATCCAGCTTTATTTTATGCCTGTTTATTCCCAAAATATTTTAGTCCAATTTAGTTAAATCTTTAGTTCCAGCTTCTTCCTTTCCCGGTTCGAAGCCCTGCTTAGCTGTCAAAAATATGTTCTTTTTTTTCCCCTGTCCCTTTGTAATTTTGCCGCTCACTTTTCTTTTCTTAAAAATTCCATGTTACTTTAATCCCAGGGTACTTTTGTTTAGTTGTATTGCCCAGTTGTCCCGGTTCAGATGTTATCCACCTCTTTCTTCCCTCCTGCACAAATCTTAATCCACCTGAGTCCTCCTCTTCGGGGTGGCCATTTTAAACCACCAATGCAGTCGTCCTTGGGGGGAAAAAGACCAAGCCCAGGGGGGGAGATGCGGCTCCCCTCAACCTCCCCTTGCAGCTTCCCCTTACTCTTCCACCCCTCCAAGGCAGCTTCAGCTTCAGGGCTCTCCAATGAAAGAGCACGGACCATAACCACAGATAGTCACGATCTGCAGTCCGTCAACAAGGAGGCTCCACCTTCTTCAGCTTGAATTGGTTTTTATTGCTTTACTGGTATGAATACATACTCTGTGGAAATTTGTAAAGCAGCTTGTGGTGAGGAGTAATGTTGTTCAGAATTTCAGGTAGCCAACCTGTCTTGCCCTTCCCAGATTCATCCACTTCATTTCTTCTGCCCGTTTCTGATTTGCCCACCTTGCAGAGCGAGTGTTCCTCTCCTTGGATCATGCTCAATCCTCACTGAGCCATTTTCTTTCTTCTTCCACTACACATGCTGACCTTTCCCCCTAAGAATTGGTTGGGATTCTGCAAACTTGGAGTGTGCTGCTCTGCAGGGATAAGGAATGGTGTGTGGGATAATGACGGAATGCGATTTAGAGCAGGGGTCTCCAACCTTGGCAATTTTAAGACTCATGGACTTCAACTCCCAGAATTCATCAGCCAGCTTTGCTAAGCTTTGTTGAGTCCACAAGTCTTAAAGTTGCCAAGGTTGGAGACCCCTGATTTAGAGAATGCAATGCTATTAGCACTTTTATGTATTTATTTTTAAGATGCATAGGGCCGCTTACTCAAACAAGATGATTCTATGGGGCATATGATATGAGCATACAATGAGAGAGCCAATTTGGTCTAGTGGTTAAAAAACCAGCCTAGGAACCAGGTGAGTTCTAGTCCCTCCTTAACCTAAAAGAGGCTAGGTGATTTTTGCTCTATTTCTCTCTCTCTCAACCCATCTCACAGGGTTGTTTTTGTGGGAAAAACAGGAGGAGGGAGGAGTATTATATGGTGAGCTGAGTTACTGATAAAGTAATAAAAATGGAATGAAAAAAATAATAAATAACAAATAAATATGCTGACACATCAACCATGTTGTCTTCCAGCTTTTGGCAAATAGTTTTTGATGTGTTCTTGGAGTCTGGATATCCATATAATGGAAAGGATTGTACTTTTATTACTATAGTTAGTTCCATCATGAAAAGTATTTAAAGGAGAGATTAATAGTGTGGTTGTTAGATTTACTTGTTTCCTTGTAAGGTTCTACGGTTTCATCACATTTTTGTGTTATAATATTTGTTAATATTTTTTCTTCTTTCATATCCCTGTACCATAAGCAACTATGAAAACCATTGGCTGTATGATGGATGCGCTGTTGGAAAATGCACAGGATCAGACTGAGAATAGATCACCCTGGAGAAAATTTGTCTAGTCAACACTGATTGGATGGCATATAGTCATCACACTCTTGGTTTACTAAGAGGCAATAAATGTCAGATCTGCTCACAACCTTGGCCTTGTGTTAATTTCCTTTTCAAGAAAGTTAGTACCTGTGTATTGGGATTTGAAAATATTGTATTATTTGACATAATAGGGCTTGTATTCAGACATGTTAGGCAGACAGTTTAGATCAGGGGTGTCAAACTCATGTTGTCATGGCAGCAGCATCATGTGACTTTTCCCCCTTCGCTAAACCGGGCATGGGCGTGGCCAGCACATGACATATCTGGCCCATAAGCCAGGAGTTTGACAGCCCTGGAATAGAATAGAATAGAATAGAATAGAATAGAATAGAATAGAATAGAATAGAAT
>NW_020769331.1:5267350-5288719 GCF_900518735.1 Pseudonaja textilis | reverse complement strand
ATAGAATAGAATAGAATAGAATAGAATAGAATAGAATAGAATAGAATTCTTTATTGGCCAAGTGTGATTGGACACACAAGGAATTTGTCTTTGGTGCATATGCTCTCAGTGTACATAAAGGAAAAACTACATTCATCAAGAATCATAAGATAAAACACTTAGTGATAGGTTGCTAATAAGCAATCAAAAACATATTAGGAAACAAATAAAACATATAAATTGTAAAGATACAAGCAACACGGTTGTAGTCATAAGTAGGTACTAGGAAGTGTTATTATAATCTAATAATTTAGATTAGTGAGTTGGCTGTACAGCACTTACAAGTCCTAGTATGATGTGGTGTGATGCCTCACTAGTTGCTTCAAGGAGATCATGTCCCTGATGCCCCACTTGTTCTCGTAATCCTTCTGTGTTTGCTGCAAGCAATGGAAGGAGAGGATGCTAAATCAAGGAGAAAATGTCGACTTTCGGTTTTGTCTGTAGCACATTCATTGGATGGGTTTATAAGCTACACCATGATGAAGTAATGATCAGGCATTACAGAGGGAAAAGTATCAATGTTTTCATCATTGCTTTCGGAAATGGAGCAGTAAGCCTTGATATTTGATTGCTTCTGGTTCAGAACACTCACCAAAACAATAAAGCAAACTCTATTCTATCTGGAACTGTGCCAAAACTATCCTTTTACTCTTTAGGAAAGAGAGAATGAATAATGATGAAACAGGGATGGATCTGTGTTCAATGAGTGTTTCTGTTTGAGATACAGTAGAAACCTAATATTGGAATAATCCACGGTCCATCTGGAACATCTTTTTGTTTTCCATTTCCTACAGAACAACTGTCGAGCTCTTTCTGCTGAAAATACACTTTTTATCTTGGAAGAAATGAAGCTGCAATATTTATTTTAATTCATGGAACACAAATCAAAATATTAGCAAGGAGTTATTCAAGCAATCATAAAAAGAAACACAAGGGCGCTGATTTTTATATTCAGACAATGTAGAAACAATATTCAGACAATGCTTAGATTTCTAGATTCATCTCTCTTTTTCAAAATAATATGTAGAATCTCACTCTGTTGAAAAACAATAGCTTTCTAACTGAATTTAGTCATCTAAATATTTATACACTACAATTCCCATGAAATCCAGACAACAGTAACATTGGCCATGATAACAGGAAATTTTAAAAGTTGTAAATCTCACATATCTGAAGGATATTATGCTGGGGAAGCCTGATTCAAAAGGTTAAATAACTCAAGGCAAAGGTTGCCATCAATGCAGTCTTCAAACAGATTATTTAAAACTTCTATTCATAATTCATATTTGCTAACTGCTGCTTTCAGAAGTTGTCAAGCTCTGTATCTTTTTGTTAGTTAAATGTAGTCTTATAGTATACAAGTCTTATATGAAAGAGCAATAGAACTAGCAAGTGGTCTGAGTGCTGTTTTCTTGATGAAATTGAAATAAAAGTGTCAAAGATTACATTTTTATAAAAAAAATTAATTTATTAGTGAGTCAAGAGTGATGAATAAAAATTATGTTTTCTTATATTCACTTTTATGTAAAGAAGACTGACAAAAACCTCCAGTAAGGTTAACATAAAATTATATATATATATATTCTACTTCAGATACTTATAATTAAATTGCTTCCTTTGATATAAAATGTACCTATTTTGCACACAGTCTCATTAAGAATAGTTTACAGTACATAGAACAAATATTTTAGTCAGCCTAGTTTGAATATTTTTTCTACTAACCCAGTTATCAATGCTCTATCTGCATCTGTACTTTATTCCTTTGAAATGGATGGAAGCTAATCAAGGAGAAAACCTATCTAGAGCTAAAGACAAATTTCCTGACAGTTAGAACAATCAATCAGTGGAACGACATGCCTCTAAAAGTTCTGAACGTTCCAACACCGGAAATTTTAAAGAAGAGGTTGGACAGCCATTTGTCTGAAATAATATAGGCTTTTCTGCTTAAGTAGGAGGTTGGACTAGAAGTCCTCCAAGTTCCCTTGCAACTATGTTATTCTATTATAATCCCAAATTCTGGAACAATTATTAGTCTATATCATGTTAATTTTATTGTCCAGACAAGTTGGTCTTATTTCACAGTTTCGGATACAGGTAGTCATCAACTACAACCCAAAATTTTTGTTGCTAAGCAAGGCAGTTGTTAATTGAGGTTGCCCCATTTTTATGAACTTTCTTGACAAAGTTGTTAAGTGAATCACTGCAGTTGTCGAGTTAGTAACGTGGTTGTTAAATGGATTTGGCTTCCTCATTGACTTTGCTTGTCAGAGCATCACAAAAGGTTGGTCACATGACCCTGGGACCCTGCAACCATCATAAATATGCTTCCATTGCCAACTTTCCAAATTTTGATCATGTGACCATGGGGATCCTTGCAACGATCCTGTGAAAAGTGGTCCTAAGTCACTTTTGTCAGTGCTGTTGTAACTTTGAACAGTCACTGAACAAATTGTTGTAAGTTGAAGACTACCTATACTACTCAGACCCAGTTTAGGTGTTCTTAAAATGGATAAAAAGGCTAGCAATCATTCAACTAGTCTGGTGAAGTCAAGCTCATACTGAGATCTTTCAACTTAAAACTGCACACAATCAGTATTTTGCAAGAGTTGTTTGAAAAAAAAATATGTTGCTCAAGTAAATGCTACCCTGTTCTGACCCAACCAGGTCCCCAAAGAGCAAACACAAAAGTAGCAGCCCCCACCTTTTAAGGTTTAACAACGAATTCTGTTCTGAAGGCTGCTTTCCACTAATTAGCTCTGACAAGAAAGAACCTTGCCAAATTGTTTGTCAAGGCTGCCAAAAACTCAGAGATAAGAACTAATTTACAAAATTCTCCAAACCCAAACTAAGAGGTCCACCAGTTGAGTTTCAGAGCTTCTTTGCTTTCTGCAAAGAACACTTTTCAAAACCTGGCTTTTATCCTCTTGAGGGAGGGGCCATTACCTTGCATACTTACTCCCAAGTCACCTGTGCTGCTGTAATTGTCCTTTCCTCCGAGTAGGTCTTCATGCATGTGCACTTGGCACAGGCTCCTTGTGAACCTCCTCATCACTGCTGCCAGCCCCCACAATCTCTGAAGGCAGCAGTCCACTCCCTGATGGTCCTCACCCTTCATCAGAGTCATCGCTCTCCTCAGCCATCTGCACCTGCTGCTGGCTAATCACAATGTACCCCTGGCCAGCATTGAAAAGTAAAATTCAGCCTAACACACCAGGGTGAGAAGGAAATATAATCTTTCATTTTCCATTTCCGGCTTTCTGCCCTGGAATTATATTTTAATACACTTTTTAGAATATAATGAAGAACAAAGCTGAATCAAATGATAACCTAAGTCCCTGGACATGTTTACTGTTGTAAAGAAAACAAGCATGCCAGATGTACAGAGATTATTGATATGAATGGAGAGGTAAAAAAAATTACGTAACACTAAAAAAGGGGGAAAGTTAGCTGACTATATATATAAGATTTGGCAGAGTCTATTATGGCCTGTGTTTACTTCCCTTGCAATTAAAAAATTCATAATAGCTTGGATGAATAATGCATTCTAAACTTATTTTCACCCAGATACAAAAACAGACAGAAATCCAGAAAATCCATTGTACAAACAGTTTTGTATAGGATAAATCATGATCTTTGTGAGAGATTGCAATTATTTCCCAATTATCTTTAATAATCTTGCAATTATGCTCACCACATTGTAACTTGTATTCAGTGAACAAAGTTCCATCTTATCTTTTTTTTCTATTGCTTAATTTTTTTCCAGCTTTGGCAGAACGCCATTTGAATGCTGAATAAATATTTCCACTTTGCCATTGTTCCCATAATATGGTCTCTCCTTTGGCATATCAAACCCTTTCCTGAGCAACATGTTGGCAACTCTAAAATATGATAATTCTTCATCAACTCATCTTCCCAAGGATGACTACAAGGTATGGTAAAAAAAATGAATTTGCTGACCACAATGGTGTGATTAAAGCCCCACTGTGGCTCCCATCTTCATTTTGTTACCCTCCTTGTTATCACCCCTGCGCTTCCCAATAGCTATTCATCCCCCCCTACATTCATTCTTCTACTTAATCAACTGAAGATATTTGTTTGATCAAAACTCAGCAGAAAGCCTGTTATGAATACACGTTATAATGAAATACTGCTTCCTAATCGTGTTCTATCGAAGCTGAAATAAAGCATCCTGGGAATTCTTCTCTCAGTAATTTTTTTTTAATATACAGTAATTTAGATGTCATCACATTGGATGGACCGGGCATGGTTTTCCCTCCCTCTCTTTATTCAAAAGCAAATCTTCCTAGCATACCAAGAGTGACATGACCCCAGCATAATCTGCCATACAGTTTCAAAAAGATAAATTAAAATTGGAGGAAAAATACGAACTAAATGTTTCCAGGTGGAAACATTTCATGTTACTAAGCAATGTTCATGTTTTATAAGTTTGTTGCATTGCACCTTAAATATTAATTTGTATTTATTTTTTTAATCTCACCTTTTTATTTTTTTATAAATAATTTATGATGGCGAACAAACCTGATACTTCTTCCATCGCCTATTTTACCCACAACAGCAATTTTGTGAAATGGGTTGGGCTCAGCATGAATCACTGGCCCAAAGTCCCTCAGCCAGCTTTCATGCCTAAGGCATGACTAGAATTCACAGTCTCCTACTTTCTAGCCTGGTACTTTAACCATCGGATCATCGGCCTTACTACTGTATAATTTTTGTGATCTACAGTTCAGTTCATTATCTACAGTACAAGTTATATTATAGTGCCACAAGACTCATTTCTACACACACACACACACACACACACACACACACACATACAAATTTGAGTTTGAGTGCTACTTAATCACAGGGTTTAGTCATTCTTGGACAAATATTATTTTAGCTGATGCTACAATTTGAGACCTGCCCCCTGATTCACAGTATCATAAACTGCATCTTTCTCAGTGATATTGAAACATGTCACAGTTTCCTTTTATCAGGACTATGCAATAGACAAAGAATTAAGATCCAAGCATCCTGAGATGCGGTTGTCTTCATGTAAAGTAGGGGTATCAAACTCAAGGCCCACGGGCTAGATCTGGTGTGCGGGATAATTATATCCTGCAGGGCCACCCTGGAAACACCAAACAACCTGCCTGCTGTGCCTCTGCCAGTGAAAATGGAGCTCAGGGGGCCACACACAACCCTCCTGGGCTGTTTTTGACTGGGACAGCCTCTTGCAGCCCTCTGCAGCTCCATTTTCACTAGCAAACAAGTATCAAAACAAACTAAAAACAAAACAAAAGGATAAATGCATTTGAGCATTAAAGAAGGAAGAGGAAAGGAGAAAGAAAAAGAAGAATGATAAAGAAAAAGATGGGAAGATGGGAAGGAAGAAGAAAGGAAAATGAAGAGGGAAGGAAAAAGAAGAAAAGGAAGGAAGGAAGGAAGGAAGGAAGGAGATTATAAAGAGAGTGAGAGTGAGAGAGGGTCTGAGGGAAGTCCTGCCTTAGCACTCAGCCACCACAGGTGCCGCCCACATGAGTGACATTGAGCTGGCCACACCCCTGCCATGCCCCCTGAAGTCAATCACAACCCTGATGCATCCCTCAATGAAATAGAGTTTGATCCCCCTGATGTAAAGTAAAAAAATGTTTAGAAAACATACAGGAACGCTCCATTCCCATTCATGCTTAAAGTGACCACAGTGATATTCTTTTTTTCAAAGTCAGGAATTTCCACGTCAGAGGATTCACTTTGGCTCCATATTGGGGAGCGCATTTTTGGGAATTGTATATGACACATACACACACACACACACACACACACACACACACATTTTATTTCTCCCTTTATAAAATCTGTGAAAGCACACCTCTTTTACTAAGACATAAACACCTTTTACTAAGTTTTTCATTCTTTATTAAAGTTAACATTTCTTTTAATTTGGGTCTTTGCAGGTTGACTGTTAGTATATTAGTTGATATGGAGTCTTCCTTGTCTGTTCAAAATAAACTGAAAAACAGACTTTATTTCATTTACATGCTGCCCATCTTGCCTTCAGACAATTCTAGGAGGCTTCTAGCCAACAATATAAAACATTAAAATATTAAAGTAATAAATATTAACACTGAAATTAACAAAGATGGCTAAAGAAGGGAGCAAGCTACAGATTGGATGGAGGTGGAATCTCTCAGTTCATTATCTACCTCCAGAATGACACAGCCCTATTGGGACCCCACCCCAATTGGCAGAATCAGATTTTGGAGCCCCTACATGAAACCAAGAGGATGGTCGGATATTTCACCTCAAAGGGCAGGAAAGAAATAGCCTACTTTACCTTTTCATCTTAACAAAGTATAAGAATGGCTGAAGAGTGAGAGAGGATAGATCCATCAGTCTGGGAAATTCTGGGAGTTGAAGTCTAGACATCTTAAAGTTTGAAAAACATTGTGATGCATGAATGGATGGAAGGAGAGATGATAGAAAGATAGAGTGCTGTTATCAGTGCAATATTTCAATGACAGTTTGATTCTGCAACAGCTTTGTTCCCTGTGCCATCCGTCTGGTAAACTAACAAGATTCATTTTTCTCACCATGTACATGTATACACCCAAACCAGACTTGTTTCTCTGTGTCATATAATATATGTGGGTATATGCATAAATATTAATTTATTAATTTATTTTGGCATGGTTATGTAGTGTTCTTGTGGTTAGCCGACAGCAGGTACAGATAGCTGAGGAGAGTGAGGACTTAGATGAGGGCCCAGGACCATTAGGGAGTGGACTGCTGCCTTCAGAGATTGTGGGGGCTGGCAGCAGTGATGATGAGGTTCCTGAGGAGCCTGTGCCAAGTGCGTGTGCATGAAGGATTGCTCAGAGGAAAGAGCAGTTACAACAGCACGGGCGACTCGGGAGTAAGTCTGCAAGGTAATGGCCCCTCCTTCAAGAAGACAAAAGCCAGCTGTGAATGAACGCACTTTGCCAAAGGCAAAGAAGTTTTGAACTCAGCCTCGAGGACATTACAGTTGGTATTTGAAGACTCTTGTAAACTATTTCTTCTCTGTTGTTTTTTGTCAGACTTGAAAAAACTTGGCAAGGCTCTTTCTTGTCAGAGCTAATTAGTTGGAAGCAGTCTTTTATCTGTGAAGACACAGGATTCTTAGCTGAAACTTAAAAAGATTATACTGCTGCCTTTGTCTTGTGTTTGCTCTCTAACCAGGTTTGGGTCAGAACAAGTGTATGTTGGAGGTGGTGATCCTTTGAGAGCTGTATGCAATGAAATTTCACTTTAATGTCAGAATCCCAGGGGCGGGGGTCTTAGTTAACTTTGTAGGCTTTGTCTGGACCACATGGCTTCACCTGAGTGCTGGCTGATGCAATCTTTCCAGGCCTTAATGGCCCACCCATTAACAAAGGTGGGGGTGAGCTTCTGCTTCTGAGGTAAGTTTCTGCTTCTGAGTTTCTACTTTTCTTTTTAGAGGAAATATTCTGCCTTTTTTAATATTTCCTAGGATATTTCATTTTTCTAGGAGAGGGGTGGGTGCTAACTTCCTACAAATGTATGCCAATTACTGTACATTCAAAGTGACAATAAAGTTATTCTACCTACCTACCTATCAATCTATCTATGTAGCTTATCCATCTCTTCTGTTATCAACTTGAAGCACATTAAGGACTGTGGATTTTGTTAACTGAGATATGAGGTAGGGAATAGGTTTACAATACATGGTGAGAAGTATAGAATGATGACTTTGCAGGAAGAGTAAATCTGACAACCAAATGGTAACTTTTTGGTGTGGTAAAATAGATCCACTCGACTGTTTTTACCAGCTGTCACTGAAGGTCATATTTAATCATGTTACATTAATAGTTGGGGTGATTGTCCAAGTCTTATGCTAGTAAATGGATTGGAACACAAAAATAAAGCAAAATAAAGAAAATCTATATTAAGGCAAGATCTAATTTACCCATTATACTGTGGCAGGTAAGCAGAGCAGAGTATGTAAAAGACTACACAGAGGGAAGTTTATTTCAGAAAATAACATTTCACATTTGCAAACTACTGTAAAGGGCTTTTAGACACTAACAGGTGAGCCATTTAAACAGATTAGTTGAGCCATTTAACCATTGTTTAGAGACATTGCAATACATTGCACTGGATCTTTTTCCTGCCAATAGTCCCCATTAAGTCAGCTTGATATTTATCAGGGGACCAATTAAGTAGACACCACTGTATTATTATGGGAAAATGCTGTAAGCCTTTTCCAGTCTAAGTACTCCACAAAGAAATCTGTAGTATACATTTTATATAGGAGGAAAAGTTGGGCATCAAACTCCATTAAATGAAATTCTTTAAGAATGTTGGTTAAAAGTTGGCAAAATAGAATTGAAAATCTGGATTATAATAAATATAGTTTCATTTCATATTACATACCAAATAATTCAAATCATGGACTTTAATCATTTTTATTAACAATAATTTAGAAGGAGAAACTCGGCAGCCAGATAGATAGATATGATAGTGATAGAGAGGAGAGAGAGAGACAGACAGAGAGAGGATAGATGATAGATAGATATATAAATAGATAGATAGATAGATAGATAGATAGATAGATAGATAGATAGATAGATACCCTATGACTATTATTAAGTATTGTACCTGATGATTCTTGACTCTTGATGAATGTATCTTTTCTTTTATGTATAGTGAAGGCATTTGCACCAAGACAAATTCCTTGTGTGTCCCATCACACTTGGCCAATAAAGAATTCTATGATAGAGAGATAGATAGATAGATACCATGTTTCTCATAATATAAGGCTGGGTCTTATATTTTTTTGAGCCCCGAAAAACTGGCTAGGCCGTCTTTTCGGGGGTGACTTAATTCCCCCCTTGCATCCTCATCTAGAGCGCCCCGCGGGCAGCCTCGCCACCAGCCACTCCTAACGGGTGATCATGGCGAAGTGCAGAGAGCTCCCTACTCCCACCAAACACCTTTGCTACAGACCCAAGACCTTTGGCACCCGCCGCTGTTGCTTTCCCTGCTGCCCATTCCGCCACCACGTTTGGAGCTGCTGCTTCCGTGTTTGGAGTGCCGCTGCCATTTGGAGTGCCATCACCATTTGGAGCACTGCTGCCACGTTTGGAGTTGCCATTTCTGTGTTTGAAAAGCTGCTGCCATTTGGAGTGCCGCTGCCATTTAGAACACCGACATCATGTTTGGAGCTGTCACTTCCACGTTTGGAGCTGCCGCCGTGTTTGGAGTGGCGGCGGTGCTCCAAATGGTGGTGGTGCTCCAAACAGCGGCAGTGCTCCAAACGCAGAAGTGGCAGCTCCAAACGCAGAAGTGGCAGCTCCAAACGTGGTGGCAGCTCCAAATGCGGACATGGCTACTCCAAACAGCAGCAGTGCTCCAAACAGCAGTGGGGTTCCAAACGCAGAAGCAGCAGCTCCAAACATGGTGGCAGCTCCAAATGTGGAAGCGGCAGCTCCAAACAGCAGCAGTGCTCCAAACAGCGGCAGCGCTCCAAACATGGAAATGGCAGCTCCAAACAACGGCAGCTCCAAATGCAGAAGCGGCGGCTCTAAACAGCAGCGGTGCTCCAAACAGCAGTGGTGCTCCAAATGTGGAAGTGGCAGCTCCAAACGTGGCGGCAGCATGGGCAGAAGGGAAATCAACAGTGGTGGGCGCTGAAGGTCTTGGGTCTGCCGCAAAGGTGCTTGGCAGGAGTAGGGAGCTTTCCGCGCTCTGCCATGATCGCCCATTAGGAGCAGCTGGTGGCAAGGAATTGCTTCCCACGGGGCACTCCTAATGGCAAGTCCCCCCCGCCCTTCCCCCCATTTTGCACGTTTTAAAATAGGCCTAAATTTGGGGGGGGTGGGACTTAATTTCATTTTATGCCTAGAAAACATGCTGGGTCTTCCTATTGGGGGAGGTTGTATTGTTGGAGAAACATGGTATTGCTTTGCCTGATCGAGTTGTGTAGTCCATATGTTTTTGCAACGTAAGAGTTGCAGATTACATGATAGTTTTTTTCTGAAACCAAATTGTTTATTAGAGAGTAGGTTGTTTGTTTCTAAGTGGAGGGTGATGGATTAGTTAATGATTGATTCCATGACTTTACAGGTGACTCAGCATAAAGAGATTGGTCTGTAATTTTCAACTAGGCTAGGGTCTCCCTTTTTGAAGCTGGGGATGATCGTGGCTTATGACCATAGTTTTGGCAAGGAGCTGGTCCTGAAAGATTTTTCAAAGATTATGCTTAGAGGTTCAACTATGGCAGTGGATAGCTTTTTTAAGAAGTAGGCACATATTCCATCCAGTCCAAGAGATAGAGATGGTTTTAGATTGCGTAGTGCTTTTTCAACATTGTCTTCTGTAAAATCAATATTATTCTGTAAAATCAACTACAATATCAATTGTAGTTGTCTGTGGTTCAACTAGGAAATACTGGGCATGATCCATTGCTGTTTACAAATACTGAGCCAAAGAATGTGTTAAAGAGGTTGGCTTTAATAGTGTCATTGTTGCAGTCTTTACCATTAGGTCCTTTCAGGGGTGGGATGGACCTTGAGTCTTTTAGTTTGTTGTTTACAAAATTGTAGAAAACGCAGGTGGAATTGGTGCGTAGAAGGTTTTCTTCTTGTTTAATGTGATAATTGGTGCATTCAGTTTTTATCTGGTGGCATAAATTTTTGTATCGGCTTTTGAAGTTGGGAACGTGACCAGATTTGTTTTTCCACCAAAGTGATTTCTTTTTGGATTGAAGCTTCCTTATTGTTATGGGTAATTTGTTTTTTCTGGTTTTGTGAATTGTTAATGGTACATATAGTTTGATTACTCTTTTGACTTCAAGTAAAAATATGTTGTAGTGGTCTTCTACAGCAGGGGTCGCCAACCTTTTGGACCTCAGGGACCACCAATCTCATAATTTTAGATCCCAGGGACCACTAACTGGTTCTGTGGGTGTGGTTTGGTGGACATGTGACTGGCTGGGCATGGCTTGTATGTTAGTATTATAAATATTGATATAAATATTGATTTTTTTAATAAAAAAGAACAACTTTTACCCAAAATCAGGCAAAGTAGGAGGATTGAATTGCTCACAGAATCACAGATTTATTCAGAGATCTATCTATCTGCCATTGGCTAGCTCAGTCTGTCACATAAAATTTGCTTGCAAGCAAGCTCACAAAATTAACTCACAACACACCATGCATGTAAATATTGAATTTTTTATTTTAAAAAAGAGCAACTTTTACCCAAAATCAGGCAAAGCAGGCAGATTGAGTTGCTCACAGAATCATTCAGTGATCTATCTGCCATCGTCTAGCTCAGTCTCTCAAATTTGCTTGCGGTGAGTCTGCACTGAATTTGCTTGCAAGCAAACCTTCAGTCCTTAAGGGAGGTTTGGCTGTGCTGAGTCGAAGAGCTAAAGACGAGCCAGAAAGCAAGAAATCCAACCATTTCCTGCTTCCTAGCTAATCTAAATCTCCTGGCACAGCAGAACAGATGATGGTCGGAAAAAGGAAAAATAGCAATTTAGCAGGAAAGTTTACCGGGTAAGGAGTGAGTGGGTGGGGAGGGTTCCCACGGGCCATGTAGGCGGCGCAGCCTTGTGTTTCTGCACAGTCTGGATTAATTGCTTTGTGGGGGTGCTCTGTGGATTAGATTTCTCTGCAGCCCACCAAAATTTTCTCATGGCCCACCAGTGGGCCATGGCCTATCTGTTAGCAACCACTGTTCTACAGTATTGCATCCAGTGAATAGAAATTGCCAATCAAGGGATGAGAGATCGTTGTTTATAAGATCATAGTTGCCTTTTTTGAAGTTATAATTGGGGATTCCATTGTTGTGATGATTTTTGTGTGGATGTATGTTGAGAGAAAAATCAATCATGTTGTGGTCACTGTTGGAAAAGGGTTCTTTAATTTGTATTCCATAAATTGAATTCAAACTATTGCAGAAGATGAGATCAAGACAGTTGTTAAATCTAGTGTTGTTGGTTACTAGTTGTTCTAGTCCCAGATTTGTTACTGCATTGTAGAAGTTTGCATGTGTGGGTTCAGTTGTACATTCGTTAAGGGTCCAGTTAATATGAGGTAGATTGAAGTCACCAAGAAAGATAAAAGCATGTGGGCAGGATGCTGCCCATGTTAGTAGTGTATTTAGCTTGTTAGCATGTTCGATGTCATAATCAGGGGCTCTGTAACATAGTAAGAACCAAAATGTGATATTTAAGGACAGTTCACAGACGATGGTCTCAGGAATAGCAAGCTCCTGGGTAACTTGGATGTTTTTTAGATGTAGAAGATAGCAACACCACCTCCTCTACGGATTTCACGATCTGATTGGTAAACATGATAGTCTCTTACTGTGGTAATGGAGTCAGGGAGAGATGCATTGAGCCATGTTTCACAGACAAATATAATGTCAAATTTAGCCGTATTTAGTAAGAGGAGAAATTCAGGTATTTTATTTACAAGGCTTCTCGCATTGAGTAGCTTGCATTTAAGGCCAGTTGTGGTTGGAATAGAGGTAGTTAGGGGCATGCGTGCCTAGTTTTGAGTGATGTTGGATTGGATGGGGTAGGGTTGGATGCGGCATTGTGGGTTGTGTGACTTTCTTTTGATGCAATCAGCTCGGTAGTCAATGTATAGATCCTTTTCTCCATTGTCTAGACGGTTTTTCAGTTCTGCGCAGAGTTCACAGGAGTGGATTCTTTGCAGTATAGATAAGTCTGGTCTTGAGCAAAGTTTTTTTGTGGTTGGGATTGGTTTTTGCAATGGCGTTTATTGTATGAATGAATATGCATTTGCTGTACTCATTTTTGCATGCAACTCTACAAAATCTTGGGGCCACAGAGTATTTGCACCTAGGGCCATCTCTGGTTATTTCAATGATACCTTCAGGAGAGATGTTTGTTTTATTTGAGTTGCTTATGATATCTTGAACTTTGGTGATGTCGTCTGATTCGTTGGTGTCTTGCTCTGAGCCCCAAATGAATTTCATAAGTTTGCTCAGAAAACAATAGTGGGCTGCTAGGGTCTAGTGTTTTGTTTAGAAGCATGCCCATCTGCTGCCAATAAAGACAAAACTAAGCAGAATTTTTAGAAGACATCTGGAACAGACAGGGTCCAGTTCAGGTGGCAAATAATTTTTCAGTTAAATTATGTTGCGTAATTGATATATTGGAATCCAGCCCTTCTTAGCAACTGTTTTTCAAAAGCACCCAAAAAACTTCCAGCAGGCTTGCAAAATATAGAATATATAACCAGCATCAAAAGGTAAGGGATTCCTATTCTAGAAGAACCTTTATCTCATTTTGCTTCTAGAATCCATTGGTAAAATGGCTCCAGGAGGATTCTGTTCATCCCAAGCAACAGTTCCTTAGTATGGGTGCAGGTGACAGACCTCATCAACATTTTAGAAACCATGGAAAAGTTATTCAAGGCAGACTGAAAGAAGCTGCAAAAAAGATCTGCTTTCTGAGCAAAGAGAAACAGCAGCTGCTAGAGATGGTAAATAGACTAAGAACAGAACTTGGAGAAGGTTCAAAGAAAGGTAAGCTCATCGGAGAGAAGAATCTCAATTTTTGCTTAAGAAATTCAATCTCTTGAGATTGAAAAAAACTAATGGAGTGAAGTACTGCATGTAGGCTCGTTGCCAAAGTTAAGGGGTCCTGGTCAGAGCTTGAGAATGAAATGCTACTGAATAAGAGCACAGTTGCTCTCAGCATTGAAGATGATGGTATGAAACATGAACAGATTCCGTATTTGTTTCTTATTCTTGGCTATGAAAACCTTGATTACTGCTCTAAGAGGTCAAGGTAGCAACTACTTGTTACATAATAGCAAAAAGCTCTTTTATATACTTCTCATGTATAAAGGAAGATTCTTGAAATAAATACTTTTTTGTTTTGGTTCCTGGAGATGAAGAACAATGAAAAATGATATTATTGTATAACTAACCTGAAGTCAAAATAAATGCCTTGTAAAAGAATTTAATTTTAAAGCTAAAGTACTGGGACTCATCTTTCAACTTCTGTATAGTATAAAAAGTTCATTCTTTGTTTTGTCATCTCTGTAGGATTTCAGGATTGCAACGATTCAAAAAATGCTCAAAATGACACATTCTCTGGTGCCCTTTATCCCAAAGAACTTGTACAAGAAAGAAAGCAACATTTTCTAGCTTTAGAACATTTGCAATGCCATCTTACAACACAGGTAATATATTCTCTTTCAGACAATATGTCAGAATCCCATCCTTATACCAAGGACAAGAAGGTTGCTGTTGGAATCCTAGATCCTTTCTTCTTGATTGCAGTGATATATACAAACTGCAAAAGCCAGGCTCTGAAGAGTATTGTGAAATATCTCTGATTTTGCTATGCCCAGTTATCCAGATTCCATCCCTATTCCATGGAGAACATAGTTGAGGTACAATTCACCATTTCTTTGAAGATTGTAGCAATGTGTCATTTTTGTGTTTCCATAAAGATTGATGGCATAATCTTGTTAGAAGAGACCTGGGTATATTTAATCAACATTATTGTTAATTTTAGAGTAAAAGTTGGCCATATTTTTTTATGTACATCTATACCAGGGGTGGGATTCTACCAGTTCGCACCTATTCGCTAGAAACAGTTGTTAACATTCTAAGCAGTTTGGAAAACCGGTTGTTAGAACAAATTACTGGCCTAATCCTGTAAGGAAGGCAGGAAGGAAACATTCTGGTGTTGCTTATAGAAACTACCTCTCTGTTAACCGTTATTACATTCTTGGCAGGACTAGACTTCCTGTCTCAGGAACTTCTCTGGAATTTTTTTCCCCTCCTTTGCTGGTACTTTGCTTGTGTGGAGTGACCATTCAAAGTTATAATGGCACTGAAAAAAGTGACTTATGACCATTTTTCACACTTATGACTGTTGCAGCATCCCCACAGTCATGAGAGGCCAGGCGAGGAGATGCGTGCCTCGATGTGAGTGATATTGAGTTGGCCACGCCCAGCCAGTAGTAACATGACCACCAAGCCACGTCCACCCAGTCACATGACCACCAAGCCACACCCACCACCTAAGCCACACCCACAGAACCGGTTGTTAAAAAATTTGAATCCCACCCCTGATCTATACCAAAGAAAGCAGGAAACCATCCTTTTTGTTTTCTTTTTTCCTTTTTTCACACTTTTACCTTGCAGTTTGTCACATTTTCCCTTTTTTCTGTTTTTGTTGTTGTTTTCTTGTTTGTTTACTTTTATTCATGGTTTTGAAATTTAATACAATCATGTTAAAAGAAAAAGGAAAATATCCTAAGCAGCAGCAGTTGTCCTGAAATAGGAGAAATCCTTTAAAAATATGTGGTGTTTTATAGTCTTACATTACATCCAATGGAACATAAATATTTTCTTTGAAATAAATTTATTTTGGTAAGAATTTTTCCTTTACTTCAAGTGTTTATATATGCAATTGCATATAGCTAAATTAACGTTAAATTGCATTAAAGCTTTTATTAATTCATTGAATCATTATCTTAATTTCAGTTCAATCTTCTGATTCATTTTTCATGCCCTTACCAATTAGAACTGACAGCAAATAATTTCCTAACCATGTGATATTTTTTCCCCACAACAGTTGTCACTTATAACAAAATTAATATCAGTTACATGGGAAATGCAACATGAGTCCTGACTAGATATGGACTCTGATTTGTATACACAACTCATACCCAGTACAAAATGAGCCAATTTAGAAAAGTATTTAAAATTATCTAGGCAGAACAAAGGTGGCAAACTGGCCTATCTCTGATTCAGATTTTTCTACAGAGATATCTTTAGTTCAGAAGCACAGTACATTTGATATTGACATGTATCAAAGAGAGAAAAACAGTTTTTTAAAGTTGTAATAATATATTTTAATTGAGAGAAGAGGGATAGGGAGGATTGTATTCAGGGATTAACAGATCTGCCTTAAACAGAATGACTCTTGTGATTTATTACCTATATTGCAGTGATTGGAAAAATTTGAGACCAGAAAGACATATATGAATATATTCATTGTCATCAAAATACACCTCATTGCCAACGGATTCTCATTTTTAGAGGCTCCATATGTGATGGTGCTCCCTTTTTTTCTTCTTTTTCTTTTTTCTTTTGCAGTCAATTAGTTTTTTTAATTCATCCTCACTTCCATTCTAATTCACTAGCTCACTCCAGACTTCCAGAGTCATTTGATTGTTCCTGGATTAGTTGGTTTATCAGATTTTTCCCCCTTTTTCTTTTGCTGTTTCAAAGGTTTCATGACATGTGTCATTTCCAACCTTTAATTTTGTCTGAAGAAAAAAAATAACATTACAGCTGCAGTGAAAAGACCACATAATTTGAAAATAACAGCACTGATTTTTACAAAATGTGTTCTGTTCCATTTCCTTAAATTTTTACTTAAGATTTTATTCCATTTTTTATTGTTTAAAAAAGTATATTGCCATTTTTCCATAATAATGGTTATCTCTGGTTTTCCTGATTCATACTCCACAATCAAAACCAATTCAGAATTTCTCTTGAAGCCAACATTGAATATTTTCAAAACTGAATATCTATATGATGACCCGGGGTGTGGCACAAAGGTAATACAGTCAAATAAGTAGGAGACCCTTTGTTAGCTCCAACTTTGCCCCCAATGTCCTGGTTACCTTCTGGTCTGGATAAAATCTCTCCCAGGAACAGCCTTTGGCTGCGGAGATTCAAGTCCAAAACTTTGTCAACAAAAACTTTATAAGTCCAAGGCAAGATGAGGTCATTAATCCAGCAGGGCAAGAGAAGGAATTCCAGACGTGAAGGAATGGCAGTAAATCAACCCAGTTGGGAGGATGCCAGGAACGCAGATAACCAAAGTCAACACAAGATAAACTCATGTTTGTTTCCAGAAGATGCCATTCTTAGCTTGCATCTCTTTTAAACTCTCTTCCCAGGTGTGCCTAATGAAGGGAATCAGGGCCCTTTCTTCCTCCGTAAGCCATGCAACCCATGTTGCTCTCTTCTCTGTTCCTCCCTGCATGTCTTAGGATGAAGAGGGGGTGGGCCTGGGTCTTCCTCTGAACTCCCTCTCCCTTGTTCTACCTCTCCCTTGCTCTGCCCAGCCAGACTTTGCCCTTCCCCAGTTTCCTCACAGCCAACAGAGCCACACTCCCGCTCCCTGTAAGCTGTTTGTCTTCCTCCTCAGATTCAGACTTTGACAAAGGCATGACAATCTCTCTGTGAACCAGAACACAACGTTCTTGAAAAGCCCAAATATTTACCATTTCTTTACATAAACATGTGCTACAAATTACCATCCACAACTTCCCCTCATGGAAATTAGAAAGATATATGACCCTCTATTCATATACCTCAACACCACAACTTCTGCAGTCTGAAATCTTTCATCTCTACTTCTGGAGTATAAAAATTATTTAACCTATGTTTGTACATAAATTGTAATGGTACAGTTGCCTGTGTGGAAACCATAATGGGCCATTTAAACCTACCACTGCTTTGTGCCATTTTCCATCTATTTCCACATGACATTGATCTCGGACATTGGTCATTTTTACAGATTGAATCAGACTCATGTACAGGAAACTGCCCTGCAGATCCCTCAGTATCTAAAGCCCCTGTGCTTCAGCAACCTCAACAAATCAGAAGAGAAAGTCCAAGACTATCCCAACAAAGTCTATTATCATCTGGTGCTCCTAGTTCCTTGGAGGAAATTTGGCAAATGTTAAAGAAGGGATCAAGTCCTTCAGTTCTCAGCCCCAAAAACATTGATCAAGGTATGTATAATTGTATAAAACCATGGTTATTTAATTTCAGCAATATCATTCCAATATAGCACAATGATTTCTTGTACCCTAAATTTCTCTATTTTACTTATGGCAGACTCTATTGGTGTTTTCTTCATTTCCTTTACATATTCACTACCTTTGAATTCAGTTTTTCACTGAGTGCAAAACTAACACATTTATGTGCTCAATTAATCATTGGCTACAGATAGATCAGAATCTGTAGTATCTACACATAGATCAAACTATTTTCTGTGGAACTTTCTGGAAGACAGCATACTTGTCTCTAATCTCTTCCACCCACCCACCCACCCCCGTATATTCCTTGGACATTGCACAATATCCAAGTGTAAGGAATTGTTAGTTGTATTCTTGGGTGTTCTTTTGGTGTGCATTCCTACATGTAAACTGATTACATCCCATCTCCTTTCAACTGCATAAAAATCCAAGTCTGGTGTTCCTAAGCTATAAGAACATTCACAAATTTTATTTACATGTTATTTCACTGTTATTATTTTAGTTTTAATAAAATATTCATAGGTGGAAATACAACATCGTTTTTTCTTGGTAGAGATTAAACATAATTTCAGTCAATGCATTTTAAGATTTGTTGTAAGATTAAATTTTATAAGATTCAATAATAGATTATTTGTTTACTTATTAGATTAGATTTTCCTATGGAACTCAAGTTGGTATACATAATGCTCTATCCTCCCAGGTCCCCCCCCCCCAAATAACCCTGTGAGATTTGCAAACAAGGTGATTTATAGTGTACACATTAAACTTACAGCCCCCTACCACCCCAATACTACTAAAGGAAACCCTCAGAACCTATTAATAACTGAAAAGATTATGAGGGAAATGGAAACTGATCTGTTAAATAATTTTAAGTAGGACCTTACTAGTAATTTTGGAATAACAGTAACAGAGTTTGAAGAGACCTTGGAGGTCATCTAGTTCACCCCCCTGCTCTTACATGAGACCTATACTATTTCTGATAAATGGCTATCCAGTCTCTTCTTAAAATCCTCCAGCAATGGGGCATCCACAACTTCCGAAGGCAATTTGTTCCACTGGTTAATTGTTCTCACTTCCTTAGTTCTAGATTGCTTCTGTCCTTGGTTAGTTTCCATTCATTACTTCTTGTCCTGCCCACAGGTGCTTTGGTAAATAAGTTGCCCCCCACTTCTTCCTTGTGGCAGTCCTTCAAGTACTGGAAGACTGCAATCATGTCACCCTGGTCCTTTTCACTAGACTAGATAAACCTAACTCCTGCAGTCACTTTTTCTATGTTTTAGCTTCTAGGCCACCCTATGACTATCATTAAGTGTTGTATCTTATGATTCTTGACTCTTGACTCTTTTCTTTTATGTACACTGATAGCATGTGCACCAAGACAAATTCCTTGTGTATCCAGTCACACTTGGCTAATCAAGAATTCTCTCTTCTCTTCTCTTCTCTTCTCTTCTCTTCTCTTCTCTTCTCTTCCCTTCCCTTCCCTTCCCTTCCCTTCCCTTCCCTCCCATTCCATTCCATTCCATTCCATTCTAATAATTTTTGTTGCTCTTCTCTGAACTCTTTCCAAAGTCTCAAAATCTTTTTTGTATTGGGTTGACCAAAACCGAATGCAGTATTTTAAGTGTGGTCTTACCAAAGCTTTATAGAATGGCACTGGTATGATTTGATGGAATGATTTGACAATTTTTCTGTCCCCCACCCCCCTTGGAAAATCAAGTTGTCATGAATGCATATATATTCCACAACACACAGAAACATACCAATATATATATTACATGTGTAGAAAATACTGCTCAACCTGTTTTAATTCTTTTTAACCAGGTTTGTTATTTTAACGTTTAATATTTAAGAGCTTATTTTCTTCTTTTATCCCATTTAAAATCATTTCTTATTTCCCCAGTTGACCAATGTTTTTTTTTTTGCCCATATGAACCAACTAATCATTTACTCTCCAGTATTAGACTTAAAACTCTTCCTCACTTTGTCTCTTTCTTTTACTGATTACTCTATAGTCATTAAGGCATATTACATGAATTTATCAGATTTCTACAAATTGGACAATTTCTCTGAAGATGATTCTCTATAATAACTGCAAGACTATGATTTGTTAATTACTATTGCAAAGGTTTTTGGAAGTTTTTTGGAAATAGAAAATATATCATGAAATTACAGGTTAACATTGTGTTCCCATTTAACAGTAGTTACATAATACTTACGTATGCTGACAGCCATGTGGTAACAAGGGGAGGGTAATAGGGAGCTGCAGGGATGCTACGTAGAGATTCATCCATTGCATCAAAGTTTTTGTGAACTGAGCATAGAGGAGATACCACAGGTCAAGAACCTTTTGATAAAACAAAGACTGTTTGCACATGTAAATGTTACAGCAACTTTCCTAACGTTTCATGTTCTCAACTGGTGAAACTCATCTGGCAATTTTTACAAAAACACTAATTCCTAATCTTGGATACATCTATCTAAAATAAAATACTGGCTTTAATACTGCAAATGTCCACCATTTCATGCCATAGAACAATGTTTTGGGCTATCTACAGATGGGTTTTGAGAAGATTTATGTTGAGGCTTGGTATTCATCTGTCTCATACACCTAATATGGAAGGGCTTGGCATTAGGTAATCTGCTTTGGGAATAGTGTTTACCCTCTTATCTTGCTTTCTGTTCTTGCATAAATACAATGTAGAATGTAGCAAAATGAATAGACGAGGCAGCCTAAAATTGTGGTGGTCTCTCATGAAAAGAAGACACTACGCAAAGTTGTCTTGGGATGAGAGCACAGAGAGAACTCCGAAACCCTCTTTTATTAGAAGCAACCTTTGTTAACGTAGCAATTTTGTTAACATCCTATCACAAATGCATTACATCACACAACATGCACTGATCATTCGCATAAAGCATACAAGGCTGCAGAGTTTAAGTTTGCTACAGTTCTGGTTAAGAAATGGCAACAATTTGTCTTTGCTCCTTGTTCCGTGTTCCAGCCAACCACCAGAAGGCTCTATTGTCCTAGCACGTACACAAAGAACAAAGAATCATAGTTCCCACATCTCCCCTGTTTTTCCTTTTTAAGAGACAGGGAGTGTTTTAGTCCCAACAACAGTCTTTGTCAGGCCCATAGGCAAGAGTGCTGTGCATGCTGATGTTATCCATGGCGTTCGTGACTTCTTCAACCATCACAAACTTCTTGTCCTCGTCTGGGTCGTCACAGGTTGGCTCTCCTATCTCATCTTCAGATGGCAGTTGTTCATATGTGTTAGTTATTTGTTGATTCCAGAGAGCCATTACCTGCGCAGTGGCTTTTTTTCTCAGCCAAGAGGGATAAACTGTTAGAAATAGTGCGTACAAAGATGGGTAATACACAAGGCAATACAACACATCCCGCAGCAATCATACCAATGAGCGCTACAATAGCTTGCAAACCAGGCAATTTTGGGAACCAGGATCCAAACATGTCTCTAAAATCAAGACCTAAAAA
>NW_020769331.1:5138237-5267340 GCF_900518735.1 Pseudonaja textilis | reverse complement strand
CCACTGCCTTGGGCTCATAGCACTGAATGCCTTCGGCAGTGTAACATTGCGCATATTGAGTGTTGTTATGCAGACAAGGGGAGACCGTCGTGGAGTTGCACTCAGGCTTCAAGGTAGGATAGATCAGGGTGGATTGGGTTTTCGTTCCGCTGCGAGTAGTTTTGATGCAGGCGTCGCAGGAGGATGGGGTGGCTGTTGTATCGGCAGGAACGATGTGGAAACCCAGGAGGCAAATGATGAATGCAGCGGGCAGCTTCATGATGCTGATCTAGGCAAGGCTGGTTTGGGTAGAAAAGGCCTCACTTGTCGTCCGGGGCCCCAGGTGGTGGCGTTGTTGTAGGAAACAGCCGCGTACCCTCGTCCCCAGGTTATAAGTTCAGCTGGCCCATGCCATGTGGGATCTGGCAACTGTCAAAAGTAGACTGGAGGTCTAGAAGCATCCTTGGATGGAGAGCAAAAGTGTCGAGAGGCGGCAGAAGAAGCAGGTGTGCCAGACTCATTCAGGAAATTCAGTGTAAATAAGCACAAGTTAAGCTTGTTTTGCAGCATGGGTAGCCCTGGGGTGAGTTTCCCCATCGAGTTTTGAACTTTGTCAAGAGCATTCTTTAGGGTCAGATTGGCTCTTTCTACTATGGCCTGCCCTTGAGAATTGTATGGAATGCCAAATTTCTGCAAAATGCCCCATTGTTTACAAAAGGTAGCAAAGTTGGTACTAGTATAGGTGGGGCCATTATCAGTTTTTAATTCTGAGGACTTTCCCAGGCACGCAAATGACCGGATGCAGTGGTTAATGACATGTTTTGTGGTCTCTCCTCTTTGCAGGGAGGCCATGATGAACCCTGAGTATGTGTCCACTGAAACATGGATATATTTCCATGGTGCAAAAGGCACATACTGGGTTACATCCATTTGCCAAATTTGGCAGGCTTTTAAGCCTCTGGGATTTACTCCCATTGGCAGGGCAGGGGCTTGCTTGCTGCAAGTAGGGCATTGTTGAATAATTGCAGCAGCCTCTTGGGCGGTGATTTGGAATTCCTTCATAAGAGCCCTTTTATTTTGATGAAAATAGTTATGACTGTCCCAAGGGGTTAGGGGAGAAAGAGAGAAAGTGGATGGAATAGTAGCAGCGGATGTGGCTGAGTAACTTTGGTGCGCCATTGCCCTTCTGAAAACCAGGCACAGGCACCATATTGCTTCCCTCCATCTGCATATATAGTGATCGCAGAGGGAATGGGGGCTGTGGATTCTATTAATTGCCAATTAAAAGGAACCAGCTTAAGTAAATTAAGCCGGTCATCTGCAGGGAGATGGCAGGAAATAGTCACCGGCCATTCTCCCATTACAATTTGTAATGACTCTGAATTCAATAGCATTACCTCCCAATCAGACAATGACATGGGGACATATAGTACAGAGGGTTCAATAGCCATTAGGGCTTTACAACATTGATGCCTGTGGTGGTCTGACAATTGAAAAATGGGAGACGCAGGGAAACGTCTGAGCAATTGCCAGCCCCGAGAGCACTCGGGTAGCAGTATTTATTAAGAAAATGCAAGTACAAAATCAAAACAATTACCTCAGCAGCATTATCTCAGCCAGGCCTCAGCGAAGGTGATAAAGTTCCCGTGAGAATATCCAGGCACCAAAGGTCTCATGGGAATGGCTCGGCTAGGTACTGTGAACCCCCACGCACATTCCTGGTCTCTGAGCTTTGCAGACCCCAACAGGATCAAATCACCCATCATAAAAGCACTACTGCCCCCATGAGGAGCGTTTGTGATACCCCCAGATCTATACAAAGCTGTACAAGAACTTGCAGAATATGATGAATATATTACCACAGACGCCCTTTGTGAATAAGTATAGAGAAGAGCAAAGGTTTGGGGTTAATGGATTTACGAGAGGTATGAGGCAGATGTATCCATTCTAGGATGAGAAGTTTAGAGAGACTTCGAGCAAGAATTGCAGTAGGTAAGCATAGAAGGGAGAGCAAGAGAAGAAGAAGAGGGATTGGGTAAGGGGGGGTCAGGAGAAGGGGGGAGGTTTACCGACCTCATTTGCCTCCAGGGGGGCAGTTGGTTTAAGAGACACAGGCACCACAGCGGGGGGCAAGAGTTGTACAGCAGGATTCACATAGGGAGGGGGTCCAGAAAGGGGGCCAAGTAGGGGTTGCTCTAGAGAGGAGAGAGACTCAAAAACCACCCTCCAAGCAATTAATATAGACGAAGGGGCCCTAGGACTTGCATGAAGGTATTTTCCAATCTCCTTCCATACTGTAGTTTTGATACTGCCTTTAGCCGGATAAGAAGGGCAGTGTTGCCAAATGTATTCTAGGAGTTCCTCAATAGAGGTTTTTGGGAGGGGGGCATGAAGGGAGCCCCCCTTTTTAAAGGTAAAAAAAATTCGTTTGGTCAATTCTCTGATTTCCTGAATGTGAGCTGCCTGCTCCTTAGAGAATCTACCACCCATACTCACGAGGGATCCGTTGTCGCCAGCGATTCAAGCGGATGGGGTGCACCAAGTCTATTCCAGACGATAAGAATGGGTGTGCCAAAGACGTATCTCTTTTGAGTGGATCACGTCGGGGTCACCAGTTGTGGTGGTCTCTCATGAAAAGAAGACACTTCGCAAAGTTGTCTTGGGATGAGAGCGCAGAGAGAACTCCGAAACCCTCTTTTATTAGAAGCAATCTTTGTTAACGTAGCAATTTTGTTAACGTCCTATCACAAACGCATTACATCACACAACATGCACTGATCATTCGCATAAAGCATACAAGGCTGCAGAGTTTAAGTTTGCTACAGTTCTGGTTAAGAAATGGCAACAATTTGTCTTTGCTCCTTGCTCTGTGTTCCAGCCAACCACCAGAAGGCTCCGTTGTCCTAGCACGTACACAAAGAACAAAGAATCATAGTTCCCACATAAAATGACATGTTCCATGTTCATCAAATTTGTAACTCCAGTTGGCTGGAGTTTCCAGGTAAATTGCAATTGTGGAGTGGGGTTGTGCGATGAAGCAGGAAGGGGTTCTCCCAGTCTTCCCTGTCTCATACTCATGGCTTGTTAACCAGATTATTTTTGAATATTTTTGAAAAAAGTCTAATGCCTTTTCAAGATAGCACTAAAGCTGTGCTCAAAAATATTCTATGTGAAAGTTCACAAATTCAGAACATTGTAAGAAACATTGGAGAATTCTCTCCCACTTTACCCAATATCTTTCTATTGCATTTATGACTTGTCACTTAGCCAAAATTTGATTTTTTTTTTCAAAGACATTGAAAATAAGATCATAGCAATGACAAATAATAAGGGTGGTAAGGAATCATTCAGGAAAATGTCTCTACTCATTTTGACAAGCCTATTGTCAGGATTCGGCAGTTACCCCAATTAAATCATGAGTCTCGAGCCAAACTTCCAAAACTTCAAAAGGATTTATTGGGAGTTAACATGTCCGGCACTGCCTGGGTGTAGCCGACTCTGACACACATAATTCATTGTCATCCTGGTTTTCCCCCACCCCCTGGGTGTATCATAATTAATATTCTCCAATGAGACACATCCATAGCCAAGGGTCATCAATCATGTTCTCCAGTTAGATATTTGCATGGCAGAAACTTCAGTCACCTAGTTATTATCTTTGAAAACTATGGAATGCGCTTCCAATTTCCAAGCTGCCCACTGCTCTTTAAAATCCCTTTGCCCCTACCTTTCTGTTGGCAACTCTAAAAAGACCATATGTTGGCAACTCTAAAAAGACCATATGATTTATGATTTGACATCTATACTTTTCATTTCCAACTACCAGTTCTGTTTTCCACTACATTATTTTTTTCTATAAACATTACAATGTTTTTATTGATGATCTATGTAGTAATGTAGCAAAACCCTTTTTATGATCAATCCAGACAATATGTAAATTGTTGTTTTGCCTTTTGCAATTCTCCAAAACCATTTCATCAATCAGAAGTTGATATTTTGTACTTCTGACCGTCCCACATATGATTAGCCCCTAAGATATTTTTTAAAAGGACAACATCATTACAGTAAATTATGCTCAGCAGGTATCTAATAGCCAGTGCAAATCTTTCTGGGTTATCATCCCAAGTCTGCTGGTCAGCAGCCATCCATTTGGCACCAATTGCAATTTCTGGATACTTTTCAAGAATTGTCCCATGTAAAGCACATTGAAGTAGCCAACATGGGTTGTAACCAAGGTGTGGATGATAGTTATTATGTGTGACTGATTTAGGAAATCAATTGATGTTGGCATCATGGCCATACTTCTGAAATATATATTTTTGTCACAGTCTGCAAAGCCAATGATAGTTAAGTTGTTAAGGAATATTGTTAAGCCTGCTCTCTGTGGCATTGTACAATTCTATCCACAAGCTTCACCTCAATCCCAGACTTCAGGGTTGTTGTTGTTTTTTGGTCTGGATTAAATTTCATTTTGTTTTCCTTCACATCCAGCCTATCTATGGAGCTTTTGCTATACCTAATATTTCCTTGCACTAGAAGATAGATGGAAGTGTGATATTAGCACCAAACTAAAATTCGAATGATCTTCCTCCAGTGTAGATGTAAAACAGTTTTAGGAACAAATGAAGTCTCTAGTACATCATGGGCCCATGACCTATGTGTCAAAAAAAAAAAATCTTCTGTTAGGGTAATGATTTAAGAGCTGATCAGCTGATGCAATGATATAATGATGGGAATGAGTGAGCAAGGTTTTTGGCTGTTATCCCTTTAAGAGCCTGTATAATAAGAAGAGGCCCTATTAGGGTGTCTCTCTCTCTCACTGTGTGTTTTTCCCTGCTGTAATTACTGCTTGTTTGACTTCTGCCTATAGTATGCATATGTATAGTATATATTATTTTGTAGATAAAACCACTATTTTTTACAAACCTCTGTTTGCTATTATTGCTCCTGGGTGGTCTCATATAGAAAAGTTGCGCGCATTCTGACATCTTCTGCCCAGGGATGGCCTGCTACCGGTTCACACCAGTTCATGGTTTATGGCCAGTCCAGCAAACCAGCAAATCCCCCAACTCCCCTCCCAGGAGTCATTTTGCAGCCCATTTTGGATCACAGGTAAGTGCAGGGCCCATGCGGAGGCTCGGGAGGGCAAAAACGGAACTTCCAGGAGGCCAGAAACAGGCCCATTTCTGGCCTCCAGAAAGCCTCCAGAGCCCTGGGGATGCTGCAAAGGTCATAACTGTGAAGAATGGTCATAAATTACATTTTTCAATGCTGTTGTAACTTTGAATGGCCACTAAATGAACTGTTGTAAGTTGAGGACTGCCTATATGGCAGCCCTCAAAGCTATTTCTATATTCCTCAGATCTACCACAACTCAGATGAAGCTTCTAGTCACTGAGAAGAAGTTCCTACAATGAATCCATCTCTCCATCCTCATCCTGTGCAGCCTTGAATGTTCTAGGAAACAGATCAGAAAGAGGTTGATTCTTCTTCCTCCTCCTCCAGCTAGGTTTTTGTAATATGTGCCAGCTCACTGTTTTCATCCAGCACTCAATTCTTGTAATAGATGTTGAAACAGCGCCAGATATTTGAAAACAGAACATTGACGTTGAAGTGTCCATTATTTTGGTCACTTAGAAATCTTTGGCTTAACTGCAACCTGAACAGAAGGCCAGCACCTTCCTTTTGATCAGTAGATAGTTGGAGTACTCTAAATAAAATATATCTTGCTTCAGCAAAGCATTTAATGAAGAAGCCCCTTCTGATTAACAAGCAAATTAAATGTGGTCTGGATAATATGGCAATTAATTGGGCTCACAGGAAGTTACAGGACTGGAACTAAAGAGAACAGAAGTGGATTAATGGGTTTAAGATATAGGAAAGCAGATCCCAAATAAACACATAGATGTTAGAGGGGGAATGCCTAACAACATGAGTGTAGAGCAGTAAAGCCAATTACCAGCAAGTAACCAATAAGAAGTAATACAGGTAGTCCTCAACCTATGACCACGATTGAGCCCAAAATTTCTGTTGCTAAGCAAGACAGATGTTAAATGAATTTTGCCCCATGTGATGGCCTTTCTTGTCCCAGTTGTTAAGTGAATCACCGCAGTTGCTAAGGAGATCATACGGTTGTTAGGTTAATCCAGTTTCCCCATTAACCTTGCTTATTAGAAAGTCACAAAACATGACCACCCATGACCCTGGGAGACTGCATCTGTCATAAATATGAACCAGTTGCCTAGTGTCTGATGTTGATCACGGGACTACAGGGATGCTGCAAATGGTTGTAAGTGTGAAAAACAGCCATAATAGCATAGAATAGAATACTTTATTGGCCAAGTGTGATTGGACACACAAGGAATTTATCTTGGTGTAAATGCTCTCAGTATACATAAAAGAAAAGATACATTCGTTAAGAATCAAGAATCATAACGTACAACACTTATTGATAGTCATAGGATGCAATAAGCAATCAAATCATACTAGGAAACAGTCAATATAAATCATAAGGATACAAGTGACAAAGTTACAGTCCTATAATCACAAGTGGGAGGGGATGGGTGATAAGGAGTGATGAGAAGATTAACAGTAATAGTAGTGCAGACTTTGTAATAGTTGGACAGTGTTGAGGGAATGATTTGTTTTGCAGAGTGATTGATTTCAGGGAAAAACTGTTCTGTGTCTAGTTGTTCTGTGTGCAGTGCTCTATAGTGTCATTTTGAGGGAAGGAGTTGAAACAGTTTATGTTATGTCCTGAGGACTCTAGGGGTTCTCACTCAGGTCCATTTACTTTGCGGGGGCGTTCTCCCCTTTACCCATTTCTCCCCAGCAGCCAGCTATAAAAGCAGGCTGCGGGGTCCAAACAGTTGCTGATCGCTGCAAGCCAGTTCCAGGCGTGGCAAGCACGGTCAGCCCTTTATTGTTATAATAAAGCATTGTTGCACTCATGCTCTGGTTCAGCCTCTCTTTTCCCAAACTTAACACTGGTGACGAAGGTGGGATGGCTACCAGAAGCACCATGCAACCGCTGAGTCACTAGCCGCCGATCCGCAGTCAGAGAAAGCGATCGGCCGGCGATAAGAGCAACGCTGATCCGCAACCAGAGAGAGCGGTCAGCAAGCAAAAAAGAGCAAACAAAAAGAGCGAACGCTGGTCCGCCGGCAGAGAAAGCGGCCAGCAAGCAATAGAAGCGAACACTGATCCGCAGCCAGAGAGAGCGGTCAGATCGAAAGTTAGAAGCGTCTGTAGCCGCTTGTTAGCCCAGCTACAGGGAAAGTGAAGCGCTGCGAGCCGCAGCCGCTCATTGTTTAGGCGCGAAATTCAAACGGCTGTCATTTGAATTTCAAACCTAAAAGACACAGCACAGCGCTGTAGCCAAGTCACTGACGCCCACACAGGCGCAAATTTAAACGCCACCAACGGCTGACGGCCAAACGTGGCTAACCCAGAGAGAGAGAGAGGATTGCGAAAAGCCTCTCCAGAGCTGAAATCACTTGCCTGCCACAGGCACTAGAACATTTTTCTGCTGCCCCAGAGAGATTTTTCCACAGGTTGTTCTACCGGCCCCATCACCATGAACTCCAATCCAGTCTTCCCAGCGTTCAAACCGGATGAGGAGAAGTGGGAATCATACAAGAACCGCTTTAACCATTATATCGATGCAATTGGGCTTGCTGATGCGGGAGAACATCGGAAAAAATCGTATTTCCTGATCTACTGTGGAGCCATCGTCTTCGATACTGCCATAGCCCTCGTGGCTCCACGTGAGTTGAAAAACGTTCCTTGGTCAGAACTACTTGAAATCCTCACTAACCACTATTCTCCCAGGCCCTCACAGATTGCCAGGAGATTCACCTTCCGTATGAGGAAGCAAGCGGACAAGGAAACCATTAATCAGTATATGGCCGCTCTCAGAACAGCAGCATTGCATTGTGGGTTTGGAACCTACCTGGAGGACATGCTCCTCGATCAACTAGTCTGCGGGGTCAAGGACCTACACCTTCAAAGGCGCCTCCTCACGAAAAAAGACCTCAATCTCGCACAAGCAGTCGAGGAGGCCTTAGCAGCAGAATTGGCAGCGCACTCAGCCACCGAAATCCATGGCCCGACTGCCAAGCTGACATCAATTCCAGTCCACTCCGAGGAGGTGGTAGCAGAAGAAGCCTTGAGTGATGAAAACGACGTTCACCGCCTCTCCAACGACAGACGGCCACAGGTAGGAGCCAAACAAGAAAACGTCGGTCCACCCAAGCACATCACCCTGTGCCTAGCCTGTGGTGGATCTCATCTGAGGGTCACCTGCAAGTTTAAAGGAGCCACCTGCAATAACTGCCATAAAAGGGGACACATCGCGAGAGTCTGCCAAGCCCCTCAAAGCTCAACACAAAGGCACCCCCCCGTCTCACACTCGGGGCCGCAGAGGCAAGTATTGAACTGTCGCACACATCACCGTGCTAAACACACTTGCCACACTGTTAGTAAAATCTCTCTCTCCGTTTACTTAGAAGGTAAACCGTGCCGCATAGAGGTTGACACAGGGTCAGCGCTCTCAATTATCTCGTGGAACACCCTCAAGAGGCTCCAGCCCAGCCTATCAACTAGCCGGCTCCAGAAGTGCCAGTTTAGCCTGAAGGACTACCAGGGGAGGACCATTCCTGTAATCGGCAGAGGCAAGTTCCTTGTCAGTTTTAAAGCTTTTAAAGGTCACCTACCTCTAGTGGTAGTTAACGGCAATCTCCCTACCTTATTGGGGCTCGATTGGTTTCCCCATCTCGGCCTAGGGCTAACAGGAGTCCATGCTGTCTCAACCTCAGACTCTGACTCCTTATTCGCTGATTACTCAGATGTATTCAGCGATGAACTGGGGTGTTATAACGGTACCCCAATATTGTTCTCAGTCGACCCCCAGGCAGTCCCAATCAGGCTAAAACCGCGCAGGGTACCATTCGCTATTCGGCCAAAACTAGATGCTGAATTGGATAAACTATTAAAACAAGGGGTCATTGAGCCAACAGATTTCGCCAAATGGGAGACGCCCATTGTCACACCCCTCAAAAAAGACGGTAGCCTGAGAATTTGCTCGGACTACAAGACCACAATCAATAAGTTTCTACAAGTTAGCGCTTACCCAGTGCCCGTCATTCAGCATTTATTACACACTTTTGAACCTGGCAGCATTTTTGCCAAATTGGACATGTCTCAAGCGTATCAACAGTTCCCTGTTGACAACCAAACAGCGGAACTCCAGACCATTGTCACTCACAGGGGTGCTTTCAGATGCAAGCGTCTCCAATTTGGCGTAAGTGTTGCCCCAGGTATCTTTCAATCCCTCATGGAGCGGATTTTACAGGGCCTCCCTGGAGTAGTACCCTACTTCGACGACATCTTGGTTTCGGCCAGGGACAGACCCCAACTCTTCCAGAGAGTTCGAGCAGTGTTAGAGAGGTTCAGACAGCATGGCCTCAAATTGAAAAAAGAAAAATGCGCCATTGCCACTAGACAGGTGGACTTTCTGGGTTATAAAATTGATGCCTCAGGCATTCACCTCCTGGAGTCCAAGGTCAAGGCAATTCACGAGGCACCCACTCCAACCTCCAAAACTGAACTACAGGCCTTCTTGGGGCTATTAAACTTTTACGCGTCTTTCCTGCCCCATAAAGCATCAGTAGCTGAACCCCTACACAGATTACTGGATAAAAAGTCACCTTGGCACTGGGGGCACAAAGAAGACCATGCTTTTCATGCCGTGAAATCACTACTCACGTCAGAGGCGGAACTTATTCAATTCGACCCCAACCTTCCTTTAGTGCTGGCAGCAGACGCATCCCCTTTTGGAATTGGGGCAGTATTAAGCCACAGGCTTCCCAATGGCACCGAGGCTCCCATTGCCTTTTTCTCCAGAACGCTATCCGCAACAGAGCGTAATTACAGCCAGATCGATAAGGAAGCTCTAGCAGCTGTTGCAGCAGTGAAAAAATTTCACGAATTTCTTTTTGGCCATTTTTTCGAGCTGGTCACAGACCACAAGCCCCTCCTGGGTCTACTAGCTGGGGACAAACAGACCCCTCAAGCCCTTTCCCCTAGGATGACGAGATGGACCCTCTTCCTAGCAGCCTACTCCTACAGACTCATACACCGGCCAGGTAAAACATTGTCCCACGCTGACGCTCTCAGCCGCTGTCCCTTGCCGGCCCCGGCTGAAGACCCTGCTCCTGTCCACGCTATTTTCGAGGTAACACAATTGGACCTCCCCATCACTGCCCTTGACATTGCTGCTAAAACCAAGGCAGACAAAACGCTCGCCCAGGTGCTCGACTGGGTGAGGAGGGGGTGGCCGGGTGGCAATGTTGAAAACAAATTCTCACCTTTCAAGACCCGCATGCAGGAACTGTCCAGTTTGCAGGGCTGTCTACTATGGGGCACTCGAGTGGTCATCCCGACCTTACTGCGTACCCAAGTCCTGGAGGCGCTGCACGAGGGACACCCTGGCATCGTGAGAATGAAGGCATTAGCACGCAGCTACGTATGGTGGCCAGGCCTCGACGAGGACGTTGTCAGATGGGTAAGTTCCTGCAACATTTGCCAGGAATCCCATCCTGCTCCTCCTATTGCCACCCCTACTAAATGGGAGAGCGCCAGCGCTCCGTGGTCCAGAATTCACATCGACCTGGCCGGCCCCTTGCATGGGAAGATGTTCCTAGTGGTCGTGGACACCTATTCTAAATGGATTGACGTTGCACAGCTATCCACGACCACCACACAAGCAATCACCAACGTATTAACACGCCTGTTTGTTACACACGGGCTACCCGACTCCATTGTCTCCGACAATGGCCCGCAGTTCGCATCGACCGAGTTCAGCCGTTTCGCTGCCAACCTGGGTATCCGCCACATTTTCACAGCCCCATTTCATCCTGCCAGTAACGGATTGGCTGAAAGGGCCGTCAGGACCACTAAAGAAGCCCTGGCAAGGTTCAACAAGGATGACTGGCACCACAAACTCTCGCGTTTCCTGATGAGCCAGCATTCAACTCCATGTTCAGTCACCAACAAGTCCCCAGCTGAGCTCCTGATGGGCAGGCGTCTGAGGACTGTTTTGGACAGACTTCATCCACAGTACTGCCCTGACTCTCCCCTCGCTTCCACATTGGGGGTTAGACATTTTATCTTACAGGAGCCAGTATTCGCGAGGAACTTCGCTGGTGACCCCCTGTGGATCCCGGGCGAGATCGTGGCCATCACCGGACCAAGGTCGTATCGGGTCAGACTGGAGGACAGCCGGGTCTGGAGAAGGCATCTGGACCAGCTGCGTAGACGCCTCGGCACCCACACTAGAAGGGACCCAGAATCACAAAGCGACGGGAGGTCTCAGCATCAACCCCACATCCACATCCTTCCCGGCGACCAGTACACACCAACCGTCAGTCCAGACGAAGCACGAACAGCAGCGCCCAGACGGTGGACCAGCCCGATCCAGTCTACGGGGGCACGTCCCCAGTAACCAACCCTACGAGTCCCGGGCCTGCCCGAACCGAGGGGCACGTTGGCGACACTCACCCGACTCTGCCTTCCCAGATAGACTCTGAGCGGACAGTCAGCGTTCCAGAGCTGTGCCGTTCCGGGCGCCAACATAAACCTCCTGCCTACCTCAAAGACTATGCGTGTTCGCATCTGGGGGAAGGGGTGTTATGTCCTGAGGACTCTAGGGGTTCTCACTCAGGTCCATTTACTTTGCGGGGGCGTTCTCCCCTTTACCCATTGGTTGGTTCTCCCCAGCAGCCAGCTATAAAAGCAGGCTGCGGGGTCCAACCAGTTGCTGATCGCTGCGAGCCAGTTCCAGGCGTGGCAAGCACGGTCAGCCCTTTATTGTTATAATAAAGTATTGTTGCACTCATGCTCTGGTTCAGCCTCTCTTTTCCCAAACTTAACAGTTTATATCCAGGATGTGAGGGGAAAAGTCCCTTTTTCCAGTGCCATTGTAGCTTTGAATGGTCACTAAAGTAACTGTTGTAAATCGAGGATTACCTGTCCTGTTCCACTTTACTATTTTAAGATACAGCTTCAAGGGTTCCATTGAAAATTGACATGAAATGGGAGACAAAAAGTGTTCTGGACTAACAGGCTCATAGCCTGCAAATCTGATTGGCCCGCTGAAAGCCGATCGTGATTGGTCGCCATAGACTGATGTGATTGGTCAGTAAATGGGCTGCCGCGATTGGCCCTGCCAAGAACGGCAACCTCAAATCGCCTTCATTGGCTGCCTAGCCGCAGCCAGCCCTATAAAAGGGGCTGCTGTGGCTGGGTTTAGTTGCTCAGACCTGAAGTCACAAATAAAGAGCTTTAGTTACCGTCTGAGTCTTGCCTCTGTTCTTGAACCATCCTCCCAGATATAACACTGGCGACGAGGATGGGATGCGGAGGCAACAGAAGCTATTAAATTGAGCTAGCTGAAGGAGCACGTGGCTGACAGAGCGCAACGACGGCGACATGGCCAGCAGCGCTATACCACCCGCACCATTTGATCCAGCTAGCAAAGATTGGGACTCATACATGGACAGATTTCAAATGTTCCTGGAGTCCAACAACCTCAAAGATGCCACGCCCACCAAGAAACGAGCCGTTTTCCTAACCCATTGTGGACCAGCCGTTTTTAAGATGGCTAAAGCCTTAGCCAAGCCAGCTGAAGTTAAGAACATGGATTGGGACACCCTTGCTCCCATCCTGCGCAACCATTACGCCCCAGCCGTGCCAACTCTCATTCGCAGGCATGAGTTCTATCAGAGGGACCAACGTGAAGGTGAGAGCATTGGGGATTTTGTGGCAGACCTGAGGAACCTGGGTGGTTTGTGTGGCTTCACCAACCTCGAGGAAGCCATGAGAGATCGCATCGTCCTTGGCCTCAGAGACCCAACCACTCAGAGCAAGATCATGGCCAAGGGAGACATCGCGTTTGCAGATGCCATAGCAGACGCCACAGCAGCCGAAGACACTTGTAAATCGGTAGCACGAATGCGTCGAACTAGCGGAACCAACCGCCAACCCACCAATGATGCTGGGAAACCTTCAGACAAGTACACATCAACCACCCATCACGAAGACGTCGAGTCATCCTCAGACAGCGAGGAAGAAGAAATCCACAGGCTCTGGTCAGAATGTGAGCAACGGTACCAGCGGGGTCGCAAAGCCAACTACCAATGCGCCGGGTGTGGGGGAAACCATCCCTGATCCGAATGCAGATTTTTAGATGCCATATGCCGTTTTTGCGAGAAACGGGGACACATCGCGAAGGTATGCAGAAACAAGAGAAATTCCAGTCCCAGACGGAGAGGGAGCAGCCCAAAGAGAAACGATGGCAACGCCACCATGCAGAGGGACCGCCCTAGCAACCAGTGGAACCGGTGCAGCAGACCCCGAAGGTTTAACGACACCCCCAGACGAGAGGAGGCCCATCAAACCATCATCATCGGCCACGCTTCATCAGTTGACGCTAAAAAGATCCGAGTAGAGGTCATGATTGAAAACAAACCGTGCAACATGGAAGTCGACTCTGGGTCATCACTATCCATGGTATCCTGGAGAACACTCAAGCAGCTAGTCCCCAACATCCGACGCCAAGACCTCAGTAGTCAGAGAATCATACTAAAAGACTACCAAGGCAACCGGATTCCAGTCGCAGGTACCCGCCATGTGCAGGTCTCGTTCAAGGGACATAAGGCAATTCTACCACTCACCGTCATAGACCGAGATCGGCCAAGTCTATTGGGTCTTCAGTGGTTCGCGCCACTAGGAATCGGAGTGGCTGGCATCCATCACACTGAAGACAATGACTGGGAGGCAGCTCTTGTCTACGATTTCCGAGAAGTGTTCAACGAAAGCCTAGGCAAGTACAAGGGGTCCCCCATTTCATTTAATCTTCGCCCCGACATAGCACCCATTCGTCTAAAGCCATGCCGAATTCCCTTTGCCCTTAAATCCAAAATTGACGAGCAACTGGACAAATTAATTGCGCAAGGCGTGTTAGAACCTATTGACCACGCCCAATGGGAGACACCAATCGTCACCCCCATAAAACCTGATGGGTCCATAAGAATCTGCGGTGACTACAAGGCCACCCTCAATCATGCGCTACAGTAGAGAGCCTACCCAGTGCCAGTTGTTCAACATCTCTTGCATTCACTTGGGGGTGGCAAAATATTCGCAAAATTAGATCTGGCCCAAGCGTATCAACAGTTATCAGTTGATCCCAAGACTGCAGAAGCCCAAACTATAGTCACACATTGTGGTGCATTCTAATGCAACAGACTCCAGTTTGGTGTAAGTGTAGCCCCAGGCATCTTTCAAAGCCTGATGGAGAGACTATTACAAGGGATAAAAGGGGTCGTGCCCTATTTTGATGACGTATTAATAGCAGCACCCACAAAAAACCAATTAGAAAAACGTCTCAGAACGGTCCTACAGAGGTTCAAAAACGCTGGCCTCAAGGTTAAGAAGGAAAAGTGCCAGCTTTGCACAGAAAGGGTGGAGTTTCTTGGCTACCTTCTTGACAAGCAGGGAATCCACCCCACAGAAAAAAAATTGGCAGCTATCAAAAACGCCCCAAGACCTAAAAACAAAAGCGACCTCCAAGCCTTCCTGGGACTTATTAACTTTTATAACATCTTCCTACCCCAGAAGGCGACTGTTGCTGAGCCCCTTCATAGACTACTCGATAAAAGGGCATCCTGGAATTGGGGACGTCGGGAGGAACATGCTTTCCAGCAAGTAAAAGACCTCCTTACCTCAAAGGCAGTACTAATTCAGTATAACGAGACACTACCTTTGACTGTCACGTGTGACGCCTCACCATTTGGGGTAGGGGCCATCCTGAGCCACGTCCTATCAAACGGCTCAGAAGCACCAATTGCATTTTTTTCACGAACTCTATCAAAAACAGAAAGAAACTATAGCCAATTAGATAAGGAAGCCCTTGCTATTGTCTCTGCAATAAAACGTTTTCACGAATAGGTTTATGGGAGACCGTTTTCTATTATAACGGATCATAAGCCACTACTTGGGATCCTGGCAGGCGACAAACCTACTCCACACATTCTCTCCCCCAGAATGACGCGATGGTCGGAATTTCTCGCTGCCTACGACTATCAATTAAAGTACCGCCCGGGGAAATCTATTCCCCACGCAGATGCATTAAGCCGCTCACCGCTACCCGAGCCACAGGAAGACCCAGCTCCCACACTCCCCGTACTGCAAATAGAGACAATGCCATCACCTCCACTAACAGCACAAGACATCGCGTTGGAAACCAAAACAGACTCTTGTTTGGCACGAGTTCTTGGCTGGGTGGAGAGGGGATGGCCAGATTACGACAGTAAGGAAATGTTTAAGCCATTTAAAAACAGACAAACTGAACTTTTTTCACAAAAAGGGTGCGTTTTGTGGGGAGACCGAGTTGTTGTACCAACTAAGTTACAAAAAAGGGTCTTGCAAATGCTACATGATGGACACCCAGGCATCATATGCATGAAAGCGCTGGCAAGAAGTTACGCCTAGTGGCCAGGTATAGATAAACAAATCGAAACCTGGGTCGCCTCTTGTAACAAATGCCAGGAAAACCACTCAGCTCCACCTAAAGCCCCACCAACAGAATGGGAAACACCCAGGGGTCCTTGGTCTCGCATTCATATTGACTTTGCGGGACCTACGAGAGGCCACACCTTCTTAAAAACTGTAGATGCCTACTCAAACTGGCTTGAGGTCAATAAAATGAAAGCAACCACTACTGAGGCGGTCATAAAAAAACTGAACAGACTCTTCGCCACACACGGGTTACCAGATGTCCTGGTCTCTGACAATGGGCCCCAATTTACTGCCTTAGCCTTTGAACAGTATTTAGCGGAACGGGGCATCCGACACGCACTCACATCGCCGTCTCATCCTGCGGCGAATGGTAGGGCTGAACAAATGGTTCAGTTTACAAAGAAAACCCTGCAGAAAATGAATCAAGGCAACATCCACGACAAAGTCACTAGAATGTTGCTCCTACAACACATCACACCAAACAGCACAACCAACAAGTGCCCAGCTGAACTCCTGATGGCCAGGAAACTCAGATCGCCTCTAGATCATTTGCACCCTGCCTACACCCCGGAAAAGCCCCTGGGTTCCAGCAGCAAGCACCGAGTTTTCAAGGTAGGAGACCTTGTCTTCGCAAAAAAAATTTCTGGGGATCCCCTTTGGATTCCTGCCCAGGTAACTCAAGTTACGGGCCCCCGCTCCTACCGTCTACTCACCACTGATGGCAGACCATGGAAATGCCATATTGACCAACTGCGCTCCAGACTAACCACATCTTCCAACCCTGACCCTAGCTTTGACACTAGGGGGGGAGGGGAAGCAGTGAACTCAGAATTAGAACCAACACCTGTCTTTTCCGAGCTATCACCAAGATCACCGCACCATGGTTGGCAACACTCACCAGCTGCAACTGAGACTGGACAGTCAAACGCTTCGCCAGGAAGCAGCATCCAGGCAGGTTCAGTGAGCCCCGGGAGCCAGAACAGTAACAGCAAGGCTAAGGACTTCATCACCCCGGAGGCACCAGAGGAGAGCCCTGACCATGACACCGGTTCACCGTTCCCGTTTGATCCAGCAAGCAGTCCATCTGAACCCGGGATTGAACAGGGTCAAGCGGAAGTGCGGAAGTCAGGCAGACAGGTGCGAAGACCTGCTTACCTGCGAGACTATATTACTCCACCCCTTAAACGGAACCGAGAGGGGAGGGGTGTTCCGGACTAGCAGGCTCGTAGCCTGCAAATCTGATTGGCCCGCTGAAAGCCGATCGTGATTGGTCGCCATAGACTGATGCGATTGGTCAGTAAATGGGCTGCCGCGATTGGCCCTGCCAAGAGCGGCAAACTCAAATCGCCTTCATTGGCTGCTTAGCCGCAGCCAGCCCTATAAAAGGGGCTGCTGTGGCTGGGTTTAGTTGCTCAAACCTGAAGTCACAAATAAAGAGCTTTAGTTACCGTCTGAGTCTTGCCTCCATTCTTGAACCATCCTCCCAGATATAACAAAAAGCTTAAGAGCAGAACTCTGCCAATTCATTTATATTTGCTAGCACAAACTCTGAATTAGCAATATGTTGTGATATGCTGCTGTATCTGCTCAGTAATCATGCCACAAACAACCTAAAGTCTAAAGTTTCTAAATCATTCTGAGACACTTTTCAGCTAGAAAACTATTTTACAGTTAAGGGTATAGCTATTTTTAATTTCACAAGCAAACTGATATGCATCAGATGAAAACTCAAGTCATTTGGCCAAAAAGTAAAATAGTTTTCAGTGTCTATTTTTCTTTCCAGAAATACTAACCCAACTTATGTTTCTTTCCCCAACAAAATACCCATGCACGCACGCACACGCACACACACTCCCCCCAAAAATCCAACAACAAAAGTTTGCAAGCATGAGACATTTTTCCTTCTGCATATTTTTCTGTCTTTCTTTTTACTGTGAATAGTTGCTTTTACAACCGCTAAAGGCTAGAATAAAAGATAAAGTGTCTCACATCAAACCCAAATCATATGATCCCAAGCAGCTCAGGTAAAACCAGTCTGCTCAGAAACTACATTTTGTCATCTTTTCTCCATACTGTGAAGTTGAAATTGGTGAAATGAGTACCTACCATTCACTGGTGGACTGTAATTCAGTAATTCATTGTAAGGGGTAAAGTTCTTTGACTGGGATCCAAAACTCCAATTAGAATCCACTTACCTCAATTCCTGTCATACTGTTCTGACCCTTTAGTTCATGGTCTTACCTCCCTTTACGCTTCTACGCTTCTGCAAATCCTACAGTTCCTGGAGACAGAAGGCCTTCATTATTGTCCTAACATCAGGACTGAATGTTCTACCAGCGTAGTCTTCCGAACTTGATGAGTCTTCCTAACCTGAGAAATGAAGGTGGTTATGCTGGCTAAATATTTGCAAAATAGTGCCTGATGTCAGGGGTGTCAAACTTAAGGCCTGCAGGCCAAATCTGGCCTGCAGAGTACTTAGTGGGGCCACTCTAGAAGCAGCTAAGGACCAGCTTGCAGTGTCTCTGCCAGCAAAAACAGAACTCGGGACGGGTGCACATAGACCTTCCAAGCTTTGTTTTCATTGGCTGAGAGTTTCAGGAGGCCAGTGCAGCTGAAAACGGAGCTCGGGAGCCCATTTTCACTGGCAGAGCACTTGGGCTGCCACAGATACCCCCAACATGAGTAATGTCAAGCTGGCCACTCCCACCCTGGCCACACCCACCCCGGCCCCCCAGGTCAAACAAACTCTGATGTGGCCCTCAATGAAATCAAGTTTGACGCCCCTGCCATTTGTCCAGCATCAAGGGTAGGACAGGTTGAAAGTTGGGTGAAAGGCTAAATACACAGGTAGACTTACAACAGTTTGCTTAGTGACTATTCAAAGCCACAACAGCAGTGAAAAAAGTGACTTACGACTGTTTTTCACATTTATGACAATTGCAGCATTTATTTATTTTATTTTATATATTTGTCAATAGCTTACAAGATAATAACATAAGTATAAATACAGGAAATGGGTATGGATAATTGGGGGCACTAGGACAGGGATGGTAGGCACGATTGTGCACTTATGTACGCCCCTTACATACCTCTTAGAAATGGGGTAAGGTCAATAGTGATTAATTTGAAGGAAAAGGTTTGGGGATGTGACAACAGAGTCTGGTAGTGTGTTCCAGGCATTGACCACTCTGTTGCTGAAGTCCCCATAGTCATGTGATCAAAATTCAGATGCTCGGCAACCAACTCATGTTTATATTCATTGTAGTGTCCAGGGATCATGTGATCATCTCTTAAGTCCTTCTGAGAAGCAAAGTCAGTGGGGAAGCCAGATTCACTTAACAACCATGTTACTAACTTAACAACGGCATGGATTCACCTCACAATGTGGCAAGAAAGGTTGGAAAATGGTGCTTCTGCCAATGGGAAAGATGCAGGCCACCCAGCCCCATAGAATCCAGGTGATTCAGAATAGATATTTGGGGGATCTGAAATCTGGGACATCCAACTTGAGAAATATCTAGTCAAGATCACTAATGTGGAAATCTACCAGCATGGTGACTATTAATACATGAAAACCTGAAAGTATCCTTTGTTTCCTGTCATGAATGTTGTTTTACCATGCCGATGCCTATTAGTTAAATGCTTCTCTGTGGCCATAATTTTTACGATTGCCCACTAGTATTCCTACAATCACCAATGACGTCATTCTACTTTTATTAGTTTCAATGTTTACTGCTATATGCTATTATGTACTCTGCTGCTTCAAAGGGCTATATTATTCATGAGTTCTCTCTGACCCGCTTTTGGAAATTTAAGTTCACCACACAACTAAAGTAGAATTATACAGTTCTAACTGGGATAAAGCTCAGTAGTATTCATGGTGATGAAACCAACATATTTGTATTTCCCTATTAAACAGAAGTATCTGACCATTTAAGACTTTTTAACATCTGTACTTCAGACAGCATTCTCTCTTTATTACAAGTAAGAATGCATTTTTGGTAGAAATTGATAAATTATTTTAATTCCAGCATGCATTTGTAAATTCACTCTCTCTTCCTGAGCCCACTTTTTTTCAAAATCAATATGGGCATTTATTTTGAAATAAGGATTTAACCATGTTTTTCAATATAAATGTTTCTAAACACCTTTCTCCCAAAGAATACACTTATAAAAGCATTTTATCCTGAAACACACATAATAATATATTGATATAATCATTTTGAGCAGAGAACTGGTTCAAAATTTGGAAAATAGCAAAATCCTCAAGTAAAATAATCCACGTTAAAAATCTACATTAAATCCTGATATTATTCTGGAAATTGTAGAGGTGACTTCACTTTGAAATGTGAGCTATTTCTTAGCCCACTTTTCTGATTTGCTGATTTGCTGTCTCCTGACAGATTCTGTAAGATTGCAATGGTCTATAAATATGAATGGATGAATGGGACAATAGACAGCCAGAGGATGACCAGTGGGACTATGGAAGCACCTTAAGTATCAAAAGAAAAGCAACAAGAAATATGCTCTCAACAGGGAGCTTGTAAATCTCTGATCTTAACCACAGAATAGTGGAACTTTTTTCTGTAACAAGCAGCTTGGGTTTCAGTGCTTTCTTTATCAGTCTAGACCAGGGGTCCCCAAACTTGGCAAACTTTAAGATTTGTGGACTTTAACCCCCAGAATTCTCCAGACAACTATATAGAATTCTGGGAGTTTTATGAAAAAGAAAAATTGGATAATGAAAAGATGTGGAGACATCACTGATAATGTGTACTTCGTATGATCAATATTTGCATGTTTGTGTTGTTAAAGGAAATGATTGGAGATATACTTAATTAAAAACACCAACTTTTCTTTGATTTAAAATGGACTGATTATTTCTTTTCCCAATGTTATTCTTCTTATATTCTTAGACTGAAGAGAAGAAGAATAAGTAAGTCAACAGCAAGTCAAGGACTAGAAAACATCATAGCATTGGTTTCTTTGAGGTTGCCTGTTTGATATATGATTTGAATGTGTTTTATATCACTCTAAAACACATTTTCTGCCTGTTCTGAATAGATAACATAATTCAGGGTTGAATTTAAAAAATTTCAGCAACCAGTTCTCTGCCCACTTGCTGGGTGGGAGTGGCCATGGTGGGGAGGGGCCTAATCAACCTCCTGCACCATGGCAGGGAGGCGTTTTCACCCTCCCTGGGTTCCAGAGCAGAGGTGGTATTCAGCAGGTTCTGACCAGTTCTGGTAGTGGAATTTTTGAGTAGTTTGGAAAACCGGCAAATACCACCTCTGACTGGAGATTTTACAGTATCCTTCCCCTGCCACGCCCACTAAGCCATGCCCACAGAACCAGTAGTAAAAAAAATTGAATCCCACCAATGTTCCAGAGGCTTTCCTCAAGGCCCCGGGAGGGTGAAAACCACCTCCCCAGGCTCCAGAGGCCCTTCAGACAGAGGCTGGAAACAGGCCCATTTCCAGCCTTCCGGAACTTCCCTTCCGTGGCTCCGTGCAGGCCCTGTTCTTACCTGGCATCCAAAATGGGCCATGTGGGGACTCCTGGGAAGGGTGGGGCAGGCGTGGCCAATCAGGGGTGGGATTTACTGGTTCACCAAACTGGTAATTAAAAATGATAAAATTAGCTATCAGTTTGCCCAAACTGGGGTGAACCCGTAGCAGTCCACCCCTGACATAATTCCTTTCTGTATCTGTGATATCTTGATCCTAACAATGGTTATATAGTCAACTTGTGTATCATGTTCACTGGCTTGCCTAAATAAATTACAAAATGCCTGTACGGTATTTATGATATAGTCCTGTGGTCCGTGCAAAGAAATGCCAAGAACAGAAGTATATTTATATTTTCTCCCTTTTCAACTTGTGCAGGAAAAAGTCTTAGGAAGGGTTACTTCCCATTTCTGTTTGAAGAAAGCCAAGCAGAGTGGTAGATAGTTGATTCAAATGCTTTTTCTCCATAAAATTGATCTCGCTCCCCTCATGCAATCCCTCTTTGAAAGTCAGGCTATATATTTTTTCAAAGAAGCAAACAAACAAAAAGTCTTTGATTGTGTGTCTATGAAAAAGTTTGTCTCCAAATTACTCATTAACTGAGAAAAATGCTGTTATTTTGATGAAGAGGGTTTGATTTATAAGCTAGACAGATTAATCAGATTAACCAGAGCTAGAGCAGATTTATATCTATTTATACGAAAGTTGAATGTTCCTTTAAGCCAGGCAGTAAGTCAGCAATCCTGTGTACCTGAGTTGTCTGAACATCAACACCTGGAAGATCTTAAACACCTTGACTGTTTTCCCAATAGCACCTCATAAATACTCATAGCATCGCTTTGCCTGTGCTCCTTACTGATACTTTTGCACAGTGATAGTTAGATGATTGTAGAAGTTGCAATACATCTTAAGCGTAGTGTTATGTCCTGAGAACTCTAGGAGTTCTCACTCAGGTCCATTCACTTTGAGTGGGCGTTCTCCCCCTTTCCTCATTGGTTGGTTCTCCCCAGCAGCCAGCTATAAAAGCAGGCTGCGGGGTCCAACCAGTTGCTGATTGCTGCGAGCCAGTTCCAGGCGTGGCAAGCACGGTCAGCCCTTTATTGTTATAATAAAGTATTGTTGCACTCATGCTCTGGTTCAGCCTCTCTTTTCCCAAACGTAACACTGGCAACGAGGATGGGATGGCTACCAGAAGCACCATGCAACCGCTGAGTCACTAGCCGCCGATCCGCAGCCAGAGAGAGCGATCGGCCGGCGATAAGAGCAACGCTGATCCGCATGCCAGAGAGAGCGGACAGCAAACAAAAAGACCAAACAAAAAGAGCAAACGCTGATCCGCTGACAGAGAAAGCGGTCAGCAAGCGATAAGCAGCGAACGCTGATCCGCAGCCAGAGAGAGCGGTCAGAATCGATAGTTAGAAGCGTCTGTAGCCGCTTGTTAGCCCAGCTACAGGGAAAGTGAAGCGCTGCGAGCCGCAGCCGCTCAGTATTAGGCGCGAAATTCAAACGACTGCCATTTGAATTTCAAACCTAAAGGTACAGCACAGCGCTGTAGTCAAGTCACTGACACCCACACAGGCGCGAATCCAAACGCCGCCAACGGCTAACAGCCAAACGTGGTTAACCCAGAGAGAAAGAGAGGACTGCGAAAAGCCTCTCCGGAGCTGAAATCACTTGCCTGCCACAGGCACTAAAACATTGTCTGCTGCCCCAGAGAGATTTTTTTCCACAGGTAGTTCTACCGGTCCCAGCACCATGAATTCCAATCCAGTCTTCCCAGCATTCAAACCAGATGAGGAGAAGTGGGAATCATATAAGAACCGCTTTAATCATTATATCGATGCAATTGGCCTGGCGGATGCTGGAGAGCATCGGAAAAAATCGTATTTCCTGATCTACTGTGGAGCCACCGTTTTCGATACTGCCACGGCCCTCGTGGCCCCTCGTGAGTTGAAAAACGTTCCGTGGTCTGAGTTACTTGAAATCCTCACTAACCACTATTCTCCCAGGCCCTCACAGATTGCCAGGAGATTCACCTTCCGTATGAGGAAGCAAGCGGACAAGGAGACCATCAATCAGTATATGGCCGCCCTCAGAACAGCAGCACTGCATTGTGGGTTTGGAACCTACCTGGAGGACATGCTCCTCAATCAATTAGTCTGCGGGGTCAAGGACCTCCACCTGCAAAGGCGCCTTCTCGCAAAAAGAGACCTCAACCTCGCACAACCAGTCGAGGAGGCCTTGGCAGCTGAGCTGGCAGCGCACTCAGCCACCGAAATCCATGGCCCAAGTGCCAAGCTGACATCACTTCCAGTCCACTCCGAGGAGGTGGTAGCAGAGGAAACCATCAGTGATGAAAACGACGTCCACCGCCTCTCCAACGACAGACGGCCGCAGGTAGGAGCCAAACAAGAAAACATCAGTCCACCCAAGCACATCACCCTGTGCCTAGCCTGCGGGGGATCTCATCAGAGGGCCACCTGCAAGTTTAAAGGAGCCACCTGCAATAACTGTCATAAAAGGGGACACATCGCGAGAGTCTGCCAAGCCCCTCAAAGCTCAGCACAAAGGCACCCCCCCTCGCACTCGGGACCACAGAGGCAAGTATTGAACTGTCGCACGCACCACCATGCCAAGCACACTTGCCACACTGTTAGTAAAATTTCTCTATCCATTTCCTTAGAAGGTAAACCGTGCTGCATGGAGGTTGACACAGGGTCAGCGCTCTCAATTATCTCGTGGAACACCCTCAAGAGGCTCCAACCTAGCCTATCCACTAGCCGGCTCCAGAGATGCCAGTTCAGCCTGAAGGACTACCAGGGGAAGACCATTCCTGTAATCGGCAGAGGCAAGTTCCTTGTCAGTTTTAAAGCTTTTAAAGGTCACCTACCTCTAGTGGTAGTTAACGGCAATCTCCCCACCTTATTGGGGCTCGATTGGTTTCCCCATCTCGGCCTAGGGCTAACAGGAGTCCATGCTGTCTCAACCTCAGACACTGACTCCTTATTCGCTGATTACGCAGATGTATTCAGCGAAGAGCTGGGGTGTTATAACGGTACCCCCATCTCATTCTCAGTTGACCCCCAGGCAGTCCCAATCAGGCTAAAACCGCGTAGGGTCCCATTCGCTATTCGGCCAAAACTAGATGCGGAATGGGATAAACTGTTAAAACAAGGGGTCATTGAGCCAACAGATTTCGCCAAATGGGAGACGCCCATTGTCACACCCCTCAAAAAAGACGGTAGCCTGAGAATTTGCTCGGACTACAAGACCACAATCAATAAATTTCTACAAGTTAGCGCTTATCCTGTGCCCGTCATTCAGCATTTATTACACACATTCGAACCTGGCAGCATTTTTGCTAAATTGGACATGTCTCAAGCATATCAGCAGTTCCCTGTTGATAACCAAACAGCGGAACTCCAGACAATTGTCACTCACAGGGGTGCCTTCCGATGCAAGCGTCTCCAATTTGGCGTAAGTGTTGCCCCAGGTATTTTTCAATCCCTCATGGAGCGGATTTTGCAGGGCCTCCCTGGTGTAGTACCCTACTTCGACGACATCTTAGTCTCGGCCAGGGACAGACCCCAACTCTTCCAGAGAGTTCGAGCAGTGTTAGAGAGGTTCAGACAGCATGGCCTCAAGTTGAAAAAAGAAAAATGTGCCATTGCCACTAGACAGGTGGACTTTCTGGGTTATAAAATTGACGCCTCTGGCATTCACCCCCTGGAGTCCAAGGTTAAGGCAATCCACGAGGCACCCACTCCAACCTCCAAAACTGAACTTCAGGCGTTCTTGGGGCTATTGAACTTTTACGCATCCTTCTTGCCCCATAAAGCATCAGTAGCCGAACCCCTACACAGATTACTGGATAAAAAGTCACCGTGGCACTGGGGGCACAAAGAAGACCATGCTTTTCACGCCGTCAAATCACTACTCACGTCAGAGGCTGTACTTATTCAATTCGACCCTAACCTCCCTTTAGTGCTGGCAGCAGACGCATCCCCTTTTGGAATTGGGGCGGTACTAAGTCACAGGCTCCCCAATGGCGCCGAGGCCCCCATCGCCTTTTTCTCAAGGACGCTCTCTGCAACGGAGCGCAATTACAGCCAGATCGATAAGGAAGCCCTAGCAGCTGTTGCAGCCGTGAAAAAATTTCACGAATTTCTCTTTGGCCATTTTTTCGAGCTGGTCACGGACCACAAGCCCCTCCTGGGCCTACTAGCCGGGGACAAACAGACCCCTCAAGTCCTCTCCCCTAGGATGACAAGGTGGACCCTCTTCCTAGCAGCCTACTCCTACAGACTTATACACCGCCCGGGTAAAACACTGTCCCACGCTGACGCTCTCAGTCGCTGCCCCTTGCCGGCTCCGGCTGAAGACCCTGCTCCTGTCCACGCTATTTTCGAGATCACCCAGTTGGACCTACCCATCACTGCCCTTGACATTGCTGCTAAAACCAAGGCAGACCAAAAGCTCGCCCAGGTGCTCGACTGGGTGAGGAGGGGGTGGCCAGGTGGCAATGTTGAAAACAAATTCACACCTTTCAAGACTCGCATGCAGGAGTTGTCCAGTTTGCAGGGCTGTCTACTATGGGGCACTCGAGTGGTCATCCCGGCCTCACTGCGTACCCGAGTTCTGGAAGCGTTGCACGAGGGACACCCTGGCATCGTGAGAATGAAGGCATTAGCACACAGCTACGTGTGGTGGCCGGGTCTCGACGAGGACATTGTCAATTGGGTAAGTTCCTGCAGCATTTGCCAGGAATCCCGTCCTGCTCCTCCCATTGCCACCCCTACTAGATGGGAAAGCGCCAGCGCTCCTTGGTCCAGAATTCACATCGACCTGGCCGGCCCCTTGCATGGGAAGACGTTCCTAGTGGTCGTGGACGCCTATTCTAAATGGATTGACGTAGCACAGCTATCCACGACCACCACACTAGCAATCACCAACGTGTTAACACGCATGTTCGTAACGCACGGGCTACCCGACTCCATTGTCTCCGACAATGGCCCACAGTTCGCATCGACCGAGTTCAGCCATTTCGCTGCCAACCTGGGTATCCGCCACATTTTCACAGCCCCATTTCATCCTGCCAGTAACGGATTGGCTGAAAGGGCCGTCAGGACCACTAAAGAAGCCCTGGCTAGGTTCAGCAAGGATGACTGGCACCACAAACTCTCGCGGTTCCTGATGAGCCAGCACTCAACTCCTTGTTCAGTCACCAATAAGTCCCCAGCTGAGCTCCTGATGGGCAGGCGTCTGAGGACTGTATTGGACAGACTTCACCCACAATACTGCCCTGACTCTCCCCTCGCTTCCACATCGGGGGTTAGACATTTTATCTTACAGGAGCCAGTTTTCGCGAGGAACTTCGCTGGAGACCCCCTGTGGATCCCGGGCGAGATCGTAGCTATCACCGGGCCGCGGTCGTATCGGGTCAGACTGGAGGATGGCCGCGTCTGGAGAAGGCACATAGACCAACTGCGTAGGCGCCTCAGCACCCTCGCCAGCAGGGATCCAGAGTCACAAGACGAAGGGAGGCCTCATCCTCAGCCCCACATCCACATCATGCCCGGCGACCAGTTCACACCTACAGCCGGTCCCGAAAGCCCGAACACGGACAGCGGCGCCCAGACGGTTGACCAGCCCGATCCAGTCTACGGGAGCACATCCCCAGTGGCCAACCCTACGAGCCCCGGGCATGCCCGAACCGAGGGGCACACTGGTGACACTTTGCCGACTCTGCCTTCCCAGGCAGACCCCGAACGGACAGACAACGTTCCAGAGCTGCGCCGTTCCGGGCGCCAACATAAACCTCCTGCCTACCTCAAAGACTATGCGTGTTCGCATCTGGGGGGAAGGGGTGTTATGTCCTGAGAACTCTAGGAGTTCTCACTCAGGTCCATTCACTTTGAGTGGGCGTTCTCCCCCTTTCCTCATTGGTTGGTTCTCCCCAGCAGCCAGCTATAAAAGCAGGCTGCGGGGTCCAACCAGTTGCTGATTGCTGCGAGCCAGTTCCAGGCGTGGCAAGCACGATCAGCCCTTTATTGTATAATAAAGTATTTGTTGCACTCATGCTCTGGTTCAGCCTCTCTTTTCCCAAACGTAACACGTAGTACACAAAAGTATCTGCTACAATGCCCTACCAGTCAATGATTACATTAGCTTCAACCGCAACAATACAAGAGCACACAACAGAAACAAACTCAATGTAAACTTCTCCAAACTTGATTGCAGAATGTACAGCTTCAACAACAGAGTGGTCAATGCCTAGAATACACTACCTGACTCTTATTACATCCTCTAACCCCCACTCCTTTAACCTCAAACTATCCACTATTGACCTCACCCCATTCCTAGGAGGTCTGTAAGGGGCGTACATAAGTGCACCATCGTGCCTCCCACCCCTGTCCTATTGTCCCCATTTACTCGTACCTATTTCCTGTATTCTTACCCATGTTTATACTTATACCTATTATCTTGTAAGCAATTGACAAATCAAATAAATAAAAATAAAATATTGCTAGTAGGAAAAGAACCCATATAAACCACATACTCATCATTTTAAAAAAATATTCTGAGTAATGGAGTAGTTGTTTGCCTTCGATTTATACATTTGGATTACAAAACAGCCAAAATTTGATCTATCATCTATCTATCCAATCCATCTATCTTTCTATCTACCTATCCATCTAGCCATCGAGCAATCCAGCAATCCATCCATCATTTATCATTTCTTTATTTTCTACCTCTTTGAACAGAGGAGGCCAAATATTCAAAAAAAGGAATAATAGCAGTAAACTCAGTGGAGGCTCCAATTAAGATAAAATAGATCAGCTGAATAGTTGTTATGCTCATTTTGTAGAAGTATAAAGTTGGGGCTATTTAGATTCTTTGCTCATATAGAATTCCAATGTGAAATATCCTCAACAGATGTTTGTCCAGCATCTGCTGGAATACATTGAACTGAAGGAGAATTCATCACCTGAGACCTTGTACTCATTTTACTATGCATAATAATATAATATGCCTATTGATATAACTTATCCTTTTTGCTTTATCTTTCACTATAATCTTTCTTTACTGAGAAGACACTGAGATGCCTTCTTGAATTATTTCCATTCCATAGCACTTTCTGCTAGCATTCATCCATAATTCAGTCCTATCTCCTTTCTATATTAATATGCACTTTAAACACACTCACTCACACACATGCACAAAGACCGCTTTGAATTTAAATATGATTTTAAAGTATTTTTATTCAAAGACGGCATTTCTAAACACATTTGTGCTAAAAATATACATTTTTAAGAGAACTTCAATATGCATTTTCAAATAGGATACTTTGGAAAGGGGGAAAGCTACAGATACTGCAAAAATTATAAGAAAAGCCCTATTGATGTGGGAAAACATGGTTCCATTTTGGAGCCAAGCAGTTTAAGTGGTCATAAGAATATGGCTCTTGCAAAAATACAAATAATTACCCATCTGAAATAACGATAGAACCTGGGCTTGCCAGAAAGGATCTGGGAATTTGTAAGGGATAGAAGACCTGGGATCACCACAATTTAATCTGAAATGTTAATTAGAGAAAATTTTAAGAGTCTGCTTTGATTCTCTACTGCTTCTGTGTTTTGATTTATCATCAGTAGAGAAGTTAAATGTGGAATTGCCCTGCAGCGACATCAGCCATCAAATACCTGTTTCCATTCACCAACCAGTACAAAGCCAGCCTTCTATTTGGCTCCAGCTGTTGAGCATTATGTTCCAAATCAGACAACATTTGAAAGACTGACCAGCCACCACTTCCTGAGTTTAAAGATAAATTACCTGCTTCTGACAGGTAACTTAATTAATTATGCACAACATTTTGGACTGTCCCAAAAGTGCTTTTTCAAGAGGCCACTGGACTTTCTTATTTTTCTTTGAAAGTGTTTTGATTCTTTTCCAAGAAGCTTCTTCAGTTCTGACTGGATGGTGGGAAGTGGAAGGATTTATATTCCTTGCTGACCGCTGGTCATTTGCATTATTTTAGACTGTCTTTGAGGCCACTTGGAGGTTTGTCTCTGTCTTCAGGGTCATCTGAGAAGTGCAAATGGGTGTGGAGCCTTTTGGAAGTGCTGAAAGGACTGTTTGTGGAACTGTGCTTTCTTCAGGAAGTTTTCTGCCCTGTGTCCCTTCACGGTTGAACACAGGTGTTGTTCAGTTATCTGTGTTAATTACTAAACCAAAGGGCACTCCAGCTCAGTTTGTCAGCAAGAGGAAAAAAACACAAAGACAGAAATCATAAAATAGAGCAGGTTGAAAGAGCTTCTCAGAGGTTGGATCTAATTATTCACATGATCAGGTTGATCTGGCCTGATGAAGAATACACTTCTACCCATTATAGCCTCTGTCTCTTTCGATGAGTACATTCTTATCTATTTATCATCTACCATCTATCATCTATCGATCTATTTTTTGTAACTCTAGACCACCTATCTCCCTCAAACGGGGACTTTTCAAAATGGAAAATAACCAGAATTGATCACTTCTGAGAACTGTATAAGAGACAGATTTGTACAAATAGATAAACACTAAATTTAAACAGTTTCCCCTCCCAAACACAGGAACAGAACACATTATAAAAATACACAAAAGTCCTTTGTAATGCCCCCTTGTCAATCAAGAAAGTTTTAGTCCCTCATAAGCCAAAGTCAACTTCTGATGACTTCATAAACAATGCCACCCCAAAATCCAGCTACATACAAGTCCTTACTGGTTACAATACAAAAGCAGAGTCCCATTCCTTCCTTCCCCAATGTTTTTTTTCTCCACTTCCTGGTCTATCTTAGCATTTCCTATAGCCTACCACCACATATTAACCTGGTCAGTCCAGGCTTAGCTTTTTCAGCTTTCATTTAACTGTTATTCAGACACCAAAAATTTTAGATTAGCAGGAGTGAGCCTCCCTACACGAAAGCACATTTCTGGATTCCTATGGCTTGTGACAATGCCCTTTCCCCTGCTCTTTTCAAGAGTCAGGGTTTTGGAGAAGGCAGAACCATCTCAGGATCATTGTCCTCATTGGGCACAATCACCACAAAAGGCAATGCTACACGGGTACATTTGCATAGGTTTATTGAATCCGAGCATGACCCTTTAGTACATTTCTCTGTTCCAGCACAACTAATTAAAGGTGCACATAGCAGATCGACATAGGTTTTCCAATTAATGCAAACAGGGAGATTATCTAAATTAGTAGTCAGTTACCAAAAGTTGCCTTGCCGCTCTTTGATTCCAAAAAGATTCACAGTGTGAAAAAACATACGAGAGGAAGCTAGCAAAAGAAAAACAAGATTAAAATAGTGTGTTATATCCAAAGCAGAACAACTAGATTCTGTAATAGTTTTATAGCATGTAGTACCAACCTTAACTCTCAAGACTCTTTTTTCCACTATGTATTCTAAATAGACTGTGATTAATGTGTTTGTGTGTGTGTGTGTGTGTGTGTGTGTGTGTGTGTGTGTGTGTAGCATATGTATATGTATGTGCCTATATGTGTATGGATATGTATTTTTTTCTTTTGAGACCACACATCAGAATTTCATTTTTTTTAATGTGCCATTTTATGCACAGAAAAAAAGTGACAATAAAGGTCCTAAAATATGGGATTCTAACTAGTTAGTTCTCAAAATGTTTATATACCGTGGAATATTGTTACAATTTTAGAAAATTAAGTTGGGTAGGAGTCTAGCTGTTCTTGAGCATCTCTTGATGTTGGAAGTTGATATCCTGACATTTGGTACTTTTGTCCATCAGTCATACTTTAATCTTTTTCTTGGTGCCTTGGCAGATCATTGTTTCTGTAGGATGCTGAAATTTTTCCATGGACTTGTGCACTCAATAGGTGTATTTCATTCGATTACCTGCTCATCGTGTAATTCATTAAGCCCGTTATCCATTTTGTTGATCAGAAATGTTCATTTGTTGGAAAAGCATATAAAACAGTTCCATTCCAGCCTGAACTCTCTATAATCCAGATACTCCTTGTTTCCATATATTCAAAGGATCCTTTCAACAAATTTAGAATAAATTACTTTTCAAAAGCCCATTTTTGGAATGCAATATACACACTTTCTTCAGAATAGGAAGTTCTACCTCAACACCAAAGGATTTGAAGGGATGCATTTGGCCCTTAAGATTCAGGTGAAATATCTGTGTCCTCTTCTTCATCTGTGTCCTCTTCTTGGTTTGGTCATTAGCAGCAGTGTAAACCAGGTTTAGTTTCTAGATCTTCCTACCTCAAGTTTTCCTCTAAGCAGATAGTTTTATTCTGAACATATCTAAGTGGCACAATTGTTGTTATTGTCATACTCACAAAACATACACATTTACAACTATGATTATTGCAGCCCCGTTCAGTACAAAGGAAACAAAGAACAGAGTTCCATCTAGTAGTGAATTTGCTATAATTGCACAGAATTCTACTTACAAAGGTCAGAGCATCCAATATTATCCAACCTTATCTTTCTCATTACAGTTTTACTGTAACCCCTTAAAGCCTCTTCTGGGAATTGGGAAAGTATTGGATGAAGATGAGACATATTTCAGAAGGGTTCAATAGACAGATGGGACTAGAAGAGGGCAAAATTGGATGATCAGCTCTACCTAACTATAGATACTTACCTGGTAATGCAAAGCTACTGTTTGATACAGCCTATTGTTCATTAGGTCAAAACAAACAAACAAAAACCCACAACCCTGCTTTAGATTAAAAACACTCATCTTGTTTAGTAGAGCACTCATGGCATATCTATCTGGTTTTAGCATAAGTGTCCTTCTTTGTTCTCGTTAATTGAAAACAATTCTCAATCACCCTCCTGTGTTTAAAACTCCAGGATTAAGATACTTTTTCCGCCACTCTATCAGGGGTTTAAAGACATATAAACAACATCATTGTTTGAAGAGTTGACAAATAAATTCAGGCTCCCCGGGATATTCTTGTTTCGGAGTTTCTCAATTAGGCATTTTATTTGATCTTAGGGTCTGGGTGAGCCACAATTCTTTAGAATTGAAGACGAGATTAATGGACTGGATTCAAATGGCTAATTCATCTCTTGGGTTTTGTTCATGGCTTCTCTTTGCTAATTTAATAGCGCTCACAGCCCAAGTCAAATAAATCAAAATGCGAATTAGGCTTAGAGCGCTCCATCTTCAGGAAAAAAAAAAAAGTTAACTTATCCTTTTCAAATAACATCACAGAACATAAAACAAAGTCCGGTCTTAGCCCTAGACTTTATAGAAAATATGTTTATCAGGATATCCACCTCTATTCTCTAGATTTTTCTTGTTCTTTTTTTTTTTTTTTTGGCACAAGAGAACGTTATGAAACGGACAGGATTTCAAAGAGCAAAAACAGATATTTCAATAGGATTTGGGAGGATAGGTCCTAGGGACGTATCCCAGAGAAGCTGATGCAAAGTAGGGCACACATAAAAGAGCAAGCAGGTTTTTCTTAATGGCTTCACTAGAATCTGAAATTAAGCACAGCAGGTAAGAAGACACTGCAGGGAGTTTAAAAGGTATCACACATCTGTATGCTAACAAAGTTTGTAAGAGGCCTCACACTGTTTGTATTGACAAGGGGGAATTGTGTATATTGTGCTGTTTTTTTATGTTGACCCACTCAGAAAATGCAAAGGGTACTCTTATCAACTTCACATGGCTTCCTAGCAACAACTTTCTTGGCTTAGTTTTGCTGGTGGAAGCGTGAACTCTTTTAGCTTTTCTCAGATATTCTGGGTAAATGTGAATTTAGGCACTTCCCAGGCCTTGAGATGTGACTAGCTTTGGGGACCAAGTTTGCGGAGCAACTATTGACAAGGTTGACATGAGCATTTATTTCATGTTGACATTTCATGTCAACCTGTCAGCTGTGATGCTCAGTCATCCAAGTCATGGTTGTCCCGAATGCACTTTTTCAAGAGGCAACTGGACTTTCTGGTTTTTCTTGGAAGGCATTTTACCCTGAGCTGAAGAAGCTTCTTGGATGAGAAGCAAAAACATCTTCAAAGAAGAACCGGAAAGTCCAGTTGCCTCTTTCAAAAAGCACCTTTGGGACTTTCATGTCAATAGTTCATGTCACTGTTTTATGTCGACATAGAATCATAACATAAAATGCAAATTCAGATATATTTTTTTACTTCCTACTCCATCTATGGAGTGAGAAGTAGGGTAGTAATAGTAGAAACTACAAAGTTTTTAAGTAGAAACTATGAAGTTCCCTGGTAGGATTTCTGTTCATTCAGTACTACTCCATTTGATCTGCCAAGCTTTTTGAGATGAGACAAAGTGATCTGGGTGTTTTTTTTTTAAGAATATCTCTATTCTATTTGTACTTGCTATTTATGAAGAATCCATTGTCATGTTATTGCTATCCAGCATCCTCTTCCTCCTGTTGTTATTTCCAGAGTTTGTTTGTTTGTTTAGTATGCTACTGACTGATCTGGTCATTCCAAAGCTGTATTATGCTGGTCCTAACCTCAGTGTCAACGTTATCCTTAACACCCCTGATCTTAATTGATCAGGAAAGTATAAAATGGCTTTCTACCTGATCCTTGATAAAGCTGAATGGACACAAAATCCCGCTTTAGATCTTCCCCATTATTACAAAAGTTTGATGGTGGATCTAGCAAATACTCAATCACGCCCTGTTGGAATTCTCTGTTTGGGAAGTAAGTAAAGTATATTGGATATTTTGAGCTTCTGTGCCTTTGACTGAACATTTCCTTGGTATTATTTAGCACACTGCATTTTTCTCAGGAATTAATGAGGAATAGCCTATTATTTGTTTTTGTTTTTCAGTTGTCTCTCTTAATTGCTCCAAAATCACTTACTGTTTCCCTGGGGTGGGTTTATTACTTCTTTCTTTCCACCCCTTTTTTAAAATAAGAAACATGGATGCCTCTTCCCATAAAAATGGTGAAAAAGATGAGAAAGACGAATTATGAATAAATAAAATGTATTAGTGTAAACTTCATTAAAGTTGCCAGCTATATGTTTATTTTCCTTTGCTAAATGTGGATTTAATTTGTGAGTGTAGGAGAATGGTCGTGACAAAGCAAGTTGGTTAAATTGTCTTAAAACCAATGCTTCATAAATTAGATTTAATTGTTCCTTTTCTCACCCACTTTTTATATACTTTAAATATTTAACCATATTCACCTTAAACCATATTCACCTTAGCCCTTTTTTTGTGTGACCCCAGGATGCTGTTCCAAGACAGGTATGACCCTTAGATAATTAACTGCACAACACTGAGGAATAAGCTTGTTTCTATAAATAGTAATAAATAGAAAACTAGGTGATACATTTTAAAATATCAAGAAAAAAGGAGCATGCATGTCCCAACGTCACCTAAATATAACATTGTAAGAACAGGCTTCTACTTTTGCAAAAGGCATGTAGAAAGTTAGCACCACCTCTCTCTCCTAGAACAATGAAATATTTTAGGAAATATTTAAAAGGCAGAATATTGCATTTCCCCTAAAAGAAAAATGGAAACCTTAAGGGAGACAGAAGCTCAGCCGCAACTCCCTGCTTCCAGCAGATATTTGGTGCCATTAAGAAAGACTGGGCCAATCTACATACAAGACAAAAGACCTTCAGCTCCAGGGTGATGGAATTAAGACATGACTCTCCAAGACAGTATAGGATTATCTAACAGCAGGGCTCACTGAGTTGCAAAATATAAGGGCACTGCATCACCCTAGTAAGGTTCAACCAAACTTATCTCAGACAAAATCCTAGGATTTGCACATAGCCCCATGGGAGTCTGGCAGCAGCAAATGGAATGCATTTTCTTGCACAGGAACAGGAAGCTCAAGTTCAAAGCCCAAGAGAAGGTATAAAAGCCACCCTCTCTCTCAACTCCATGTGGTCAGCTGCCCAGGACCTCAAATCCATGTGGTCCTGTTCATCAATAAACCATCTTTCTAAACAGCCTCCATGTTTCCAGTGTCTTTCTCCCCGCTTGGAACCAGATGGATAGTTCTTCCAACAGGCATTTCCCCTCTTATCCAGTGTGCATACTTGAGCTGTCAGATAAGGGGGGAAGAAGGAGCCCTGGGTCCAGTGCAGGGGTGGCATTCAGCAGGTTCTGATCAGTTCTAGAGAACCAGTAGCAGAAATTTTGAGTAGTTCGGAGAACCGGCAAATGCCACCTCTGACTGACCCCGCCCCCATCTATTCTCTGCCTCCTGAGTCCCAGTTGATCGGCTGGGTCTTCTTTTGTTGCCCTGCACAGGAGAACGGAGCTGGAAAGCAGGTTAGTGGGGTGGGGAGGGAATGGGGATTTTGGAGTATCCTTCCCCTGCCACACCCACCAAGCCATACCCCAGAACTGGTAGTAAAAAATTTTTTGAATCCCACCACTGTTCCAATGGATGAAAGGTCATTTCTGGATTCAAAACTAATCACAACAGCAGCAAGCGTAACCTTGATATGTGGCAACAAATATTACCTCATGAAATAAGATTCATCATTCGTGTTAAGAAATGCCGGCTCCACCAAAACAATTTGATGAATTCAACAGGAGCCTTCTCAGATACTTGGACAAATACAGTTAGAACCCATCTTTTTATGTTTGATTCAGGAAGCTGCAATTCTGGATACATCTCCCTGTTAGCCGGGACTTTCCAGCCATGAACTGAACCTTGACTCTACTGCTCCAAAACTTTCTTAAACCTGAATTTAAAACTATTTTAATGGTTTCAGTCTCCTTGCAGCTGAGAACCTTTCTTCTTGGCATCTAAATTATTCTTGCCTTTTATCTGCTTTTTCATTGTTTAATTCCCTTGAATGTCTCAGATACAAAACCTCTACATAAGCCATGTTGCATGTTACATCTTCTGCTTCTTATTACTATAAAATATAAATTGATGACATTGACATTAAACAATAATGTTTCATTATGACCTTGCTGTTATTTTGCTAATTATAGAAAAAAAAGCCTCAAGTCTTAGTTATAATGATTTCTAGAAAAGCGACTTGATACAGCCACAGAAAGATTTGAAAAGGATGTCACATCTTCAGAACTAATTAACTTACTGTATTATGACATTTAAGAACTGTTTTGGCTGGCAACTAAAGCTGTTTGTATAGTTCTGTACATCCAGATGCTCTTCATACTGTCGTCCTTCGTTCTCTCAGAAATATTCTTATTAAAAATCAAGAGGCTTTCTGAATTAACTGCCAAGAGCAATCAAAACAGAAACCTACTGGTCCTTCTGGTGTCTAAGCTATGCGGATGTGTGTCTGTGTGTTCCGATTATATCTGTGGCAGTTAAGCAGATCAGTGAACTTACAGTAATACAGGTCAATGGTCTCTGAGCAAGCTGAGTGCTATACTGTTGCCCAAACGAAAATCAAGGAAATTCAAAAATATTTCAACTGGTGGCAGGAAAAATGAGCATCATAAACAGCATTCAGAAACAAGCCAGTTTGGTATCGCAGGTTTGGCTCTTGGCAGAATAGAACCATTTCCAACTATTGGATCTGTGAGAGTTGACACAAAATGCCAGAGGGGTCTCAAATAAAAACATGATTTTATAGTAGGTGATAGATATGGCTTAACATACCAAAGTAGGAAATAAGCAGGAGACTGGAGCTGCCAACAGAACAGCTGAATCACCACTTGGGCAGATGATCCACCCACCTTCATCTGATCTGAATTCATCTTTATGTATTTAATATCTGGCTTGGGTACCCATTTGGTGTACCCATGGCTTATTTGACAAGGAGAAGTAAAGCTTATTGGTGAAATTTCAAGCATCACCACAATAAGAAATTGTTGGAGGAACTCCTACAGTTTGCTACTTGCTCCAATCAAAACATCAAACACTATAATTCAGAATTCAAATGTTCCTTAGCTTATGAGGTAAAAGCATTGAGTGCAACCAGCCCCATGCAAGTTACACAACAAAGGTCTAAACAACTGGTTTGGGCATGCCTAGCTCCAGAATTTTCCAATTTAACTTTCCTAATAAGACATAGTCTGATCTCTCACTGTTCTAAATGGCATACTTTGGTCTCATTCGAGACAATGACGAATCCGCATACAGACAGGAGGTTATATAGCTTGCCTCGTGGTGTAACCGGAACAATCTGGAACTGACACACTCAAAACCATAGAAATGGTGGTAGACTTTAGAAGAAACCCTCCCCTACTACCACCTCTTACAATACTAGACAAAACAGTATCAACAGAAGAGACTTTCAAATTTCTCAGTTCTATCATATCACATGACCTAAAATGGACACCTAACATCAAAAACATCATCAAAAAAGCACAACAAAGAATGTTCTTTCTGCGCCAACTCAGAAAGCTCAAACTGCCCAAGGAGCTGCTGATCCAGTTCTACAGAGGAATTATTGAGTCTATCATCTGCACCTCTATAACTGTCTGGTTTGGTTCTGCAACCCAACAGGACAGACCCAGACTTCAGAGGATAATTAGGACTGCAGAAAAAAAAATTACTACCCACCTGCCTTCAGTCGAGGACCTGTATACTGCACGAGTCAAAAAGTGGGCTGTGAAAATATTTTTGATCCCTTACATCCCTCACATAAACTGTTTCAACTCCTTCCCTCAAAACAATGCTATAGAGCACTGCACACCAGAACAACTAGACACAAGAACAGTTTTTTCCCAAATGCCATCACTCTGCTAAACAAATAATTCCCTCAACACTGTCCAACTCTTACAAAGTCTGCACTACTATTACTGTTAATCTTCTCGTCACTCCTTATTGCCCATCCCCACCCACTTGTAATTGTAGGACTGTAACTTTTGTCGCTTGTATCCTTATGATTTATACTGACTGTTTCCTAATATGATTTGATTGCTGATTATACCCTATGACTATAATTAAGTGTTGTATGCTATGATTCTTGATTCTTAACAAATGTATCTTTTCTTTTATGTATACTGAGAGTATTTACACCAAGACAAATTCCTTGTGTGTCCAATCACACTTTGCCAATAAAGAATTCTATTCTATTCTATTCTATTCTGTTGTAAATTGTCCACGTCTTTATTATATTTTGCAAGCCAAAAAGGCAAGTGTTAATTATGTACTGTAAGTGAATTCATCCAAATATTGTATTTGCATCCTTTGGTTTCAACAACTGAAATTTATCTAATAAAACTTGATGAAGATGCTTCCCTATATGTAACTAGTACCTTTACAAATGCATGTGAAATTATTGTAGAATTCAAATCATGCCAAGTACAAGTGCCTTTGTCTTCAAATGTCTTGCAGATGTATCAGGAAGACAGTTTTCTTCCAGCATCAAATTCAATTAACATTTTAGCACCTTAAATAACAATTCAAGATGACATGGTAAAATGCAGTTTCTTAACAAGGGTTAGATTCATATCATCTTTCTCCACTTGCTCTCCAACTGCCTTCCTATTTGCAGCAATGCCTTCAAGGGTAGGATGTGGAAAGTGATTGTGTCCGTGGTCAAAGTCACTGAGATAAGAGATCAGCTGAAATACCAACCGTACCAATAATAAAATTTCCCTCAGGAAACTATTAAGGTCCATCAGTTCTGGGGTCAATGAAGAAAGGAAAGTCCACTGAGAATCCAATCTTCAACATGTAGGGGTCTGACTATTGCAGTGGATAGATGTTAGATCTGCTACTTTCAACTCATCATCTTCCAATTAAATCAAGACAAGTGAGTCCATAATGTTGCCTGCTATTGGACTGATAAGATGTTTAAAAAGTACATGATTGTCATAAGATCCACAGAATCCTAAGCACTTGAGCATTCAGCACACATAATAGGATTTCCTAAGATCAGCAATGCCAAGCCGTTTTCTTCAGCAGAGTAGACATTATCTGAGTTAAAGCCCTAACCTGTCTCAAGATCCATCACCAGGAACAAACTAGCATTTTGAGGCAAAGTCTAGAATTGGAACTGAAAATCTTATAGACTTGCAGCAAACTCTCTCCTTGATGCTGGATCTGAAACTGGTCCCATATCAAATACTTCAATGGACACAGATAGATAAGAGTGAATTTCCACTGAAATCACCAAGCCAGATCTCAGGTGTACCTGTCAGTTTGTCTTCCTCACCCACAGATAATTAAGGTCTTAACCTAGATCAACCTAGCCAGGGGTGGGATTCAAATTTTGTAACAACCAATTCTGTGGGTGTAGCTAGGTGGGCATGACCATGTGACTGGGTTGGCATGGCTTCTTCTTTTCTTTCTTTCTTTCTTTCTTTCTTTCTTTCTTTCTTTCTTTCTTTCTTTCTTTCTTTCTTTCTTTCTTCCTTTTTGCAGCACCTCTACCCCATGTTTTGGGCCTTCTGGGCCTCAGGGGAGCCTCCTAGGGTGGCGTTTTTGCTCCCGGAAGGCTTCCCTGGGGCTCAGAAAGGAAAAAAAAACTGAGCATGGGGGGGCGCACAGCACCCCCCTGCACTCTGTTTTGGGGCCTGCGAGTCCCCCCAGGGTTCATTTTGGTGCCTCCCAGAAGGCTTCCCTAGGGCTCAGGAAGGAAAAAAAACTGAGCATAGAGGGGGGAACGCAGCACCCCCCCTTGTGCTCCATTTTGGTGCCTTCTGGCCACAGGAGATCTTTCTGGGTTTTTTTTTTTTGCTCCCAGGAAGCTTCCCTGGGGCCCAAGAAGGCAAAAATGGAGGGGGCAGGGGGTTGCACACACACCACCTCCATTTTTTGCCTTCCTGGGCCTCAGGGAAGCCTCCTTGGCAAAGCAGTAAGGCAGTGAGGGGGATCCCAGCACAGTTGATCATAGGAACAGCTGATGGTCGGGAGAGGGAAAAAGAAATACCTTAAGGAGTTACTGGGCAGAGAAGAAGACAGTCAGCGATGTCGGACATGTGTGCAAAGTTGTGCATGTGTGATAAGGATTGACTGGGAGGGGGGGAAGAGTGGTGGGTGGAGAGGGATGGAGCCAGCAGGGGCATGATTTGTCAGTTCTCTGAACTGCACAGAATCACAACAGCTGGTTCTATAGAACCGGTTTGAACCAGTAGAATTCCACCCCTGAATCTAGCCTTTAATACCATTATTGGAGTAAAGCGAGGGGGAGAAAACAAGTAGATGTCTGTCTACAAGAGACATATTGACTGCCCCAAATTATAGTTCCCTTTGTTAACAAGCATTCTCATGACCGTCCCCAAATATCCAAAGCAACTACAGGCATGTATCCAAATTGCGATAGTTCCTCTTGCCAGAATTGTTCCCTCTTTTAACATACGAGGTTCAGTTATGCAAGTTAGACTCCTCAGCTATCCAGGTTCCTGTAGTGCAGTCCAATGAATTACTTAATTGATTAAAATGGATGGCCTGTTATATAACTTTGGCATGCAAATTAGAAACAATAAGGTAATGTTTCAAAAACTTACATGAATCTTAGCACAAGATAACTTGCCCATACATTTTTAATTCTTGCATAATTCTCACATTACTTACTTCTGCTTCCATGCAGAGTTCTGGAAGAGGCCATTAAGTTTAATCCACTATATGGGGTAGGAATCCAAATAAAACTGAATTAAAGATTAAGACAGAAATTAAAGGAAGGAATATAAAGTTGGTTTATTTGATCAAGCTTAAAATAAGGCTTTTTTGTAATGTTCTAGAAACTCTTTATGACCATTTTACTAATGCAAGGATTTAAAAGTTGATTTTTATGGATTTACTTATAGATAAGGAGACATATGGAATGAAGTGATATTTGCTTTTAAGAAGTGAAGAGATATTAAGTTTATTGTGGTGCAGGTTGGAAGTCACTTCTTTATGTATTTTTCTTTTTTTAATTCGGTTTTTGTTCCTTTTTCTTCTTTCTTTTCTCTTTTCTTCTTCTTTTAATTCTTTCTTTCTATTGTCTTATCTTTCTCCTTTCTCTTAGCATGCATTAGTTTTACTATTGTAATTAACATTTGTAATTTTAAAAAATAGAAATAATACAATTCCCTTTCCCAAACGTTTTAGTCAACCTTTGCTTGGTTATGTTCCATATGTGGTATCCTGGTTGTTTCCTCCATTGTGTCATTGAAAACAGCATTAGAAAAGAAGACACACAGGTGATCAATTCTGAAATCTTAGGATCTACCATTCCAGGAATTCCTAATGTGGAAGGATGAAGAATCAAAACAAAAATTGATTATAACTGATATTGTCAGGTTCAAGAATGTATATGAGGTAAAATGCCACTTATCATAAGTGTTGCCTTTAAATAATCCACTTTTTATCTTGTTTGTCAACACAGTGCTTGTGCCCAGGAAGATTTATGCAAAGCGCAAATATTATCAGATACCTACTGTTCTTCTGTAGTACCGCAGGGGAATTCTAAAATCAGCTAGCTTAGATCTCTGCACTTCAAAGGATTCTCCCTGAAACCTTGTTTACAGCTTCAGCAGAAAAAAACAAGGATTCAGTCCCTCTCTGTACAACTAATAAAACCACTTTAAAGCACAACACTGCTCAAAATTCTTCTTTTCCAGGCACAGCGATGTCTCTGACAGCTAAAATTGTTTAACTGCTTCAATTTTCACATGATAATTTAGCATTACCAAACAGAAAACCGGGGGTAGGGAGGGAGGGAGAATGAGAGAGAGAAAGAATGAGAGAGAAAATGAGAGAGAGAATGAGAGAGGGAGAGGGAGGGAGGGAGGGGAAGGGGGAGAGAGAGAGAAATGGGAAGCCTAAAAGTAATCATTTCTGGCTTTCTAAGTCATCTTTGTTTTTTGTTATTTTTCACCTTGCTGGAACTTCCATAGCAAAATTATTTTACATAAAGATATTTTCTTTTAAGCCTGTGATGGATTGATGCCTACATCTCCAGAGAAGTTTCAGTGGTGACACCATGCAATACATCCGATTCTTCCAAAATGTAATCTGTGACTCGATAATTTTTAAAACAAAAATCAGAGAGGCAGGGTAATACATAGTGGTTTTGTACTAGCAACAGGCATATCTACTTGTGCAACACTGCATATCTAATTTTCATCAATTCTCCTTCTACTATGGTGGCAAAGCTCCTAAGCTTCCCTAAGCATCCTGGAGACCAATGGATATGATACTCAAAGTATCAGGCATGTTCTGATAATTTCAACTGCCAATGGATATAACTATGGGCTGGATTGTCCTGTCATGCTAAACCATGGTTTGTTGAACAATCATTGTTCCCAAAGAACAATTAGTTTCACAAACCACATTAAGATACCATTGTTTAGCTTATTGCAATGTATCAATTCAGCCATGGAATTACAGTTGTGGTTCAGCTCCAAGCCGGGAGAAAGACACTGAAAAAATGGAGGCTGATTGGAAAGATGGTTTAATGATGAAGCAGAACCACATAGATTCTAGGCAACTGACCACATGAAGTTGAGAAGGGGTGTTATACCTTCTCTTGGGCTTTGCATTTGAGCTTCCTGTTCCTGTGCAAGAACATGTATTCTATTATCTGTTGTCAGACTCCTATTGGCCATGTAGGGGTTATGTAAGGGTCATGGTTGGCTCTAAAGGCAAAGTACAAATTCTAGGTGTTTGTCTGACTAAGTTTGGTTGAAGTTTCTGAGGTGATGCAATGAAGGGGCAATTCCTACTGTACCTTTGTTCAGACCATGCTGCAAGGAATTTCAAAACATCCTGTGTTGGATCTTGGGTGAGGGTATTTGCTTATGAATAGAGCTATCTATCTCTTTATCTCTTAAGTCAGAGTGTCAAACACAAGGACCATGGGCCGGATCCAGCCTGTGATGTGTTCAGATCCTGCCCATGGGGCCATTCTGGAAAATGTAAGGGGGTGACACTTCAGCCCAGTCTACCCAATGCGAAGAGGGAACATTACCACTGAAACTTGGGGGATGAAACCAAGACCAGGTTGAATTCTAACAACCACACAATACTTTCTAGTAAACTGTAGAATCTGTGCAAAGCCCCCTGTGATTTGTGTTTTTTCTTAAATGATATTTTATTTTATCTAGAACAGTCGTTCCCAAAGTGGGCAGTACCGCCTCCTGGGGTACTGAGAGGCAAGGGGGCCGGCAGGGGGTTCTAAGAGGTGGCAGGGGGAACGGGAGGTGATGGCAGGACACAATTAAGGGGTGCGAAAAAATCCCCCCACTGCCACGTTCGAGACAAGGCCCCGCAGGATCATCCCATTGACTTGCACGCTCTGGTGCAAGGAGCTCCACCCCTGAACGCAGAGTTGGGAAAGGAGAGCAAAGCCAGAGTGGCTTTGCTCTCCTTTTCAAATATCCCACCGCCATGTTCAGGGCAGCGGGGTGGCGCCCCAAACGCAGCGTTGCTCTCCTTTTCACACATCCCCCTGCCACCGTGTTCCACCCCATTGATCCCCTTGCACCGGAGGCACCTGCCCAAGCAAGTCCAAGCGGAGCGGTGTACGAAGTCAATAGGGTGAGCCTAAGAGAGGGAAAGAGAGAAGAAAGAGAGAGAGGGAGAAAGAGAGAAGGAAGAAGAGAAAGAGAAAGGGGAAAGAAAGAAAAAGGGACAAAGAAAGAGGGGAAGGAAGGGACAGAAAGAAAAAGAAATAAAGAAAAAAATTCAAAGAAAGAGGGGAGACGGAAGGAAGGGACAGAAGGAAAAAGAAATAAAGAAGGAGGGAGGGAGGAGAAAGATAATGAGATATCTATTCTAGTCCAATCACCTGCTCCAGCAGGGTTCGAAGTGAGTGTGCGTGTATGTGTGTGTTCTCCTTGTAATTTACCGGTACATTATGGTTTTGCCTTCTTCAGAATTGGCACATTGGGGAAAAGTAATTTTTTAGGGTGGAGATCTGGTCCAATGGATTCTGTTTAAAGCCTCAACAAAATGTGAGAGCTTCCTGATAGTCTTGGCCATGTTTTGTCCACAAAACCTTTAATTAATAGAAGCCAAAGATGTTTCAATGTGCTGGCAAAGATGCTGGCAAAGATGTTTCAATGTGGAAAAGGGCCTCTAAACTAGGCCTCCTTTCAATATGATACATCAGCTCTCTCGCTCTCCCTCTCTCCCCCTCCATCCCTCCATGCCCCCCTTCTTTGTCTCTTTTTCTTTCTTTCCCTTTTCTCTTTCTTTTCTTCCTTCTCTCTTTTCTCTCTCTCTATTTCCCTCTCTCAGGCTCACCCCATTGACTTGGTGCACTGCTCCGCTCGGACTTGCTTAGGCCGGTCCCTCCAGTGCAGCGGGCTCAATGGGGTGGACCTGCGGGGCCAGCATCTAGAACCCAGCAGTGCTGGCATGTTTGAAAAGTAGAGAAAAGCCAGAGGTCGGTAATTTTTGCTGCAAAGAATCACAAAAGCTTCTGGGTTGTACACAAGAAGGGACACACATGTCAATGCAATTTAGCAACTTAAAATAAAGAAATACAAATAAAACGAATCAACAAGAATCGGCAAAGCATCTCTGATTAGATTTTATTCATTACTAGAATCTAATCAGAGATGCTTTGCCGATTCTAGTCCAATGACCAATTCCAGCAGGGTTGGAAGGGAATATATGTATATGTGTGTGCAGGGCTGTCAAAACTCCAAAAACAGGTCAAGTAGTTCTGGGGAGGCCAGTCATAAATTAGAACACTTGCTAAGCAACTGGCCATTAAGTGAGGACCACTTGTATTTGGTTTGCCAGTCACCAAACTACACTCGCCCAATCACTTGACCAGTAAGCCACGCTCACCCAGTCATGTGACAAGCAAGCCACACCCACCCAATCACATGACCAGCAAACCACACCCTAAAATTAGGCCATGCCCACAGAAATTTGAATCCCGCCCCTGGGTGGGGGGCATTGAGGATGAGTTTGTAGCATCAAAGGGGCAGTGGACTGAAAAAGTTTGGGAACCACTGGTTTAGAAAATAAATCTTGAATATTTATATTTGCTAAAAGTGACATAAATAAGTCTGTCCATACTGTGTTTTTGCCACTTTTATTAAGCACAAATGCATTTAGTTAAGAATAACTTGCCATTGAAGTCAATGATGATGTCCACCTTTGAAGAATTATGTGTTGCTTTCTAAATATAGCTTTTTGCATGATCGTCTGATGCATAAAACAGTGTGCTAATTACACTTAGCATTTCACTGAAACTATACATTATAGAAATAAGAGATTTTTTTTCCTTTTTCCCCTTCTTTTTTCCCTGCTTTCTCTCCTTCCATCAGATGCACTTTAATTATTCCAATCCAAGTATTTAAGGCCAAGCAAGTATGGATAAATTTGCAAATATTCCATGTGCCAGTATAATGTTGTTCTATCAGGAGACAAACCTTGTACGTAGCAGTTGAGAAATCAGAAAAAGAGATTCTCACCTTTCAGAATACACTTTCCTTGTTTCCTTTCATCTGTACTCCTATTTAAAGGATCAGAAATTATTTTAGGGAGACCAGAAAACGTATTTATAATTCTACATTGACTTCCTCTTTTTCAACCTGCTCGATTCATCACTATTAACATAACAGTTTGGCTGCTTCTTAAAAAAAACAGTGCAAAGTATAGCTTCCCCATCACATCTGAAGAGCACAGAAGATTCAAGGAGACAGATAAAACAATTTGATGCTGTGCAAAGTAGGCACCTGCAGAAAGAGAGAGAGAGCGCTGTTTCTATGCTCCTAACAAAACCTGTGGGATTATATAGTCTGCAAGAGGTTATAGGAAATGAAGTGGGCACCACAAGACCCTACCCTGAAATAATTCTTCCATATCACTACAGTAGCTCCTAACACAAGAATTAACCTTCCTATCTTAATCATCTCTGTTTTCAATGAGAAATGTCCACTTTGCTAATTCTTCTGTCTTTAGATGCTGCTGATCTTTGACAAAATGAAGTGACATTTCACCAGTCTCAATAACACCTAGTAAGTGCCTCCTGTTGACACAGTAGCACTGTGTTTTAATGAACAAATAAACGGCTTATCTACCATTCTTGGCAAGCACCCCCAGCCAGTGAGGCAAAACACCAGCTCTCCCAGTGTTCCTTGGGCTAATTGACTCCTTGGATAAAGTTAAATCACACTATCCCCAGTGGGATGCATGTTTGCCAGTAATCAATAGCTCAACAAGATCCACATGGCAGGTAATTAAGTGGAAAGTAATTAATACCCATCAAATGTTTTATTAACTGTTTGCCATTCCTTCACTCCGAAGTCCCTCTGAACTGTAAATAAAGCTGTGATGAAAGCAGGAAGAGAAGGCTGCACTGTAGCACATCACAGATTCTTCTTTAAGAAAAACATAGATGACTCATAAACTAAACAGGAGAACATAACAGGAAGGGAGACATGGCTGGGCTTTTGCAAGAAATCCCATGAATGTACAACAACAACTGTACATATTAATATGATGGTCAAATCATATCCCTATGATATAGCAATAGCACTTAGACTTATATACCGCTTTATAGTGCTTTTACAGCCCTCTCTAAGCAGTTTACAGAGTCAGCATAATTGCCTCCAACAATCTGGGTCCTCATTTTACCCACCTCAGAAGGATGGAAGGCTGAGTCAACCTTGAGTCTGATGGGATTTGAACTGCCAAATTGTAGGCAGCTGACTGCAGAGTAGCTTACAATACTGCACTCTAACCACTGCACCACAGAGGCTCCACAGAGATATAGGTATCTCAGCCATTCACAGATTGGAGTCGCTTCTGAGATTTCAGAAGTCAAAGCAAATTTTCAAGTTGTTCCTTAGGAGATTTGGGGATTTCTCGGGAAGCTAATACAATTCTGATAAATCCAGATAGGCATATTTTGCAAATATTTGCATATCCTTGTTTAGCCTAAAGTACTATTGAAAACAAATGTAATGTTTTGTTTTAATAATTGTTATCTCATCTTTCCTCAAGGACTGAAGGTAACAAACATTGCGTTTCTTGTAACTTTTCCATAACAATCTTGTGGGGTAGGCTAGGTAGAGAGTAAAATACTGATCCCAACTCCCATGGTGAGCTTTTAGGGCTGAGGACGAAGCCACAATATGGAGATGATATTCAGCTATCAGAAATAATATCCACAGAGGTTAAATGCTTTATGAGTTAAGTTCAGAGACTTTAAACCACCCTAGATGGTGGTTATAAACACATCCAAATGCAACATGTGACATTAGAAAAAGAAAACATAGTGTTGTGGCTGCCGGACCCTCCAGCAGAAGAATCAGAGGAGGAGGAGGAGGAAGAGGGGAAGGGGGAAGAGGACGAGGAGGGGGGAAGAGGAGGAGGAGGAGGAAGAGGAGGGGAAGAGGAGGAGGAGGAGGGAAGAGGAGGAGGAGGAGGAGGAAGAGAGGAAGAGGAGGAGGAGGAGGAGGAGGAAGAAGAGGAGGAGGAGGAGGCATGGGAGTCAGGGTCAGCATCAGGGCAACCTGGCAGCACCGAGGGGGAAGAGGTAATGGAGCAGGCAGAGAGACAGACAGACAGACAGACAGAAGTGGAACCTGGGCCATCCATCAGCCCTCAGATGGAGAGTCAACAGCCCCCAGGTCTGGAGGTGGTTGATGAAGAAGAGGAGGAACAGCTGGATCCAGTGCCTGACACTGCGCAGAAGGCAGAGAAGGAAAGAGCAGTGGAAAGCCATGGGCCAATCCTGAGGAAGGAAGAGCCACCTAGCCAGGCCCTACCCTAGCTCTGGGGATAAAAGGCAGGGGGCAGAGATGAATAAGTGTGCCAGACAATTATTCATCTTCCGTCCGGAAGGACTTGTTAGCCTGTGAGAGAAAGAATTTTTGCTGGGGCTGCCGGCATGCCAAATAAAGGAATCTTTTGAGTTCACGTCAGAGGGTTTGTTGTATTTGGGGAGCTGGGTCAGAATACATATGGAAGACTAATTGTTCTTCCCAGGAGTTGGAAGCAAGATGTCCAGGTTTAATGTTCATCTGTTTATGATTAAATATTGGTGTTTGCTTGACAGTAATCAGTCTGTAGTCAAAGAGAAAAAGGTTGCTTGAACTGATAAGGAACTACCAAAGTTTGGGCCATCCTTGGCCCATTCTGCAGAAACCTCATTTCTTGAGTTGCAACTCCACTTCTCCCTTTGATTGGTAGGTAAGCTTTGTAGTTGTGTGCAAAAGAGTCAAGGGCCAGTGGTTATTTCTTTAACCTTTTTCTGAAATAGATGAGAGAAGTTCAGCTATTCTAGAGGACAAAAACTCTAGAGAAGAAGTATGAGCCAAGTGTAATAAATTCTGCATAAGAGTGATTTCCCCCACCTCCCCATGGGCAAGACAAAAAGGTCAATCTTGCAACCATAACCACACAATCATAGCCTTGCCCTTTTCTGCCCTTAGAAAGAGGGCAGAGCTACAATTGTGCACTATGGTACCTGATTTTTCTGACCTCTCTCTGAAGCTGCCTCTGAATATTACTGTTTTCAAGATACATAAAGGCAAAGGAGGAAAGACAGAGGGTTTTTTTTTAAAAAAAAAACCACCTTACTTGTAACTTTTAATGTGTGCTAGGAAATGTACTGCAAAGCATGCTCTCTTTAGCTGAATTCTGAGCAACATTGGCCTCACATTCATTGGCTCTGGTTGTGTTGCTAAATTGGATTCCAAAATAATAGCTTATTTTCCAAGGCAAGTAGGACCTTTTCTTCCCATTTGTCGAAAACAACTAAAAGAAATCTCAAAATATTTATTCCAATGTCCTAGGCCAGACAACCCCAATCTGTTGGATAATAAATAATTCACCCAGGCTGGGAATTCTGAAAGTTGTGGTTTCCACATATTAGGAAGTTCCCTGAATCCTGTTGTCTAATCCAAGGTTTGCCTTTCAATTACCATGGGTCTGTTTTTACCCATAATTTTATTCCTTCCACTATTGCTTTAATGTGGCAATTTTTTTTTTTAGAAAAAGAAGCAAATGTTTTACAATACATATTTAAACATGTCTTTTTTTCTTGAAATACGTATTTATTTTAAGAGTGCATTTCGATACACATTTCAACCCCAAGAACTTACTTGCAACATTCTGAAAAGTGTGAAATTCAGCAAAGAGCTAAATTCCAGGCTGCATTATATTCTAAGTAATTGGGAAACTTGGTGCTCTCTGAGTTTTGTTGCAGATATTTCATTATCACTGCTCTCTCTCCTCCATGTGGTCAGCTATTCAGAATCACGCGTGCTTGGTGGTTCTGCTTCACTATTAAACCATCTTTCCATTTAGCCTCCATGTTTCCAGTGTCTTCCTCCCCACTTGGAACTGAACCCAGATGGACATTTCTCCCAACACATAGGTCTTGGCTGTCACCCACTTATTTTCTTGTGGCCTTAAGCATGAATAGTGATTGAAGACAACAAAACCCATGTTGCTAGTATTAGAGTCCAGGTCGCTTGGCCCTCAGATCACCATAGCTTCCTACACCCAAAGGAGGGGGAACAAAAATATGAGCAGAGTAGCAGCTGTGAGGAAGAGGGAGGCCTGTTCTAATGATGGCATCTCTTCAACGGCCACTCAAAACATGGAGCCATTCCTGAAAAGGTGAAACTGAAGAAGTGTGAGCATTTTGACACCCTGACAGTGGTTTAAAATTGAAGCCTTGTTCAACTCGTGACAAGGACAGAACTACCTTATTTTGTGACAAACTGATGACCTTTTTTCTAAAATGTTCCAAAGGAGAAAATGAATCCAGTCATAGGCATGTTTTTATAGACACTCTGATGTTTCTTTGACTCAACATTAAGCAATTAATATCTAAAAGGAACTGGACACAACTGCTGCTAAAAGGTAAGCCGTATCTCCATTATAATCCTTTTCTTACAATCGCTCAAAAAGAAATTTGCCAGTGTTTCCTTGATTAAGCCAAGCAATTATTTCTTCTAAATTTGAAGGGCTACCGAGAATGGCTTAGAGCAGGACTGTCAAACTCACGGCCTGCGGGCCAAATGCCTCACGCACTGGCCATGCCCACGCCTAATTTAGCAAGGGCCGGAGTCGCAATACATCATGTGACATCACCATGACGATGTGAGTTTGACACCCCTGGCTTAGAGAGTAGAGAGTTAAACCCACATCTTTTGACCATAGGAAATGAAGAAGAGAGAAAAATTTAGAACCCAAATAAACAATATTGCAATCAATATTTCATTTATTTAGATTTGTGTGCAAACCACCTCCTCTAGAAGCAACTCTGGGTGGCTTACAAACATTAAAAAAAACAGTCAACCTTAAAGCGATAAAACAGTAAATTACAATAATTCTTTTCAAATCAAATCTTCCAAGCTCCAGTTAATCCAATGTAGGAAGGAATAACAGCTCAGAGAAGTCACCCATCTTTTAACCCAACCCAGAACATCAAAAATGTCTTGTGAACCTGATTATCCCATTAGCCAGAGAGGATGCTTTATGGTATGGGAGTTCAGAAGAACATTTCTCCACCTTAGCAACTTTCATGGATTTTAGGTCCCCGCATGTGGCTGGGGAATTCTGGGAGTTGAAGTCCTCATGCCTGAAAGCTGAGAAAGACTGGGAAGTAAATTTATCTGACTTCTGTATACAGCAAAATTTTCCCAGCAAGCATTCATGGGTACGTTTACTCCATTTATTGTACAAACATCTGAAACAATTTTCTATAACCAACTTGCACTTTCAGAGAAAAAAATCAAAATGTTTTGAGGTTGGCAGCTCCTGGATTTCTTAATGGCAATGCTGGAGCTACTGCAAGGAGACAGTGCACTTGCCAGCAAGCATTTCAGCATTTAAATTATATTCTAGTCAGAGGAGCTCTGTCAGATGAGGGAGGAAAAGAAAAGAACGGTTCAGTTGCTGACTGGTCATTTGGATCTCAGGTTTACTTTTATCAGCGTGAAACTGTATCCGTAACAATCAAATAGGAAACCTGATCTAAGCTGAATGGAAGGAGTTTCAAGTACCAGGTATTGTTGTCAGTAAGACTGGCCATCCAGAAGCTACCTGGGGTTTTGGAAGATTAGGTGGTCATTAGCATCTAGCATCTCCTGATTCTTTTTGGAAAGGCAAACAAGAAGTGGATGGGTTTTGTATTGCCTAGATGGAAGAATAAGGGAGCAGCAGAGGGTTAGGAATAGACAAAGTGGCTCGATGTATCAAACAGCAGGCTCAGATTAACATAATTCCCAGGCAAACGTCTAGCACATCAACTAAGATGGCATCTCTTAGAAATGTTTTTTTTTCCCCATGGGGCTCCACTTTTTTTTTTTGTTGACTCTTCAAACTTTTCTCTGTTGCCCATTAGCTGGTTCCCACAATCTCTCATTATAATTATCTCCACTCCCAACAACATTCTGCGGCTGAAATTACCCATCATCCTGCTAACATCTATAGTTTACTGGTTAAATTGCAGTCACTGGGATCATTTGCATAGCACCAGAGGATTCTGGGAGAATGGAGAGGCATTCACTGTGAGCTACAGAGAAGTGGTATATAAAATCATACTTTGCAATGTCCTACCTGTCAATGAATACTTCAGCTTCAACCATAACAACACAAGAACACACAATAGATACAACTCAAGGTTAACCACACCAAACTTGATTGCAGGAAATACAACTTCAGCAATAGAGTGTTCAATGTCTGGAATACTCTGCCTGACTCTGTGGTTTCTTCCCCAAACCCCAAAAACTTTAATCTTAGACAGTCTACTATTGACTTCACCCCTTTCCTAAGAGGTCTGTAGGGGGCGTGTATAAGTGCACCAGTGTGTCTACCGTCCCTGTCCTATTGTTTCTTTTATTTTTCTTATATGTACCCATTTCATGTATTCATAATTATGTATATACTTAAAACCTATTATCTTGTAAGCAATTGACAAATCAAAATAAAAAATAAAAAAATAAACTTTGTCCAGTAGACCAAAATCAATGGGACAGAATCAATGGAAGCATTTGTATAGCACTAGATGCTTCTGGGAGAATTAGGACTTGCTCACCAGGAGCAATAGAGAAGTGGCACTTTGCCCAGTGGACTAATCTAACAAGCTAAGGGTTATAAATCTGGAAGTGTTCTGGAAAGATATCTAGTACCTTGTTGTGAGCTGTGAATTCTATGGGATTCTTAGTTCCTGTTATGTACTTTTCATTTATGTTTTTCTGGAGAATCCCAAAGGTGCTTTTTAAGGAGGCAATTGGACTTTCTTGTTTTTCTTTTGAAGATGTTTCACTTCTCATCCAAGAAGCTTCTTCAGCTCTGACAGGATAATGGGGAATGGAAAGATTTATACTCCTTGCAGACGGCTGGTCATTTGCATTCTTTTAGAGGGTCATTGAAGCACTTAGAAGTTTATCTGTGTCCTCAGGATCACCTGAGTAATACTCCTGGTTCTTGTAGTCTGCAATTTTTCTTCTGGAAATTAATTCCTACTCCCACACCATTGAAAGGGTGTTCATCCCAAAGTGTATAGCTAAAAGTCTGTAGAGATTCTCAGTAATCCTAAAAGAATGCAAATGATCAGCTGTCTGGAAGGGGTATAAATCTTTCCATTCCTCACAATCCTGTCAGAGCTGAAGAAGCTTCTTGGATGAGAAGCAAAATGTCTTCAAAAGAAAAAACGAAGTCCAGTTGCCTCCCGAAAAAGCATCTTTGGGATAAGCCTTACCTTGATGACTGAGAATCTCTACAGATTCTCGACTTCTTCCTGGAGAGATTTCTATCATATTTTTTACGTCCTAGAATGACCTATTGGGAAGGGCCCATGTTTAGGAATTCTGCCTTTGTTATCAAAAGGCTTGTCCCAACCTTGTGCAAGGTATTCAAGCTTTGGCTTTTTTATGTATCCTGGGTCCTGCCAAAATGGTAGAGCTTGTTTCAAGGTTACTTTGACTGGAATATTGGGAATGTTCACAGCAGCTGTTTTATACTACTAAAGATTTCATTTTAATTGGGGTGTTTGTCTTAATTTTGTGAACAGTAGCTGTTCAGAAACATGTATAAGATGTTTGGCCACATGCATTTATTAAGTAAAGAAATGAATAACATGTAAGGTTTAAAAAAAGTCACCAGTAAATTACCTCATGCCTCTACTAAAACATTCAGTGACGTATTTCTCCATCAACTCCAGAAATCAATAAAAAATCAGGACCTTTTTCACAGAAGTTGGGTGACATTTCGGCCTTGGCTCTCTCTCTCTCTCTCTTTCTCTCTTTCTCTCTTTCTCTCTCTCTCTTTCTCTCTTTCTCTCTCTTTTGACTAACTGTGATGCTGGCTTTTGAAGTCTCTTTACAAGTGTGCGGGCTGCAACTCTGAATTTCCAGTCAACATTGTCACAATGGAAGAATACCATCTATCACATATACAGAAGGATTTCCTCAGCATCCATCACCAATACCGTTGTTATCACCTCTAGACCAGGGATTGGTCCTTTCTAATGCAAGGGTGAGAGTAACTGGACCAAAACTGTAACGTTCAGCTAATAATCTTTGACAAATGTTTGGAAATGGGATGGGGAAATCCAAACTATTTAAAGCTCCCCCAAAAAAGTTTCATAAAAATTTTATTCTCGTAGAAGTAAATAATTTCAGAATGAAGCAGCAGAGTCAGTTTTGGAATTCTCTGAGCTGGCACCTCTAATACCAATATTACGGGAACTGCACTGTCTGTCTGTCTGCTTTCAGGTACAATTCAAACTGTTATCACCTGTAGACCAGGCGTTTCCAAGCTTGGCAACTTTAAGACTTGTGGACTTCAACTCTCAGACTTCCTCAGCCAGCATTTAGCCACAACATAACATGAACAGGAAGCATCAATATTTATGCTAAGTAATCCTTTATATTTTGTTTTTTATTCTATCTGTTATATAAAAACAAAATAGTGCTGTAACAGTTGGTAGTCTGGTATCTGGTTTGTTTCAATTACCTCTTGAAATGGATATATTTGCTCTCCCTGCTTTCTTTGGGGAATACAACCAGTTAAACATTATGCGGTATACCACAAAACTGGTGATTAATGACCCAAGAGAATAGAGCTCAGAGAAAACCAATGTAGAGGACTAAGAGAAATCATTGCTTGGAATCCCTAGCATTTTGAGGGATGAAATAGCAAACAGAAGATGGCTCTGTTAAAGTGGAAAATAAGAGCAGAATGAAGAGTTGCCGAATAGATAGCACTTGGTAATTCCTCTCTGGACAAGGAGAGGACTTGAGATTGTCCACAAGTGCTCCAGACAGTTGTTCCACACAAAGAGACCACAAGATAGACCACAAGTGTGCAGAGCATTTAAAGCTATGGTTTGATAAGAGAATAGCCATCTTGCTGAAACCACAGTTGCACTTTCAAAAAGGACTGGATTTACTGGTTAATCACTTTTGCATATTGCTTGTTACCTGTTTTTCAGCTCTAAAGAACTTTGACTTGACAAGTTTTACATTACCAAGCGAGTTTCCTTCAATCCATAGCAAAATAAGTTTTAAATAGTTTAAGAACTTGAAAAGAACTGTTTTGGGATAAGTAGCAAATGGTTGGTTAGAACTTTGATTTTGGAGCTAAGAGTCTAGATGAATTTCAAATAAAATTTTGGAATTAATTATAAAGAATCCTTCCCATAGAAAAATGCTTTTGTTTGAATTTTCTTTAAAAATGTAATAATGAGAGTTGGATGCCATAGGGAACCAGGATCAACTAAAGATTACATTAAAGGAGAATAAATTTGACTTACAAATGCAGAATGGAACAAAATATTTTAACATTGGACATACTGAATAATATTTTTCAAAAATGGACCCAGAAGAATGTCTGCCTCTATAGATTAAAAATGTTATGGAAGGGGAACAAGTTTTACTACACAAGTCTCGGACAGATGTGAAAGTGGATTAAAAATTACAGAGTACAAAAATAATATGGCAAAGATTGCTTCATTGGGCACACAAAATGAAACTGGCTGAAGTCTTAATAATTAAAGGGATATACACAAATAAACCAAGAGAGTGACCTGGGTAACTCTTCTGTCTTGGATTTATGAAAGAGTCTCATTAAAACTTTGAAGAATTTTGTGAGAAGAGACAAAGAAAAAAAGAAAAGAAATCAAATTCTAGGATATTATTTGAATTGGCAAAAGATCAAGATTGTTAGAAGTAAAAGAATATAAAGTTAGTTTATTTGATCAAGGTTAAAATACACATTAGCAGGTTTTTGCTGAATGATGAGACTTTAAGGATTTGTTTATAGATAAGAGATAGAATATGGATTGAAGAGATTGTGTTGTATTTTAACAGAAGGTAATCAGATACTAAAATTGTTTATAGTTATTGTGACAAAAGGGAATGTCATTTCTTTACATATTTCTTTGTTCATTTACTACATTCTCATTTTTTCTTCTGGTTTTTTTTTTTTTTTGTATATTTTGTGCACTTTGTAATTTTTCTTTTTATCCTTTAGTAGTTTACATTTGCATTGATTATTATCTTTTGAATTGCATCCAGTTTTGGTCACCACATTTTAAAAAAGATGTTGAGACTAGAAAAAGTACAGAGAAGAGCAACCAGGATGATTAGGGGATTGGAGGCTAAAACATACGATGAACAGTTGCAGGAACTGGGCTTGGCTAATCTAGTAAAGAGAAGGACCAGTGGAGACATGATAGCGGTATTCCAATATTTGAGGGGCTGCCACAGAGACGAAGGGGTCAAGCTATTTTCTAAAGCTCCTATAGGCCAGACAAGGAATAATGGATGGAAACTGAACAAGGAGAGATTTAACCTAGAAACAAGGAGAAACTTTCTGACAGGGAGAACAGTCAACCAATGGAACAGAAGTTGCCCTCGGAAGTTGTGGGAACACTCTCAGTTGAGACTTTCAAGAAGAGATTGGACTGCCATTTGTCAGAAATGGTGTAGGGTCTCCCGCTTGGGCGGGGATTGGACTAGATGACCTACAACGTCCCTTCCAACTCCGATTATCTGTATCTGTATCTGAATTGTAATTTTTAACCACCTTACTATAAAGAGACAGAGAAATCACTGCTGGGAGGAGAACCAAGATTGGCAGATGAAAAAAGGAGGGAAATAATGCCATAAAATCACACTGAGCCTTACATAGATAGGCAAGAGACTCTAACATCTGAGGTTACTTCAGAAAAAGTCTATGAAAAACCCAAAGCAGCCAGAAGAGCTGAAGGCAGAGAAATATATTACATGGCATATGTTCTTCATTGGAAAGAGTCATTGTGGACTCAGACAAATGATGACTGAGAGAAAGGCAACAATATCTTGCAATATTATTCTTTTATAAATGTTTATTTTTATAAACCTTTTTAATGAAGTTCAACTGGGAAGGTTTCTCAAGTCATAATGTCCCTTCCATGTGTCTGGAATAAAGATCACAGTTTCAAGACCATAGGAGTGGAATTCTATTTAATTCAGGGTGTCCAACCTGGTCACTTTAAGACTTGTAATATCAAGTTTTCAATGTTTCCAGGTCACCTGTCCAATTGTGTGGGGAATGCTGGGGAAAAGTCACTCACTGCTGGAAGGAAACAAGTTCCTACTCCTGTTGGAAAAGATATTTTGGTAGCCATGGTTGAACACCATATAACTGAGGCAGCGTTTCCCCTGGAGTATTTATTACAAATTGTGACTGGGAATTTGCATTTCCGTATCTCAGAATTTCAAAACTAGGGTAAACTATTCTGCAAATCAGTTTATTATATCACACAAGAACACAATATAGCACAATAACCAGCATGGTTCTGCTTCATAAGACAGTCTCATTTTAAAATGGGTAGGCAGCATTCTTCCAACAGTAGCATTATCATCAGGAATACCAACAAGAGAGTTGGAATTGGGATCATCTTTTTGCTTAGATTTGCACAAGAACCTTTTTTAAAAAATGTGATGTTCATGCCAGTTTTAAATCTGTGTGTGTATGTGTGTGTGTGTACACTGACAAAAAGAGAGAGATTAATATAAGTTTCTTTTTATGTTAATAAAAAAACATGACTTCTTAAACATGCACTAAAAACAAGTTTCCAGTTTCTTGAGCATTTTCATCTTCAGTGAAAAGAGAATTCCGATTCCACTCCCTTCTCCAGGCGATGCTTTTGAGTTGTTTTTGAAAGTATTTTGAACTTCTTTATTGTTGTGAGATGACAGTGGCTACAATTCTTGTTGGCTTTCTGTGTTCTGCATCTCTCCCTCATCCGGGGCCTGCCCATGGCTCCTTATCTGAAAAGCCCAATGGGAAGTGTTTCGCCATGATGGCTTCCTGTGGGATTTTGCTGAAGCCTGTGAAGGAATGAAGGCTGCAGTCATGCGTACAATCAAAGGCAGAATGATGCTCCTACATATCCTTTAGCTGTCTTTAGAATTGCTGCATGCACAAGAAACTCACACTGGGAATTTCTCTGAGACTCTGCGCATTTGTGGATGTGTAGGTGTTTGCCAGCAAGGGGAATAAAACACTCTTATGTTTTCAGGATCAGAATCGGTAATATTCTTGATTAGAGCAAATCATATTTTGTCCTCAGGGATTACATCGGCCAGCAATTTAGAAGTTGGGATCTGTAAATTAGAGTTGTGCAAAACACTTGCATTTAAAACAGCTCAAGCTCAACATGCATACTAGGGGTGGGATTGAGATTCTGCCTGTTCTCACCTATTCACTAGAACTGATTGTTAACATTCCAAGCAGTTCGGAGAATCAGTTGTTAGAAGAAATTACTGGACTAATCCTGTAAGGAAGGCAGGAAGGAAACATTCTGGGGTTGCTTACAGAAATTGCCTTTCCGTTAACCGTTATTACATTCTTGGCAGGACTAGACTTCCTGTCTTAGGAACTTCTCTGGAGTTTTTTTCCCCTCCTTTGCTGGGACTTTGTTTGTGTGGAGTGACCATTCAAAGTTATAATGGCACTGAGAAAAGTGACTTATGATCATTTTTCACACTTACGACTGTTGCAGCATCCCCACAGTCACGAGAGGCCAGGTGAGGAGATGTGTGCCTCGATGTGAGTGATATTGAGTTGGCCACACCCAGCTAGTCACATGACCACCAAGTCATGTCCACCCAGTCACATGACCACCAAGCCACGCCCATCAACTAAGTCATGCCCACAGAACCGGTTGTTAAAAAGTTTGAATCCCACCCCTGGTGCGATTCAACCGGTGTTCCTATCAATTCAGAGAGAGCTGCGCATGTATGTACAGCATTTTCAGAAAAACATCAGCTGTGCCACCCAGACAGCTGACAAGCACTGCACGTGGGTACACAGCGGTTGAAAAGACTCTTCTTTCCTGCTTTTTCAACCTCAACTTGACGCGCAAGCAGCTGAGGTTGAAAAAGCAGGAAATAAATGACAGCCAAAAGCCCGGGTGGGTGGGTGGGCCAAACGTTGCAGCAAACTGGTTCAGTGTCTGCTGCTCTTCAGAGCTACTGGTTCTATAGAACCAAGCCAAACTGGGAGCATCCCAACTCTGATGCATACTCCTAAACCATCTTGAAGCATTCTGCCATCTGCATTAGCCTGGGTTTTGAACATGAAACATTTATGGGTTTGTTGAAACAACCCCTTTTGAATTTGAACTGTTTTGCTTAGTGCTAACACATCCTCTTTCATAGGGGGAAATGAGACGACAAGTCTTGTTCACAGTTCCATCATTAACCTTAGAACAGGACGCTGATTCAGTTTGATTTGATGCACATTATATTGTCATATCAATCAATCTACTTCAGTCTATTTTAGTGGGGACATTTCTACCACTAAGATGAGTGGTGCAATGGCCTAAAGGTGGAGCTGTCACCTCACAATCAGGAGCCTCTGAGTTCGATCCTAGATAGCTGCACATATTTCTCTCGCTAGGCACAATGAGTAAATATCAGCTGTGAACTCTGCATTGGGGACAGGTAGGGCATCCGGCCAGTAAGCACTCACCTCCATTCATTTGCCCCAACTCCACCCTGATGCAAAGGATTATGGGGTCATTAAAAGTCAAAACATTTCTACCACTATAAGATCATTCTGAAATGGAACAAATTCTATGCCACTCATTGTTTGCTTCCAGCCACTTTACTAACAACCTCTTTCCTAACACTCAGCTCTTCCATTCACAAAGCTCTTTATCAATGTCTGATGAAATTGCAAGACTCATTTCTCCAAAGGTAGCAAAAATATTTGCTTGCATTTTGCCTAGATTCTCAAAGGTCGGTAGATAGTAGGCAAAATGTGCATGAGAACTTATCACAAGAAAGAGAGAGTCATGAATGTTTAAAAGCCTCAACAGCCTGCAGGTGAAACTATCACGTTTGCAACAACAACCAATCAAGTTTTCTTAATTCAGGAATAGGATTGTTAAGAAGTCACAACTGGTCTACTTTAAAAATCATGACAACACTTAAGGGCTTGTTGAAAAAAAGAGTGAAGAAAACTCCTTTAAAGATGATAAATGTAGACTCTAGACCTGAAAATATTGCCCCAGGTAATCAAGTAATTATATTATCCAACTATTTCATGAGTATTATAAACAATTCTTGCCTAATCGCACCATATTAATTTTGGAGGCAGTTGCAAAATTATTGTGCTATGGGCAGAAAGGAAGAATGTGAATTCACAATCATATTGCATATCAGAAATTATTATGCTGATATAATAATACTTAATTGATGTGTCTGATCTTGAAAGGCTAACAGGTCAGACCCATGGTGGGATTCAAAAAAATGTACTACCGGTTCTATGGGTGTGGTTTGGTGGGTGTGGTGTGGCTTGGCTTGGTGGGCATGGCTTGGTGAGCATGGCTTGGTGAGCATGGCAGGGGAAGGATACTGTAAAATCTCCATTCCCTCCTTACTCCTGGGGAAAGGTTACTGCAAAATCCCATTCCCTCCCCACCCCACTAACCTGCTTTCCAGCTCCGTTCTCCTGTGCAGGACAACAAAAGAAGAGCCAGACAATCAGCTGGGAGTCGGGAGGCAGAGAATGGATGGGGGCGAGGCCAGTCAGAGGTGGTATTTGCCGGTTCTCCGAACTTCTCAAAATGTCAGCTACCAGTTCTCCAGAACTGGTCAGAACCTGCTGAATACCACCTCTGGGTCAGACCTTCAATGGGAAGTCCTAACAACTGTAAACTAATATAAAAAGATAAAGAAGAAGAAAAAATAGCAAAAGAAGGCAACGTCAAATCACATTTGTTTTGTTTCCAAGGAAAACAGACATGAATCAAGGTCAATTTAGGAAAATTTGTCTTTTAAAAACTACACAAGTAAAGGGCAGGAAAGCGGGCAGTGGGACCAGTGCATTAGCTTTGTCCTTTCTGACATGTCCTTATGGACCTCCACATAGAGACGATGCTATGTCTATTTTAAAAAGTGAATATTTTTTGTGTAAATACACATGTAAGTAAGTTTATTGTTGTAACCAGAGGTCATAATATATAGCTATCTTTGTGTGCGAGCAATTGTGAAACTTGGTAGAATTCCTTTTTAATTAAAGGCCTAATTTTAGATTAAAATTTAGCCTAGAAATGAAGTCTGAGTTCATAATACATATATAAGTATGTTGTGACCTGGAGGGTTGAGCCTGCTCTGTTAGAAGACACAGGCTCGAGTAATGAAGAAGAGGAGGATTTGGCCTTGAGGTTTGAGCCTGCTTTGCTGGGAGACATAGGCGTGAGTCAGGAGGAAGAGGAGGATTTGGCTCTGAGGTTTGAGCCTGCTTTGCTGGAAGATTCGGAATCATCTTCCTCACCAGGACCTTCCTCCCTGGTTGTGCCTCAGGTGTCGGCAGATAATCAGGAGAGAGTGCCGGAGTCCTTGGCTGAGGATCAAGCCGAGGAATGCTGGTTTGATGCAAGGCAAAGACGCAGTCAGAAGCGTGAAATACAACGTAAAAGGAAATGTCAAATCAGGGACTGACTTGAGAGGCTGACACGCCCCTCAGGAAATAAAAGAGGGCGTGTTAGCTCTGAATCCTTGTTCGGGACAATTTGTTTATTTGGAATAGAAGCTTTGACAAATTCTCTGTGCGGCGTTTGCCTTTGATTTATGGTCTTGTCTTGTTATCAGACTTGGCAGGCAGCTTTTGGAAGACTGCCAAGGACTTCTCCAGCCAAAGGAATTTAACTCTGTCATTCCTAGTCCTGTCTGTTTATTTATATTCCTTTGGAAATTTGGACTCTCACCTCGTGGTCACAGGTGAGACAGAACATAAGTATATATCCATCGTTCTCTTTCATTTCAGGATAAACAATATTAGAGTACAGGAAAGGAGTAAGAAATATAAATTAGATAAATTAAAGGCATAAGAGAAGAAACCAGAGTAAATGAGTTTAAACCAACAGTATTCATTATACTGCTGTATTTCATACCTTTCCTTCCCTCTAACCTGTTCATTCACCACTTTTGCTCTTAACCTCTTTTCCATAGAGAACCTGGTCAAATCTTTCCAGGCACAACTTTCTTGTTTTTACCCTTGTCTTTTATGCCATTTGTGCATTCTTTGTAATTTTGTATTGCAATTCAGTCAAATTGCAAGTTCATATATATTTTTTTTTATCCTGATGTCAGTCTCCCAAAACCAAGCTGTCAGGATTCTGGCACTTAAGCCCATTTAAATCATGAGTCTCAAGCCAAACTTCCAAAACTTCAAAAGGATTTATTGGGAGTTAAAGGTGCGACATTTCCTGAGTGTAGCCGACTCTGAGACACATCATTCATTGTCACCCTTGATCCAGGTTTTCCCCCACCCACTGAGTGTATCGCAATTCACATTCTCCAGTGGAACACATCCATATCCAAGAGTCATCAATCATGCTCTCCAGTTAGAATTTTGCGGGGCAGAAACTTCAGTCACCTAGTTATTATCTTTGAACACATTTATGGAATACAGTTTCGGTTTGCAAATTATCACACTGCTCCCCCCTCCCTTTCTGTTGGCAACTCTAAAAGACCATAGAAATGTTTTATGAGTTGACATATACACAGTTTCTTCTTCCAAAAACCAAGAAATATTTACTTGCCTTTGTTGTTCCTCACCTATAAACAGAAATCTTGCCAAAGCGGCTACTTGGATCATTAAAAACATACTCTGAGAACCAGGGGTGGGATTCAAATTTCTTAACAACCAGTTCTGTGGGCATGGCCTAATTTGTGGGTGTGGCTTGGTCGTGTGACTGGGGTGGGAGTGGCTTGCTGATTGGACGTGGCTATGTGGTCATATGGCTGGGGTGGGCGTGGCTATGTGGCTGGCAACCCAAATTTAAGTGGTCCTCACTTAATGACCAGGTGCTCGCTTAGTGGCCAATTGCTTAGCATATGATATAAGGATTAATGCAAGTTGGAAAGGAAAGACTGCAAAAATTGTGCACAAGTGATTTGTACTAGCCAACACACTATGTAACTGAAGATGGTTTATGGTTTATGTTTTTGTTTATATTTTAAAAAAAAACACTTTTATTTTAAAAAATCATTTATTTTTGCATACAAGAAGTTGCCTGTCTCCCTTTTGGTAAGTTGCTTTTCTATTTATGTATTTATTTATTTTTTTATTGTCTGTTTTTGTTTTTATTAATTATAAAAACAAAACAGATACTAAAGAAATAAATAAACACATAAATAAAAATTATTTTACTATTCATCTTGATGTTTCTTTTTCTTTGCTTAAAGAAACATCAAGATGAATAGTAAAATAATTTTTATTTATGTGTTTATTTATTTCTTTAGTATCTGTTTTGTTTTTATGATTAATAAAAACAAAAACAGATAGTAAAAAAATAAATAAATACATAAATATAAAAAAGCAACTTACCAAAAAGAAGACAGGCAAGTTGGCTAGCCAACTATGCCAGGGTCCTCCTCAGTCTTCTAGCTTGCTGTGGTGAGGACGGCCAGCCCAGGAGATGGCTCTCGACTGGGCTGGTGGTGGAAGCGGCAGGAGGAGATAGGGGACTGGCCCAGCAGGACTTGCTACTTTGCCTCCTCACTACCAATCAGTGGTGGGAAGGCAAGGCAGCAACCCTTTGGCCATGGTGGGCGAGGGAAGGTGGTGGGCCAGCAGCCTAGCCAAGATGGCGGCCTCCGTGTGGTCGAGGCAGTGGTGCCCAGCCTAGGAATCAGCTCTTGACCGGGCTGGGGGCAATGGCGGCTGTGGCAGGAGGAGGTAGGGGACCGGGCCAGCAGCAGGAGTTGCTGCTTTGCCTCCTCACTACCAATCGTTGGTGGGAAGGGAAGGCAGCAACAATGGAGGGCCGCAGGCGAGGGAAGATGGGGTGGGCAAGGCAGGGAGCATCAGCAAGGGTAGTCGACCGGGACTGGCAGGGGTAGGTGGGTGACCGGGTTGGAGGTCGTACTTACCAATCCGCATCTTCGGAGGCTGGTGGCAGGGTATGCAGTCCAGGCGGGCGAGGACAGCTAGCGGTGGCGGCGGGAGGCAGGCAGGGCAAGGCAGGCTGGCTGGGTAAGGACAGTTAGTGGCGGTGGCAACTGGGGCTTGCGGCTTGCCCTCACTCAGCAGGGCAGCAGAAGGCAAGCAGGGACAGATGGCTGGCTGGCTCGGCAGCTGCTGCTGCTGCTGCTGCTGCTTGTATGAGTGATGGCACCGCGTGGGTAAATTTTTGTAATTAGTGCACATGCGCTAATATATAAGTAGGGGTGGGGCAGGGAGGACGGGGGAGAATGAGAAAGGGATTTTTGCGCATGTGCAGTTAAAAATCTTTTTTTTAACAAAAACAGGGTTTTTTAACTTTGGAGCGGCGGATAGGGGTGGGGGCTGGGGCAGCGAAGGGAGGGGCGGGGGGGGGAGAATGCTGAAGGGATTTTCACATGTGCTCAGTAAAAAAAACCCATTTTTTGAAAAAAATTGTTTTTTTTTACTTTGAAGCAGCGGATGGGGTGGAGGGGCAGGGCAGTGAAGGGAGGGGCAGGCAGGGGAGAATGCGGAAGGGATTTTCGCACATGTGCAGTAATAAAAACTGGTTTTGGCCTGTAGAAGAGGCAGAGAGGGGCGGGGCCAAGCAGGGCTCGGTTTTACCAGTTCTTAGAACTACCGGTGACGTTAACAGCCAGTTCTATAGAACCAGTGAGAACCGGTAGAAACCCACCCCTGCTGAGAACTTCTAGGGATGAGAAGTTCCTCCCAACTAAACTATCTAAAATTCTCTATCTCTTGGTCTTCTGTGATGCAGACCCTCCTTCTGGGAATCCAGACTACATTCAACACATCATGTGACCAAATTGCTTCTCCATAGTACTGGTTTCACTTGTGCATCCATTTCTTAATTCTTGTTTTAGTGCCCATTCTTCTGGTTCCCACTGCATTCTACTTACTTTGGACACTCCTGATATTCTCTCGCTTCCTTATAAAAAAAACTAACATGAATTACACATGTTTCCAACAAGCCTTCATTATCCTGCTATCCTTTGAAACCATGGTTGGCAAACTTAACAATTTGGCAGAGGACCAGGTTTGGAAAGGCTCTTTTAAGCAAAATGAACATAGAACGTTTACATCATATAATACGTTAAAAGTTATAAAACGAACCAAGTTTTCAGTCATGAATATGATAGGAAGATCTTGGATATCTTTGTAGTAAACCAACCCTCCACCAAAGTAATTCACATAACTTTCCTCCAAGTGTTGATTTGACATTTCCTATTAGTACCAGAAGTATAACTTAATCAAAGCAGGAGAACAGAATCCTGCTGGAGAACAACTTTATATAGGATACTATATAAAAGGTTGGAGGGTTGTAGCTCTCAAAAATTCTTTTCAGTGTTTTGTTTGGTTTGTCGTTTAGATCTGCAGCTACTAGCTTTCAGGCTGAGGCTGGGAGTGGAATTGGGAGAGGGAGGTAACTTTTGCAAAAAGTACTCAATACAGAAGCAAGACATAGAAAGCTTTCAAGAAGTTTCCAACTTACTAGTAACTTCTTTTCCCCAGAATGAGCTGCTTACATTTCTTTCACTTATAAAATTTATTTGCTGTTCTGCAGTTTTACCTCCAGAGTTTTAATGTATTACTATGAGCCTTGAAAGTTAAATGTCTTTTTCTATTAATCTTCACACACACACACCTATTAAATATGGACGTTGGTTTAATTTGGGCTGTTCTTTGGGGTGTGTTTGCCTGGAGAATTATGATTAAAAAAAATCTTTTTTTCATTTCTTTTCTGAGAAAGCTCAAAGAAAAGAAAGTTAATAGGAGTAGGTAACTCATCAGTATGCTATCTTCCAAAGAAAATGTTTATCTAGAGCAGTATTTCTCAATCCCACCAACTTTACGATGGGTGGACTTCAATTCACAGAATTTCCCCTGTAAGCCTGCTGGCTGGGACAATTCTGAGAGTTGAAGTCCATCTATCTTAAAGTTGCTCCATTTGGGAAACACTGGCCTAAAGTAACTAGGGAGTAACTAACTGCAAGATAGCTTACTTACAATTGGCCACTGCTAACTAGAAGGATATCTCTAGCTGTAAATACACTTGTTTTATTTGTTGCCAAAAAGCACAGGTTTGCAATGATCTGTCCTAAACTCACTAAAAAGGCAAAAATAAACCAGAAGGAATCTCTACACCCTTTTATCAAAAGCTGAGGAACACAACCTCGACACCAGGACCTAATGCTTCCTCTTTCTCACCAGTAATTTTGCCAAAATACTGCGATGGAGGCCTCTGATACGATGCCTATTTGAAGAGGCTAGGTTTAATTTATAGTTAAATAGTAAAAAACAAATTAAAACCAGGAGAAATCTCTGTTCCAAATTGGCTCATCCTTTTTTTCAGATGCTGTAAATTCATCCAGAGTGCTTTTCTGACTGATGGAGGTTTTTTTTTCTCTCCCTTCATTTCAGCTGCACCAACCAGAACATGAGCACCAACCTCTCAGGAGCCCCTATCATTCCAGACTCTATAGTCCATAATCATATCAGGAAAACCAAGTGATAAATCATTCGAAAATTCAAACAGAAAGGCTGGAATTTTAAATATCTCCTGAGGAGGGGGGTAGGAAAGATCAGGGGGTGGGATGGGGAGAGGATTAAATCCTTGAAATCAGAATGCAGATATCACTCTAAAAATAAAGGTCGCATTTTGTATCTGTATTCAAATCCATTTCTCTGAGTATTTTCCTGATTTGTCACCAGCTACTCATCGAATTCATAATCCAGACAGATTACTCATGGATGCTATTCTTAGAGCTCCATCTAGTACTGGAGCAATGGCTGTTGATCGGATTACCGCTAGATCCTCGCCATGCAAAATGCATTGATGCTGCAATAGAAACCTGCATTTCTGAAACTGTCCTGTAGTTACAGTAGCAGTTTGATAGCTGAAACCTATAACCTAATTTATTTTGAAACACCCCGGTATTGGGGCTGGTTATTAATTCATGAAAGCTCCTCTTATCTATTCAGACTTGGCACTTTAGTCTTCAGCACAGGGGAGCGAGTACAAGAATTTTCAGTAGTTTATGTTGGAGGCAGCTAATATACTAAGTTTATGTGTCTTATACAAGCTACATTAGACCCTTCCCACGGAAGCTTTTCAGGAGTAAATAAATACATCAGGTTTCAAGAGTTTGCTGAAAAATCTGGAGCGCCATCTAGCGATACTATGTCACAGTACAATTTCTTCTTAAAATCAGTGTATTCTTCATACAGGTAAGTGTCCTTTTTTAGGTGGTTAGTTAATGGCCATAAAGTTGGGGCGGGGGGGAGAAACCCAGCCAGGAAGAAGGTAGTAACATTTATATGTTAATGCCGAGAAATCTAAAGACGCTAGGAATTGAATTGAATTTGTAGGAGGCTTGTCTTAATTTTAATTTATGCTTTTATTGAAAAGAAAAAAAAACCTTATTAAAACAAAAACCTGGAGAATATAGAACTTTAAAATAAAAAAGAGAAAAAGTAAACAACATTTTTTAAAAAAAATTCCTCATGAAAATATGTTTGTGGCCTAAGTCAGGTTTTTCCAAATAATGCAGTGTGAAAAAAAACAAAACACCCCACCCATCCATTTCATCCTTTGGTTCCAGAATTTGACTGCAAATGACTTGGAAAAATCCCTCCATTTTTCTTGCCAATGTTTTACAGAAGTGATTTGCCCTTGCCTCCTTCCTAGGGGTGAGAGAAAGTGACTGGCCCAAGGTCACCCAGTTGGCTTTGTGTCTAAGACGGGACTAGAACTCATCGTCTCCTCGTTTCTAACCACTACACCAATTTTTGGCTCTGATGTAAATGTATAAGGCCTCCCAGTTCACCACAACTCAGGGAAGTAGGCAGATTAAAAACGAAAGATGACACATTGCATTGATTTTAAACAATTCCGTAGCAGAGGAAGAGACATACCACAAATATATTAAACATAATAATAGTCTAAATGGATAATATGGAGTACAGTGAAAAAGGCAGATCTTCAGACCTCTTTAAAAAGATCATAGGGCTGGAGCTGTGAGACTTTCAGGAGTGTAGTATTCCAGAGGATGGGTACCAGGGTAGAAAGGTATATTTCCTAGGTACCATCAGATAACATCACTTAATAGATGTGAAAAAAAAATCATGGATCTTACAGAATATGCAGAAACAATGAAAGGGTGGAATAGCAGATGGCCAGTTCTTAAGCCATCATGGGAATTGTAGGTAATAAACCTTGAACTGCACCTGTATAGCTTGAATAGCAGTGTAGCTTGCATCAGTATAGCTTGCATAGCCGAGTTATTATACACATGTACCAAGAAATGCCCACAACTGCTCATGACATTGTTTTATGTATCAGCTGTGTTCTTTAGTAGTAGCCCCAGGCCCAGACAGGGCACACTGCAAAAGGCATGAGTGACTATGACAAGAGACTCTTGGTTCAAGAGATATACAATTGAGTCAATACTCCTCACTGGGAGCATTGCATGAAGTTCTGCACACCCCAGTTTACAAAGCACTGATCAACTGGAGCAAGTCCAGGAAGTGCTACAAAGATGATAAAAGGACCGGGAACCAAGTCCTACAAGGAAAAGTTAAAAGTTCTAGGCGTGTTTTCTTGCAGAAGAGAAAGTTGAGAGGAGTTATGGAAGCTGACTTCAAATATCAGAATGATTGTCACATTGCAGAAGGTTTCGACTTATTTTCACTTGTTCCAGACAGCGAAAGTAGAACTAAACGGGATGAAACTTCAAGGACATAAATACAGATTAGACATTAGAAAGATCTTACTTACGATATTATGCCTTCAATCAATGGAATAAATTACTACAGGGAGTGTTGTTTTTTTCTTCATTGGAAATTTTCAAACAAATGCTGGATAGTCATCTATTAGGAATGATATAATGAATCTTTCAGTACGCAGTAGGCTGGACTTGATAATCTCTTAGGTTCTTCCAATTTTATGGCCCTTTGTTGATAGAACCTTACTCAGTAGCTTCATATAGATGCTGCTGAACAGGAGAGATGAAACAATGAGACCTGTGACATCCTGGAAAAGAAGTGCTTTGGGCTCATCATCTCACCCTTTGTCAACATCAACTGGAACCAGACCCAGAGGAGGGACAACCACCACAATACTAGTCCTATTCCTCACACTCAGTCAAGAAGGACAGCATGATCAATTATATCAAAAGTCATTGAGATCAAGTAGACCCATGTCCATTCTGGGAATCTATTAGAAGTTATCAGTAAATGTGCACCATAGCATCTCTGATCTGTCCTGCTACAAACCTGACTAGAAAAGGGACAGATAATCCTGAAGCTGCAAACTGTATATTTCTCAACAACGTTCCCCCCAAAGATAAATTGGAAACTAGTCAAAAGTGATCCACAATTGTTGAGTCCCATGAAAGCTCCTTTAGGAAGCTTTCTTCACTGGAAATAAAGAAACTATTTGATTGATTCATGCTGTAATAACAGAATATTGAAAACGTGATAGCATTTATTTCCCCTCCCTCTTCTGGAAAGAAGGAAGGGAAGGGAGAAGGAAAGAAAAAGAAAGAAATAGATAAAAGGAAGAAAGAGAAAGAAAGAAAGAAAGAAAGAAAGAAAGAAAGAAAGAAAAAAGAAAGAAAGAATGGTCTTGAGTTTCTCTCTCATTTTTTCTTGTCTTTCTGGGCTAAAGTCATATTTGCCTAACATTTGCCACATATTTTTGTGAAGGCTACCTAGTCAAATTCATGCCTCATCTTATTCCAGAAGCACTTTAGGTATATCCAGGTGTCTCTTCTCTCGAAGATCACATCTGAAAACCAGGCAGTCAACAAGCAGGGGAAGGCAACATAAGAGCAACGTGATCCAAAGCCCTCAAGGCCCATCCATTCCATGTGGAGATTAAGGTCTCAGTGAAACTGCACACTGGTTCCCTAAAAAAAAACCAAGCTCTGTATGAAACCCAGCCCAATCTAATAATTCCAACCTCCATGCAGGCTGTAAAGCACCCCAAAAAATGATCTGACCATGGCAAAAGAATAATAACATCTACTTTCAAATCACATTTCAAGACAAAAGAGAGATCTAATTTGTGGCCCCTTCTTTTGTTGGAGCCTTGACCTAGGATCAATCAGTACAACCAAGCAGGTTCAGAAGTATTTCATGAGCAAAGTCTTGCACTCTTCTGTACACAATAGAATTCCCTGCGCTATTAGGCTCGAAATTCTCAGTTTGGATAATTTAGAACTGCGTTGCTTGCATATTTTATCTGTAAATTTAATACACATGTTAACCACCGCTTTAAACTCAGTGTAAACCATTCTAAACTGGACCGTAAAAATATGATTTCTGTAATAGAATTGTCAAAGTCTGGAATGCTCTACTTGATTCAGTTGTTTCAGCTACAAATTTTTACAGTTTCAGTCACAAATGGACTTCCATAGACCTCACAGCATACTTAAGTGGTTAGTGGAGGGTATGCGCAGAAGTGCACTAACATGCCTATCGTCCCTTATCATTGTATTTTTATTCTTGTTCTCATTTTTGTTTCACAAATTCTAATAAATAAACAGGACAGGTCATGGGTTCTAGGGTGGTTATGGATTCCTGAACCACATCAGATTCTATGCTGCATGAGGACACTTTGAAGGCTCCAGCAACTGGTAGTCTTAGAGAGCCTCTAAGAGGAGAAGGTTTAAGTTCTCTTTTTTTCCCATTGCAATTGCTGTTTACCCGATTGTAATAAAAGTGTGCAGCGTATATTAATACAATGAAAGTTGTATTGTGTATAAATCTTTAAGGGGGAAAAATAGTTTGATTTCTTTTATGGCTGCAAACCACTAGGTGGCAGTGAAACCAAGAAAACTGGAAAAGAAAAAAGAAAACTAAGGGCATTTCTACATCTAGAGATTATTTTCCTCAAGCAACAGATTTGTAGGAAAACTCATAAATAGTGGTTCTCAACCTTGGCAACTTTCAAATGCCTGGATTTCAATTCCTTGAATTCTAGCGGTTGAAGTCCAGACACCTTAAAATTGCCCAACATGGTAGATTGTAGGGTGATACTGAAATATAATTTTATTTTATTTACCTATGTATTAAATAATTGTACTTTATTCCAAGTTCCATTTCATTTTAAATTGTATTTTATTCCAATCTCATTTTAAATTGTTTTTTATCAGATTTTAATAATAATTCGTGTTTGGAACTCTGCACTTTGATATGGCCCATGGGCTAATCAATAAGCTAAACTGGCCCAAAATGGAGAATTACCTTTAAAAATAGTCATTTGGGATGAGTATTATTTTAAAACTCCTTCATTGAAGAAAAAGAAATTGCAATAATTAAGTATGGTACATATGGTTTTACTTTATCTTATGAAACCACCTAATACTAATAATCATCTACCATTTAAAAAAGAATGAAATAAGATTGATCACTTCACTATAAAATGCATAAGGTCCTCTAGAGCCCATTCATAAATATGTGCATGCATGTGTGCACCCGCACGCACACACTCATTTACACAAACCTGATTAAAGATTTCATAACTGGCTTATTTAACATAAAATATGAAGGGGTTGAAAGGGATTTTGCATTTTCCTGAATCTCAGGTTCAGTTACTTTGTTAAAGGAAGAACTAAGATTCTTAATTTTGAAAAGAACTATTTTGCAAAACATTTTTCTTTGATCCATTTTACCAAGGAAATGAAGTTGTTCAGAGCTCAGCCAAGGGAGATCCTTTTTACAAAAGGAGCAAGTTTAAATAACAGATAACAGATCATCAGAGTTGGAAGGGACCTTGGAGGTCATCTAGTCTAACCCCCTGCTCAAGCGGGAGACCCTACACCATTTCTGACAAATCTCTTCTTGAAAGTCTCAAGTGATGGCGTTCCCACAACTTCCGAGGGCAGTAAAAAAATTTGAATCCCACCACTGGGTGTTTTTTTTTTAATGTGTAAATTTAAGTGTGGAGTTTATATGTGATTTATTTTAATGACACAATGTAAAAACTTCTGGCTTCTACTACAACGCTTTTGACAGTCCCCACTTTAAGGTTAGGTTCACACATCATCCTAATCCAAACTGATTTGTTTAGCTTTGGTTGAGAGCATTGTATGAATCTAGCTACCAGATTTGCTATCACCCAACAGATTCCTCACCATTTTTCTATGGAATTAAAAAAAAAGTTTGGATAGATATATATGCATGCAAACATTCTGTTTTTCCCCAAATTTGTTAAGAGGATTTTGCAAAGTGTTGAAGAATTTCTTTGATTCAACAGTGCTATTTCTATCAAATTGCCCTTTACAGCAGATTCACCAGCTGAAGCCAAGACCTCTTGAAGAAAATCAAATTAGATGGCTGTGAAGTATTTTCAATATTACACAGATCTGATGTTTTTTTTTCTGCTGCTTCCGTAGTTACTGCAAACAACGTACATGGTGCAGCTTCACTTCCACATATAGTAAATACAGGGCCCTAACAGGGTCAGGAACTTTGGACTGCTATTCATGAATGGTTGAACAGAGTTTTTATTAACCTCTCCAGCTATTGGAACATTTTCAGAAGGCAAAGCTAATGTTGCTTTGGGCTTTGTTCATGTTTGCTTTTCTCATTCTAATGGAATGTGCTATGATGATCCTAACAATCCAATTTGAATTTCAACTCAATTCTCAACGGTCAGAATGTGGATTCAATAAAGAGCAGCCAGTCTTGTCCCTTTGATCAAACCCTTCTTTTAAATTCTATGCGACAAGGGCAGCTTAAAATCTCCTGGTTACCAGGAAATGGATGCCAAGCTAAACACAAAAATGTATTTTACAAAAAAAAAGCAAAAGAGGAGACTGCAAGATTATGAAAGCCACTTGTATCACCTCTATGGCACTGCATCTGAATATGCCTGCTTGTCCCAGCTCAGTTTGCTGAATTAACCAAAAATATTGCTAACAAACCACACAACCTTGACACAATGGAATGATGTTCAGAAATATAGTGTGCCTTGCCTTCTCTGGCACACTATCACTGCCAATGGTGTGTGGAGGGGGGGGGGGGGTTGCCCATCATACAGACCAGCAGACACCCAATAAAACCCATTGATCAGAAGCAACAAAGTTACAGTACTTCATAAGTGCACTTTGGTGGTCATTTTTCAGTGTCAATGCCAAGACTGCCCTCACAAAACAGTAAGAGTAAAACTGAGGGCTTACTTTTTATCTATTGTTTTGGATAAATTCTGTTGACACTGAAGCATGGCAGTTTCTGCATTTTCAGTACAATTTCTTTGTAGTTTTCTGGACAATTTGGAAGCTGTGGTGCTTTCTTTGCTTTGTTCCTGCTACTTTTATCTTCAAAAAAGAGCAGAGAGGATTTTTTTTTAAAAAAAAAATAAGCATAGTGAAAACCTTGAAGTTTTCAACTTGAATTCTGCTGGGTTAAATGCCTCTAACGATCTTCTATCCCTACTATTTTCATGTTCTCCCCACCCCAATATAACATATTCCCAGTGATACCTATGAACCAATCTATTTCTGTATATGTATATGTTGTGACTGGAAGGATCGATCCTGCTGGGAGTTTTGACTCTGATGACTCTGAAGATGGAAGGTTGGAGCCTGCTGTGAATGTGGAGTCTGAATTATCAGAGGACACAGACGTGAGCCAGGAGGATGAGAGATTGAAGCAGAGACAATCCTCCCCAGAACCTTCGACTTCGTTCAGGCCAGCAAATGAGACAGAAGTTTCCAGCGAGGAAACTGATAGATCGTGGATTGACGCCAGAACTAGAAGAACCAGGAAACGTCAATCTGAAGGGAGGCGTCAAGACAAACATTGATTGGAGAGACTGACACGCCTATCCAGGTGATTTAAAGAGGCGTGCTGATTCTCAAGCTTTGCTTGGAAGCAAAGTGTTTGATGAGTCGGAAGAATACATTTGAAGTGGCCTTGTGAGTTATAGACAATTCTGATTAGCCTGACAGGTTCCGGGAAGTCTGCCAAAGACTGGACAACTGTGCTAATTTAATCCTTTTGAATTTGGTTTTGTTTCTGCTTGAATATTTTGAATTTTGAAACCTTGTCTTCTCATCTATGAATATAGGTGAGACATAACATTTATATATACATATGTACATATATTTTGTAAGCCACTCAGAGTGGCTTGTGAGATGGGCAACAAATTAATAAATAAACAATAAATAAATGTGTATATGCATTACATTTTTCAGGATAACAGATAATCAGAGTTGGAAGAGACCTTATAGGTCATCTAGTTCAACTCCCCCTGCCAAAGCATTTCTGACAAATGTCAGTCCAATTTCTTCTTGAAAGTCTCAAATGATAATGCTCCCACAACTTCCAAGGGCAAGCTGTTCCATTGTTAGATTGTTCTCACTGTCAGAAAGTTTCTCCTTATTTCCAGGTTAAATTTCTCCTTGTTCAGTTTCCATCCATTATGCCTTGTCTGGCCTACAGGCACTTTAGAAAATAGATTGACCCCTTCCTCTCTGTGGCAGCCCCTCAAATATTGGAAGACTGGGTAAACTAAGTTCTGTAAAGTGCAGAAAAAGAGGTGTAATATCAATAACCCAAATAAATTAAATGCAGCAGCTAAGGTTACATAAATAAAACTAATTTCCATCAACCCCATTCAATATACCTCTGCATCCCTTTTGACTACTACAAACATTCTTGCTTCCCACACATCCATTTAACCCTTCATAAGTTGCCTTCTATTTTTGACACTTCTCAAACTTTTTCTTCCTGAAGCTATTCAACTTTCATTCTTCATGCTTTTTTCCTTTTCTTTTACTCCCACTTTAACCCAGGGTCCAGCCTTCATTAACCTGCCCCTCCCAAAGAAGTCTCTCATTTTCAGTCTCTCGGCAACCTCCTATCTTTCGCTAATTGTCTCTCTTTCATCTTTCAACTTTAACACTCGAATCAGTCATGCTTGTTATGCTTGTTCCTTTACTATGCATGAATAAACCACACATTCAAAACAAACACAACCTTTTCTAAGCAGATATTCAATCACTCAATTTCTCATACATTCTTGGGTCATCCAACAGCCTATTTATTTATTTATTTATTTATTTATTTATTTAATAATGTTCTTGCCTTGCTCAGGCTAATCATTCACAGTACCTAACAGATTTTTATTTTCCCTGAATAGCATTCATTCAGAATTGTACATATTTTTCCTGTCCTAGACCTCCAGAGGAGGCATGGTGAACTAAACACGTCTCCCAAGAAATGGAGAATATGATAGTAGTAAAAACCAATAAACCAATGAGTAGTCTGGTTCTTTGGAACTTCTCTGGAGTTTACATCTGTAGTATTACATCTGTAGAATAACACTTTCCTACATGCCTGAGAGAAAGGATTCAACTATCATGCTCACAACTACAGTGGAGCCTTTTAAAGGACACTGAATTTGCTAACCTCACTTTCTAATCACTTTTGGAAATTGCTTATTTAACTATCCTAAGGCTATTAGAGTTCTTCAGAACAAAAAGTTTGAAAAACTACCTGGCAATTATACTTTCTTTCCTGAACAAAAGAAAAAAAAATAACCACAAATTTAAGAACTAAAAGAATTCAGACTAACTAGTTGTTAAAGTATCAGGCCAGGAACTGGGAGACTAAGAGTTCTAGTTTCACCTTGGACCCAAAGCTAACTGGATGACCTGAGCCAGTTACTGTCTCTAGCCCTAAGGTAGGGGAAATGGTATACCATTTCCAAAAAAAACCTTACCAAGAAAACTGCAGAGACTTGTGCAGGCAGTCTCCAGGAGTCAACACACATGACACATACAAAATAATTATAATATTATAACAGCCAGTGGTATATTATATGACCACTAATGTAAACCACTGTTGTTAATTTGTGTTGAAATAGAAGTCTGAGGCTTACATATAATAGCTTTCCTAAAATCACATAATGAAATGTGATTAACACTTGAACCAATTACTCCCACATTCTGCTAATTTCCTATCCAAAATTCCAGAAACAAAAGCTGCTAAATATCATACATAGTAGATTCTGGATATGAAGTCCTTATATTGTAAGGAATTGTCATCTGAGACATTTATATTTATAGTAGCTTATTCATATGTTTTATAAATCATAAGAAGAAGAATCTATTGTACTTCATGAATATTTGTCATCAATTTCACAATAGCAAGAAAATTTATATTCCTCTTCCTGAACAAACAAAGGACAACTTGGCAAATGAGGTTAATAAATCAAACCTCTCTCAGTTCTTTGTTCATGGGCAAGCATAGGCATGAATTTGCTCACTGGAGAATAAATAACTTTAAATTAGGTGTGTGCAGAGAAAAAGGAAGACATTCCAAAAAGGCAAATACCAATGAATGAGATATAGTAGAATTTGAGGTTACTTGCTAGAAGAGACCTCCTCTGAACACCATAGTCTTGAAATAGGGCTGCATGCATGTTGCGATCAAGATCGTAAGAAAACATGCAGAATATTGCATTAGAAATTGAATTCAGCTTTTTTTGATAATAGTTATTATTTTCTTAAAGCAGATTCCTAAGCCGTATGGCTAGCTAGCTAGCAGGTCTACACTGCAAAAATCCAGAGGCATTTCACTGCCATTAACCAGATTTTTGCTGTCCTAGTTGTGCTCAATAGCAACTTTACTACACACTATTAGTTAACCATACTTTTTTTCTAACTGAGGTCTCCCTCCAATGAAAAGGAAAGAATGCCGCTCTTAAGGTTTAATGTATTTAGCTTCAGAGGGCGTACTGTAATTAATTCGGGAATGCTATAATTTAGAACTGTTAGCATGACCCAAGAGCTTTAAAAAAAGAACATAAAAAAGGGAAGAAAAAGAAGAAAAAATATTTTGGGGCCTCTGAGAGAAGCTTTTATGCATGGTATAATTATTTCATTTTAGACACAAAAGTGAGAAGGGGGCTTCACTGCAAAACCATGCAAGCCTTTCTGGCAGGCCTTGATAAAAGACAGCAAACTGGTTTTCATATTTATTTATTCATTCCATTTGAAGGAATGAAAAGATAAATTGTGCCCATCACAAACAAGTGACTCTGGGCATTGTGCATAATAAAACAGTCCAGATGCATAAAAATATTAAATATAATTAAAAAGATAAAAAGCAAAATGGTGGGGGAAAAACATATAAGAGAATACATTCCAAAGAATGATAATCTAGTAGGCTTCACTCTGTCATGAGATTCCCAACCATGTTTTGAGGCCCTTCCAGAAGGCAAACAGGGTTGGTGCCACCCTTACCTTGGCACGAATGATGTTCTACAGGGCAGGAGCCATGACAAAAAAAGGTTGTCTCTCATAGGTCCTAGCTGACAAAATATCCTGGCTAGCAGGACACACAACATACCTCTCCAGCCAGATCACGTGGGATACCATAGATAGATATAACTAGGGAGAGGCAGTCCCTCAAATAACCTGCTCTCTTGCCATCTGGGGCTTTAAAAGTTGGGATTACACTGCACTCAATTACATAAATACCCGAAATTGGATAGACAATATTTAGTCCAGGGTCTTTAATCCACATTAATCCAAAGTAAAACACTGATAAGTCTACTAGAATTGGACTAGCCAATAAATTTAAATAAACAATAAAGCTTTAATTTCAGCCCAGAATATTTCAGAGGAAGAAACTAGGTGTGATGCTGAGATAGCAAGGTAAACTATAGCCGAATCTACCTTAGTTTCTTGTGTGAACTGTCATTGTGGTTTGTAAACTGTAGTTTACAGCTTAATGCAATGTGTAAGCTCAACCACTGTAATGTATTTAACCAGACATGGCTGAAAGAACTAAGCCCAATGTGTGAACCAGGCTGTGGTTTCAACCCTCTTGTTCCAATTCTATTTTGGAAGGTTTGTAGCTAATAATTAGCACTCCTGATTTATATCAGTATTTTAATAGGGAGGCAAGGTAGCAAGCAAGGCAAGATAAAAATTTTTTTTTTACAAAGTCTTAACAGCAACACAACAACCCAATTTATTGGAAAGACCATAGATGTTTAGTTACCCACAATACTAAGAACACATCTTATTATTTAGCAAAAGCTGAACGAGGTGTGGCTCTTCATTCTAGATCTCAGGAAACTTCAACTGACTTAATCTTTAGTTAATTTTAAATGTATACCCTGCTTTTCCACTCAGGTGAGTTGGGTTGGGCAGGGTGGAACCATTTGGAAATTTGATACTTGGTAGACCATTGCCGTTCTTTTTTTATATATATAAGGAAGTTCTTTGTTTTAGGAGCTCCAGTTGGTCTCCTTTTGTATTCCTTGTACGAGGCAGTATAGAAGTTGATTTTCGGTCTAAAACCTCTCAGGTCCCAGATCCACAATCATGTATTTTAAAATGATATTTTTATAGAAGAGAGATGTAGGCTTACCCCAATTTTTTGCTGCAGCATTGGATTTCTTGTTGCCTTACTAAAAAGCCAGTGATTCCCTTCTCAATTTGGACAATGAATCCTACTTCTAGAAATACCCCTTTGCATTGTGAAATTTCTTTTTTTTTAAGTCTGTCTTTGATGAGCAGACATCGTAATCATTAGTTGGTTGAAACCCTAAACGCTAAAATTTTATCTGGGATACAAATTAACGCAACGTATCACTTCATTAGAAAGATGTAAGAATTTATTCCATCAAGGTCTAAACATCCTGTCTCATAATTACAGACCAGGGTGTTCAAGAGAGACATACACCTGTACAATGCCTATAATTGTACCAAATCAGGTGGCCTCTGCTTTTAGATTTTACCTGAGCCAATTACTAATTTAAACAAACCTAACATGTTTCTTCTTTGTGCAAAGTTATCTGTAAACATTAGAGGTTTCTTAAATATAGTCTATGAGAAAGTTGTGTGTTCTATGGGCAGAAATACGTACATTCATTGTAATTGAATGAAAAAGGGAATATTGGCTTTACTTATGCTACAGTAAGAGATGTCTAGCAATACAGCAGAGAGTCTCAGGAAATGGTGGAGTCTTTGGTGAAAGAGTTTAATCACAGGCTGGATGATAATCTGTCCAGAATATTATAATAATAGATTACTGCAATGGGAAAGGAAAGCTAGATGATCTTTAAGATCCCTTCCAAACCTTGCATACTGACAAGTAGGTGCTTCTCAAGTAAATCACCACTTTTATAAATGTGTGTCTTGACTATAGTGAAAACCATCAGGTGAGTCCTCCCATCTCCAGCCTGCTACTAGTACTCTTCCCTAGAACTTTTGAAAGTTTCCATTGTATGGCAACCAGAATGCATGTCTAAGGATGTGTGTGGGCCACTGGTAAAGCTCATTGTGTTGAGACTGTGGTGACTCTAATGAGCTTCTTCCTCGGATTAATATTTGCATCTTTCTTTCTTAAAGGCACAGAATCAACGTCGACAGGAGAAAATAAATCATCACACTGGATAACAGATTTGATTTTATTTGGAATGTTAACTGGGCCTGCATAGACAAACACTAATGTTTTATATATCTTGCAAAAGCAAACACAATGGTTCTTTCTATGCTCTTGGCTTTAGATGTATAAAAGACTTTCTTTCTATTCAAAGAAAGCGTGGTTCAAATATTCCTTTAGTTAAGGAAGATCATATTCCCAACTATTCTCAAGGAGGTAACTGGAATGTACAAGATGTAGAACTTAGTCATCACCGCCGCACAAAGCCACCAAAATTTTTTCGTAATCTCCCTTTGTTTCATCCTGCATGTGGAAAAAAATGAAAAGAATTCATATCCAACTAAACCAGAGTAGTGCAACCATGTCCCTCCCATTCATCTCACCCCTGCTTATATTCCAAAGCTAGGTTCATACACTGTACACAATCCTGTCTCCACTTGTTTGGCTGCAATCACACAAAACAAAAACTCCGTATTTTATGTGTGCTGAAGAATTACTTTAAAAACTGGGTGAACACATGTTCTAAAGATTAACAAGGTTAATAAAAAACCTTAATCTTAATTATAATAGCCTCAAATTATATTACTATTACCCCCATCCAAATACAGTAACAACATGTGTAATTCTGTCAATAGAAAGTCCTATTGCAAACCACAGAGCTACTTAGTTCTGGTTCTAATTCCTTAACCACAAGGTCTAATTCCTTAAACTCCTGTTAACTGCAAATAAAAGCAGAAATAACCTACCAAAATTGCCTGGCAGAGAGACACCCCGTATTTTGCCTTGTAAAAACCTTTGATCTCATTCATGTCGATTTCGGCCCGTGACACCATAATTCTGTTCAGAGTTCTGTGGCGGGTTCCGGAACCCTTTGGAGGGGGAAAAAGAATGGAAACAAACTCTTTTCATAACTCTGCTTGGTTTGTGAGATAATTTAAACTCTCTTTGCCTTTATAAGTCTCCAGGCTTTCAAGTGGCAACCCAGAAGATGACAAAAGAGCCATTTGTAGCTCGGAAAACACCAAGGATCTCACACCAAAGAGCCACCTCAGAGAAACAAATGTCCTTGCATATTCATTCAGAAATAGGCATCATAATCTTTCTGTCTACACCCATATTAATGAAACTGAAGCCACACCTGTCTGTACTAGAAATCTGAGTTCACACTCCACTGTTTACATCATCTGAGTTTCTGTTAGAGGGGAATCGGTCTCCATAGAGTCAGGGAGTCCTTGCTGTGAGCTTTACTCATTTCAGAAAGGCCTCTGCTATTGTAAGTAGCATAAGGAACCACTCCCAGATACTGTTTGCCAGGCGGGTGTGAGATCTTGCAAACATGTATGTGATTCCAAAAATGTGTGTGCTTTTTCAAAAGGTAACTGCACTTTTGTTTTTTCCTTGAAGACATTTTGCCTCTCATCCAGGAAGCTTCTTCGGATCTGACTGAATGGTGGGTGGGAATGGAAGGAGTTATGTTCTTTGAAAACATTATTTCTAATTTGTGCCCAATATTGTCTGCCTTCATTGGAAATGTGGTACAAACTGATTATTCTCATTTTCAAGAGAAAGGATCAGAAGATTGAAAATGTGATCTTTGTGTTGGCATACACGTCTTTAAAACAAAGCCCTCTTCCTGCTAGTAGCATTTATTTTACCTTCATTGCTAGGTACAGCTTCTCAGCAAAGAAAGCCGGCTTGCTTACAGCACATTTCACTGGAAATGAGAAAGAACCAAGATTATTTATGAACCATAGATAAACAAAGGCAAAGTGCAAAGAAAGAAACACAATGTATTTTTTCCAAAGATTGTGATCTCATGAATAATTACACATTAAGTTATATATAGCTAACAATAGAATTGTGGCAGAACTGGGCAGAGAAGCAGGAAGAAAAGAAATCTCTTTATGACTTTAAGAAATAACCTTGAACTGTTTAGTAAAGTTTTATCCCAAAAGTTAAAACACAGCTGGCAAAGGAGAGACAAAACAGACGCACGCTCCTCTGTTTTGTTGATACAACTGAATATTTTCCAAAGTTAATTCACATTTATTTATTTATTTATTATTTATTCATTCATTAAAAAAACCACCCATAAAATATTTTTATTGCTTTCTCAGATTTACCAGTTTTCTTCTGGAAGTGATTGTATAATAATAAGATAGGACTCTGTCTGTTTTCATACTTTTGCATGTACCAAAACTCACTTATGGAATGACAAAAATTTAACAAAACATAATATAATACTTTGTTGTTATTAATGTCACTGGTTGACAATGCAGGGTAAGATGTAAGGCTGCTATGCCCACCCCAGCTTCAAGGGTACTGTGTAGGACTGCAGCCTTATTAACCTAAGAGGCAAATTAATTTATTTCTATTTTTATTAGCTGCTCCTCTCAAACAAGTAAGACTGGGTGAAAAAACCCTAGCAAAAAATACACATACAAAAATGCAAAATAAATACACAGTCAGCAGCTGAGATAAAAGCAATAATAACTGGCAATAAAACCATATTGTGGCCCAAGAGGCATGCTGACCTCCATCCTCAAGGACATGAGGGCGTTCACAAGCCTTCAGGGCTTTGTTAAAAGTCAAAAGGGTCAGGACCAATCTGATCTCTGAAAGAATAACATTCCAGAAGGCATAATCTTGGAATCAAATTTAGGAAGGAACACCTTTCGTACAGAAGAGGGTTACATACCAATTGCTGTCAAGCAATTCTCAATGTCTCCTTTCAGCTCGAGGTCCAGAACTTTCTCCATGTCATGTTTGCTGTAGCTCTGGTATCTCTTAAAAACTGAAAACAAAGAGGACAATTTGGAATAGATTGTTCCCCTAACAAGTACACAGCATATGATTATGCTGCATGCATTTAATTTTCCCATCTGTCAGATTAAGATTATAATTTGCTGTCAGCTTTCAGAAGGGACAGAGACCACATGCAAGGCTTCTGGGAGCTATACAGTAATCCCCTGATTACGAGCGTTCCCTTAGCAAACTTTTGAAGTTACACAATGAGCGCCCCCCAAAGGTTTATGAACAACTCCCAAAATTACGAATCTTGCAGCACCACAGCAGTTGTTCGCCCTTACAAACAACCGCAGAGACTCTGCGACATTCATCCTGCATGTTGCCAGCTGAAGTGGAGCTTCTGAGAGGTGAATACGCCATTTCAGCTGGCAACATGCCAGGCAAGGCCTCTGAACACCTGAACGGATCTTCTGAGGGGTGAATCCATTTCAGCTGGCAACGTGCCAGACTAGGCTTGTGGAGGCCCAAACAGAGCGCAGAGTGGCACATGTGGCTGAGAGGCTGGAGAGGATACTGCTTGCTAGATCTTCACAATATAAATGTCCCGGCACAGCAGGTTGGGTGGAAAGGAAAGCAATTGTGGGGACCATGAGATATTTCACTAGGTTGGGGACACCTTGGATGGTCTTAGACAGGTGGCCTGTTCCATCACTAGCCCCTCCCCCATGGCCTTCCTCACCCTAAAATACCTCACGTGCACTTAACAAGCCTCACATTTGATTAGTGAATGAGTGGGCGAAAGGAGGGAGTGATCCTGTTCAAGGTACGAGATTCACTCCCACAAATCCTTGGGTTACAAATGGAATGGGTAGGCTCCATTCCATTAGTAACTCAAAGACTACCTGTACACACTCCTGGAATCTCACATTATGCGAGTTTAAATAAGAAGGGCTGCACACTCCATTTCTGGATTTAAATAAAGATGTTCCTCGACACACAACCACAACTGCTAAGCTAGACAATTGTTAAGTGAGTTGGTGCACCACTGTATGACCTTTTTTAAAGTGAATCACGCTAGTTATTAAGTTAGCAAATGAATCTGCTTCCCCATTGACTTTGTTTATCAGGAGGTTGCAAAAGGAGATCAAATGACCCCAGGACACTGCAATTGTCAGAAATACATGCCAGCTGCCAAGCATTTGAACTTTGATCACATGACCATGGGATGCTGCAAAGGCCACATGTGTGGAAAATGGTCATAAGTCACATTTTTCAGTGCTTCTGTAACTTTAAAACAGTCCTTAAATGAATGGTTGTAAGGAGAGAACTACTTGTATACTAATTTTAGCAGATTGTCCATTGTACAGCAGAATAGCTTTGGTTAACCCTTCTTCAAATCTCACAAAGAAATAATTACATATATTTTTTTTGTATATTTTTTAAAAAATGCTATTAAAACATTTCTCTTTAAAATAAAAGCATTTCAGCAACATTTTTTCTTCTTACCTCTTCGAAGGTGTGCAGAACTTCTGGTAGTGAGAATCTCAATGAAAGTGTTAACATCCGTTCCCTTTTTTCTCTCTCCAGCCTCATATAATTTCTATGACAATGAAAGAAACCATTTCAAGAGAGAGATTCCAAAATATTAGATATTATAATAATCGAATTCAAGCAAAAGACTTTGTAACAGCATTCTTTCCAGAAGGTGTCACCTTGACCCCCAACTGCAGATGAAAGGCTGAGAACCAAACCATTTACTGTGATTATAACCACAGCAAAATCCTAACTCCAAAATTTTTAGTCCCATATCTCACACACAACAAAGACATTGTTTATGTTAATATCTACCTCCCCAAAATTCAGTAGTTACTGATACTAATTTAATGTCCTGATTAAAAAGGATTCCCTAAGAGTTCCCCCACAACTAATGAACACACGAGGAACTTAATCACATTCAGGGACTAGATTCAGCTCATTTACCAACCCCAGCAAGACACAGCTGGGTAGTAGCTAATGTCAGGGTTAAAGGCTTCAGCATAAGTCCAACCCTCTGACATTTTGATGTGCATTATTATTCCCTATTTCTTTTGTCTACATAGACATGTGGTTCCTGCAGGATCTTCCACTTCCTTTCTTGGCTTGCAACTCTAATACACTTCTTTAACAAATGAGTTTGTATGAGCCATCCTGACTAAGAAACATAAGATGGTTCCTAGAATGGATCAGCCACTGACCAACTGGGCAAAGCAATGACAGGAAGTAAATCCCCCAACAAAGACTGATTATAGGAAACCCAGAGGTCCCACATCATTTTGCTTGTGCCTTTTGGTGGTTGTAAAATTTATCATATAGTCCCCTTCTGCTGGGAAATGTCTGTGGAAATTCTCAATCATACAGGCCACAGTTGTCCTAAAGATGTTTTTTTCCAAAAGGCAAGTGGACTTCCTTGATTATTTCCTTTTGAAAACATTTCGCTTTTCCTTCAAGAAGCTTATTCAGTTCTGAAATAAAGAAGCTTCTTGGATGAAAAGCAAAACGTTTTCAAAAGGAAATAATCAAGGAAGTCCAGTTGTCTTTTGAAAAAAACGCCTTGGGGACATTCTGCTGGGAAATGCAGCTCCAAGTCCCATATTCATTCTTTCCTGGGAACATGGGAGAAATGATTAGAATGGATTCAATTGCCTGAAGGAAGCCTTGTTTTTGACAGACAAGACAAAAGAGACATAAAAGGTAGCAATAAGTATTACTTACCCGGGCATCATTGTCTACCAACTCTTCATTCACATGTGGATTTTCATTCCGGTCACCCTGAAACAAATCAGCCTCACTTAGTTCAATATTGTAGACTACAATCACAGATCATTCCTGAATCAACATGTCTTCTGAACATCATGGAGTACTACAAACCTTGGCTAAGGCAAGCAAAGCCTTCTGAAAATCTCCCGAAGTGTCTGAGGCAATGTCTTTGGCGAGGTCTCTCTTAAAGGCTGCAGAAGAGCAAACATATTGAGAAAAGAGCTTCAAATGCAAGCATTACATACAGCTTCTACATTTTTATTCAACTCATTTTGCAATCTCCTCGGGCTTGCATTTTTAAATCATTGCTTAGATTTCACAATGTAAGATGTAAATGATTCTTTGAAAGCTATCCATGAAGAAATTCCCATTTTATCTTCATTGGAAAACTTGCAGGTTATCATAAATAAAAATTATCATTATGCACAAGTTATTTTCAATTAGATGTTCAAAAACAGAATATAACTTTACAGATGTTCTATTCTTTCTTCTACATTAGATTGACAGCCTGTTCATTTTTATCTTCAATTGGTGAAAAACTAGTAGAATTTAGCATTCTAAAATTTTCAGCTGTTTTTTTCTGTTCAGGTGTGCCATAAACAAGATACGTAACTTCATCAGTATCAACAAATGACTACCAAAATGCTTCACATTATTGGCTGAAGAGGCATTAACAAAATAGATCTAAGGTCATTTTTTAAAGGAGTAATTTACCTTCTTGATACTGTATGTTGATGTTTCTAATTTCATTATTGTTCCTTGATGCCAGAATCTCAATTAAGATATCTTCATCTGTTCCAAGCCCCTGTTTGGCAATAAATCAATATACATAAGCAAAGCTTTGCTTTATTTTTATAAAATAACTTATTCCATCAAGTGCAATGTTCAGACAGATGCAGGAAACCTTTGGCTATAAAATGTTACTAAGCTACAATTCCAGCTTTTATGCCCTTGCCGGAAATATTAGTTCACCTATATCTATCTGGATGACAGATCACAATAATGGAATCTTGAACTACAAAGGTTAACATGGGGCTGGCTTGACATTTTATTTTGTCATATCCTTATTACCATCCATTTAGAGTACTACAATGTGCTCTACATGAGACTGCCTTTAAAGGCCACTTGTAGTGGTCGAATTGCAGAGGCTCAGCAGTTGCTAATGGGTTCCTCTTATACTATTTTGCAAATACTGCACAGGTCTCTATTAGTTTCTGAGTGCAATTTTAAGCGCAGTTTTAATCCATAAAGCCTATTCTGGCTTGATACCTTACTTGCAGTACTGTATTTCTCCACTGAAGTTGTACCAAATGATCCAGTGAAGTTTGGAGAAGTACTGGGTACTTTTTTTATTGTCAGGAGGTCAGAGATCTAAAGCCCAGAAATGTGATTTTTTTCATCTCTCTGGAAGGGCAGCTCAATTGACTCTGACATTATCCATTTTCTAGAGGAGTTGAACATGGAATTTTCCCAGAAAGCACCAAAGTGTGACATTGCTTGATTTCTGTCAATGGTTTTAATATTCAGATTGTTGCAGGTATTTTGATGCCTTACTATGTATTAGTTTTTCTGTTTTTTTGATAAACCACAGAAAGTTTAGATTGCCATATGGTATAAATATGATACATAAATGTTAATCTGTCTTGAGGACACTGTGGAAAAGACTCTATTTTTTACCTTCTTTTTTGACTCTCGTCATTTGTCAAAACTACCCTATAGTTTCAAAAGAAGAATAATTCTATATTGCTCTCCAATGCAGGTAACTCTAATTTCTTCTGTGTCTGATAAATTGCCTTGTAATTTCCAAGAAGATTATTCTTCTAATATGCCAGGATTATATTAATTATACTGAAATATTTTGACAGAAAAAGAAAGGAAAAGAGAAACAAAGAAAAGAATGAATTGGATGGATACAACATAAACTGTTTTGAAGAAAGTTCGGTAAGGAACGACAAAGAAGGAATATTGTTGAAATGGAGTGATTCCACACACCAGAAAGCAATTATATTAACTACATTTATTCTAGATTCTTTCAGTCCTTGATCACTTCACTATGTACTTTTGGAATTTAACACTTAGCACTTAATAGAACTTGGAGGACCAAGTGGGAATTCAGCCCAAAATTGTTTGCATTGTCCTGAGCCATATGATTACCCCCTATATTGGCTATATATTGACAGTGTGATCATCCTGGAACTCTTACAGCTTCTTGATTGAGCACATGACAACTTCCAGCAAACATACCCATTCATTCCAATGTCTCTGTAAGCTAACAGTGTCCAATCTTGGTAACTTTAAGACTTGTGGACCTCAACTCCTGAAATTCCCTAGCCGCCAGCTGGGGAATTCCAGGAATTGAAGTCCACAAGTCTTAAAGTTGCCAAGGTTTGACACCCCTGCTTTAAACTGAGAAGATTTCTCTCTCTCTCTCTCTCTTTCTCCTCTTTTTGCCTTGAAAGACAAGCATACCTTCATAGAGTATCTAAGCTCATCAGCATCAAATTCAGCAGGAGTTTTCAGCATAGCCACTACAACATCTTCTAGATTGCTTTTGAGGGCTTTTTTCAAAGCTTCTTCCAGAGGCTACAAGAAAAAAAACAAATGTATAACAACTGTCTATAGAACTTATTCAGATGATAAAACATTACTTTCGAAACACACAAGAAAATCTTTGATAACAAACCATGTATAAGAACTTCATTTTCTTGCCTCAAGGAAAAAACAGTTGGTTTACATTTTTTAATATGTACATACAGTAACTCCTTGTCTTTTGTCCTGTAGACATGCGATAATCTCCTAAATAAAGCGCTTGCACTTACAGAACAAACAGCTCTGGTAGATTTGTTGAAGTCCTTGTTAATTTATCCTTGTAAAGTGGCTTTTATTTGCTCATTCTGTTCACACCCGTTCACAAGTGAGGCTTACTTGCCTGTAGCTGAGTGATCCAGGTTCTATTTTTAAAAAATAGGAGACAAAACTCCTATTTTCAAGAAGAGACTGGGCAGCTATTTTTAGCAAGTCCTACTTGAAGATAAGGCTGGACTAGAAGACCTCCAAAGTCCTTTTCTCTCTATTATTCTATGTTCTACAATGAAGCTCCTCAAACCCGAATCAGAACCATGATGGTCAACTGAAGCTATACTTCTCCCACCCCCCAACATTAAAAAGCTAGTATGCTTTATGTAGCCTATTTTTAGAAATCATATTCCAACCATCAACATGGTAATGAATTTAATATTTTATTTATTCATCTCAACTGTTCTTTCTCAAACTTGGAAATGTTAAAATGGGTGGATTTCAATTCCTAGAATTTCCCAGCCAGCATACTTCTGAAGTCTGGGAGTTGAATTCCACACCTCTTAAAATTGCCTAGCTTGAGAAAGACTGATCTAATCACACATAATATGCTAAAAGTGAAAAGTACTATATCTAGGTAAGGTATGTACTAAGGAAGTTACCTTGCCATGCACCTGTTGATAGGTCCTTTTGATCTGCTGTCGTTGGGAATTGGTTCTTTTGGTCAAAATTTCAATGATGCCTGCTTCATCAACTCCTAAATCATGAATGAGGGGAAAAAATTCATTAACACAAGCATAATCAATTCAATCCATACTATAACCAATAAATCAAAAGGTAACACTGTTGCTCAACTGAGTTATCAACAAGCTTGTTTTCATTGACATATATAACCTGGCTAAAAATCTTTTTTTTATACCTTCCAACATTACATTGGAAAGAGAAATATGTCAAGGGATATTGGATTCTGTCCAGCTGAAGAACAACTTTCTAAAACTAGAATGGAACACTAGATTTGGTATGAGGTGAAGAAGCCTCAAAAATTAAAACTTAAACATGGGCCAGAGGTTCTGAAGAAAAAAGTCCTACCAATTCACATTCTTGAGACTATCACAGATGCATCCATTCTAAAACCCTCCTGTCTCTTCCTTGCTGGTCACATGACTTAAGAATATTTTAAGAAGCTGGAAAGAATTCCAGAAGTCACATTCTGCATGCTTTTCCTAACATTTTAAGAGGAAATCCTTGCTCTCTTGCGTCTATTCTCTCCAAATGCTTAAAACTACTCTTGCTTGTCTTCACCTCATTATTATTTAGGTCACAGGTGTTCATCCTTGGCAACTTTAAGACTTGTGGACTTCAACTTCCAGAATTCTCCAGCCAGTTGGCTGGGGAATTCTGGGAATTAAAAGTCCACTAAGCCTTAAAATTCCCATGGTTGGACACCCCTGATTTAAGGAAATGATTTCTCGTAAGGCAATGCAAAATATGGCCTTTTGCTGAATGGGATGGCTCATGTGACAACTCAAGGAAAAAGGAAACAGAAGTCAAGAAAAAAAATGACACCATGATTTGAACCTATTCTGCTACAATTTTGACTTTGTTGAAACTGTCTTGATCTACTGTTCCACAAGATGCTTAGGAAAAAGCACACAAAAATGTGGGTGCATTTTTGCATGGACCTTTAAAAAATAGGCTAAATTGGCATTGGCACTGGAGAAATAAGAATCTGAGCAAAAATCACTGTATCTACATTCACAGATTTTATCTTTCCTTCCTACCTTTAGCAGTTATGGCTTTGTTTAGTGCAACCACATCAGCTGAAGGGTCAAAACTGGGATAAGCATGGACTGCGGAACCAGTTTTAGAATTTTTCTGTTAAGAATAAATTGAAAAATTAAAACATTTAATTTGTTTTCAAATTAAAAATCTTGCCCAAATTTTCAAGGTACATTCAAAAACAATAATACTTTTAAATAATTTAAATAATTATATTATTAAATTTAATAATAAATAATAAAATTTAATTTTAATAATTATATAAGAGAATTGTAAATAGTGAAGCAACATATATATAGTATATATATTGTAACGCCAGAACAGCTGCACCGTGTTGTATTCTTATAATTAAAATAATAAATTAATAAATTAATAAATAAGATAAAACTAAAACATCATAAATTAGAATAACCTGGATGATGCAATGATAGAAACCCATTTTCACCATTTGTAAGGGAATATGCTAAAACACATTCATTATAATAAGTAATTATAAAGCGATAGCAGGTTACTATTATATCTGACTCAATATGATCAGCAGTATGATCTTGATACCAGTGCCTACTTCTGCATGAGTTTACAAATTCTATGAATGCAAAATCTTCCCTTTTTTTAATATTTGTGTTTTTCAGCAAGGTCTCAGTAGTATAACTATTCCATAGTATCAGTATTTATTTCAAACAGTTTTTAAATGTGAATAATCAGAAACTATATGCAACTTCGAACTACAAGCATTCATTTAGTGACTGTTCAAAGTTACAATGGCACTGTAAAAAGTGACTTATGACTATTTTTCACACTTATGACCATTGCAGCATTCCCATAATCACATGATCAAAATTTGGACATTTGGCAAAAAGCCACGCAGTTGTGAGAATGCAGTATTGCGGCTTAACTCTGCCGACTGCCAGCAGTTCAATCCTGACTGGCTCAAGATTAAGTCAGCCTTCCATCCTTCCAAGGTGGGCAAAATAAGGACCCAGCTTGTTGGGGGCAATATACTGACTCTGTAAACCACTTAGAGAAGGCTGTAAAGCACTGTGAAGTGGTATATAAGTCTAAGTGCCATTGCTATTGGCAATTGGCATGTATTTATGATGGTTGTAATGTGCTGGGGTCATGTGATCACTTTTTGTGATCTTCTGACAAGCAAAATCAATGGGGAAGCCAAATTCACTTAACAACCATGTCACTAATTTAACCATGGCTGTGATTTGTTTGACAACTATGGCAAGAAAGGTTATAAAATGAGACAAAACTCATTTAACAACTGTCTTGCTTACCAATGGAAACTCTGGGGTCAACCGTGATCGTAAGCTGAGGACTACTTGTAGAATTTTTTATTTTAGGAAGTCAACTAAAAGTTGCCTCAGTATTTTGAAACACCTCTCTATCTCAGAAATCTGTTTGGGTGGGTCAGTTTGCTTCATAATTGCTAAAAACAGCAGAGCCATTTCCTGCTGTTCTGAAGTGAAAAGCATAGCAGAGCTTGCCTATTTAGGCAAGTCCTAAAAATAAGCTTAACGCCATTTAAAAAGAACATCATCACCTATTTTAATACCATAGAAAGGAATATAAGACAGTGTGCCTTTCCCCAGGTGTGTGCCACAAACCTCTACTTTTGGCATTATTCCTCCAATTACCAGCTCCAAAAATATGAAAAGCATTTATTTACAAATGTTATGCTAATGTAAAATTTAAATTAATGGATGCTAAATTTAAAGGCATGCATACATAAAAGGATTGGACAAAGGATGCCCATACCAATACTTATTAGTAAAGTATCAGTTGTAAAATAGGAGGAAAAAGCAAAAAAGAAAAAAGAAGAACCTCCAATCATTGATGTGGGGAATTGAACATACTGATTATTCAAAGAAAGAGGAAAAGAAACTGCCGGAAAGAAAAAAGAAGAGTTTTGGGCTGTTGGTCTGAGGTCCAAGCTTGGCAATTTGGTTGCAAAGGTTTCATCACCATTTGAGGGCAGTTTGTCAGTGCACGATGAATTGTGCTTATCTGTCTCAGATCAGCACAACTCAAAGCGCACTGACAATGTCTCCTCGCATGGCGATGAAACATTTGCAACCAAATTGCCAAGCTTGGACCTCAGACCAACAGCCCAACTACCAACCCAAGCTACTTATATTCAAATACATTTTATGACAGGTGCCATTCATTTAACTGTACTTCCAACATTCCTTTGTAAGGTCAAATTGATTAGTTGTTAGAGAAACTTACAACGTATTGTGGTTCATCATTATCCATAAACCTGGCTTGCTTCAGGAATTCTGATACAAAGGCCATCTTGATTCAAATTTCTGCAAAGGGAAAAAAATGAAACAGAATAAAGTCACAGTTTTCCCCTTTTTTCTTTCTTTTGCTTTTTTTATTCCATATGGAAAAGGCTTTTTATCTGTTTTAGGCATTTTAAGAATCAGAAAAGTCAAAGAGGGTTCCTCTCCCCATTTCCAAAAGAGAAACCCAAATTCCAATATATCTGGAGGGCACCAGGGAGGGGAATAGCATCGTTTACTGATTTATTCTGCCCTCTTACTGGAATTAGGAGAGGAATGACCAGGGGTTAAAAAAAACACCAAGCTAACTGAAGCTACGACTTGTACAAGATCTTAAGATCATCTTGGTTTCAGCCACAGATAATTTTATTAAGGCATTATTAGGAACATATCATTTCATATTTTTTTCAGAAAAAAAAATGTTTTGCATTAGCAAATTTTGCTGTTGTTTATAAATTTCCCCCAACATTTGACTTATCTATGGCAACAGTCAATGCATCTTTTAGGATGTGCAGAATTACGCTACATTTCTGAAGGAATTTTTCCATCTATTTACAAAACTTAAATATCTACCTATCTCATAAGGTGATTCTAGGTACCTCACAACAATCCATAAGCCATCATTAAAAATGTACTCTTCCCCCAGGCACTAGACCAAACATCATCACAGGTCAACCCCCAATCCTAGCCCAAGGCTTGGGGAAAGAGCCAGATCTTCACATTCCTTCAGAAGGCTTAAGAGGGTTGGGTAGCTCTGATTTCTGGTGGGAGGCTGTTCCAAAGACCTGGAGTGACCACCAAGAAGGCATGCATCCAAGGTCCCATTAAGGAAGGAGACCTGATGTGCACCCACCCTATCTGACCTAGTAATAAGAGATAACCTCTCGTCCTGCACGCAACCTAGGCCTGTGCCATATAGAGCTTTAAAGGTAATAAGTGGAACCTTAAACTGTTTCCAGAATAACTGGAAGCCAGTATAGATCATGCAATGGTGGTATGACTTGGGTGAACCATAGGACACCTAAAACTGTATGTGCCACTGCATTCTGGATTACTTGCAGATTTCTGATATTTTCCATTGCAGTAATCCAAATAGGAGGTAATTAAGACAGAGATAACTGTGAGAAGCTTCTCAGTCCAGGAATGGGTGTAATTGATGCAGAAGACAGATTTGGGCAAATGCCTGCCTAGCACTGATAATGCTACTTATTTTCGGTAATGAAGCACCACACCCAAGCTCAGACAGTACATTCATTCATTCTCTGACCATGGTTGCCACCTCTTCTTCCAGCAGGAGTTGTAAGTCCAAGAGGAGTGCCAGATTGCTCACCAGATCAATGTTACCATATCCAGAGTCAGAAATGTCAATCACCTGATTCCAGGGGCCAAAAAACTAAAACTACCTTGCCAGCATTCCAGTCACCTTCTCCCCATTCAGGCCTTTACAGCGCCAAGCCAGAGGTGGTATTCAGCAGGTTCTGACCAGTTCTGGTAGTGGAAATAATGAGTAGTTTGGAGAACCAGCAAATACCATCTCTGACTGGCCCCGCCCACATCTATTCTCTGCCTCCTGAGTCCCAGCTGATGAGCTGGGTCTTCTTTTGTTGCCCTGCACAGGAGAATGGAGTTGGAAAGCAAGTTAGTATGGTGGGGAGGGAATGGGATTTTGCAGTAACCTTCCCCTGCCTTGTCCACCAAACCATGCCCACCAAGCCACGCCACGCCACGCCACGCCCACAGAACCGATAGTAAAAAAAATTAAATCCCACCAATGCTCCTTATAATTGGTAAATATCAACATAAGGATGATACCAAATGCCACGCCAGTGGATTATCTCTCCCAACAATTTCATATGGATGTTAAATAGGAGAGAGCCTTGAGCACACCAAATGGGGCCTGTGGTTGAACCTTTCCTCCCCCCAATAGCACTGACAGATACTGGCAGGCCTGAGGAGAGGCGCAGCCAGTACATTGTTCCGGGGCCCATGGAGCTCAAAGGAGGCCCATGAAGGGGGATTTTTTTTTAAAAAAATTACAAAGCCAATTTTTTAAAAAGAAAAACAATATTGGATATATACTTCATACTCTATACTTTGTGTGTATAGCAAAACCGCCTCGCAGCCTTGTTTGACATGACCTTTAATAATCTGAAACTCAGTGAACAGTTATTTATATAATTTATTGGATTCTACTTTCATTTCTATGGTGCACCCCTCCACAGGAAACTGTGCTCCCGGCCTGCCCCCAGCACATGCCCCTCTGCCGCGCCGCCTCTATGGCGTGCTCCTCTCCGCGAGAGAGGACCAGTGCTCCCGGCCTGCCCCACACATGTGTGAGATGCCCTGCCCAGGCTAGGCCCAGCCCCGCCAGTGCAATGAAGAGCTCTGCTGTGGCCACTGGGCCACCACCCGCAAGTGGGTGCTCCAGGTCAGGGGCGTCCTCTTGTGAGGGGGGCATATTAGTCTTGTACCAGCACTTAATAATCCTCTCAGCGGCTCTGGGTGTTGGCCATAGAAAAAGAAGATGAACCACTACAAAACAGTGCCCCACCCCCCACCCCCCCACAGTCCCTGGAGCAGGTCCAGCAAAAATATCAGCTCAACTAATCCCTGCAAATCAACTTCACAAAGAGAGCTTGCATCTGGCTGTGTCCAGGGTAGCTCTCCTAAGGCTACTAGAGATTTGAGAATAGCAACAGCTAGCCCAGCACAGCCCTGCCTCAAAACCATAGCTGGTGTCACACTTGAAACCTGTGAGTGTATGTTTCTCAGAGAAGAAGACCCATATCTATGATCAACCAGATTTTGGTAATGCAGGCTAGATCAGTTCTCTCGTCCATAATCAGATAAGTTTTATTGCAGGTCACCTGACATTAAGCAGGGGCAGCTGGACTGTAGAGCCTCCAAGGCTGTGAAAGCTTGGGGGCTGAGCAAGCTTTGAGGCTGAGCAAAGGGCCTTGGAAAGCCACACAAGTGTTACCTGCCACGATGGCCTTCCCTGAGAATGGCCTGCCCACTGCATCCTACCAGATCTCCCTATCCTGTTACTGTCTCACTGTGAATCCCTGCCCACTGCCTTCCAACCTCCCTCTACTTCTGAAACAATCTCAGCTGATACAATTCCCAAGTCTTTTCCTACACACAGCCAAAATCCAACGTTCAAGGTGGATCCGTTTCTAAGTCTGCTCCAGCCTCTCAGCTGTTGGGGAGCCCATTCCGGTCCTCCTAATCCCAGGAGGAAAACAATCACGACTTCCCAGTATGGCCGCTGATTCATATGGTTGGTCAAGTGATTTAAACCTTTTCCAGATTTAGTTCCACTCTAAATCTTTTCCAGGTTTAGTCCCATTCCTGCTGATGCTATGAGTGTGTGTATGTATTATAACTTACACATACTGTGAGATCCAACCAACTTGTACATTTCATGGACTGCTTTCTGGACGATTGCAAATCTTTGATACTAGCTGAGAAACACTTTTGGAATTAGAGCTGAATTGCATGATTGCATAAAATAGGAGTGTCAATCTTAAACTGGCTAAAATGAGCACAGTTCAACAAACTGAAAAGTATTTAAGAAAATATTTCTAAGATGTCCACCTATTTACTCAGAAGTAAGTACTGAGTTCCATCTAATTAATAAGTGCATTTCAGATTCAGCTGGGTATGGAAGTTCCTTCCAAATGAAGGGACAACTGTCTTTTTGCCTGTCATTATGCAGGACTAGTTAATTCTCAGGTCACTCTACTTTGATGGCCAGAAGCCGCAGAAACTTGAAAAACCCGTCTCCCCTCTCTCCTCCCCCAATTCCTGAAAAAAACTCAAACAAGGAAGAAGAAGCATCTCCTTCCAAATATACTTGTGAAAAATAAAAAGACTGCAAACAATGTTCTGCAATTCTTATGTCCCTATATTAAAAATAACTACCAACAAATTAAAACTTAATTAAACTTAGTTTCCTTTTTGAAAAGTTTACAGTTCATATTTTATTTTTGGTGTGGCTGATGTTTGCAAAGAAATAAACATTTAACAATTGAGAAACAGTTAAGCAAGCTTTCCTTAACCACAGGGCGTATGTTTTTTCTAAAAAAGTTTCCACATAAGGCACAGGGCACATTTTTTCCCTCTTAACTCATACTTTGGTAGATAAAAATAATTCTGCTTTCCATGGTAACGGAAAAGAACAGGAAGAAAAAAAATGCAGTTATTCAGCATTACGCTACTGACTATTACAAACAATTTTAACTCCCTGCGTAGTTTATGCAGTTTTAAACACCTTCTACTCTTTTGCTGGAAAATACAGACAATAGAATCAGATATAAATTTATATGAATAATCCTATAGCTCTACATTGACTTAGAAATAGCTCTACATTGACTTAGAAATAAGATCAAGTAAGTTCTATTCCAGAGTAAATAAGAAGCTACATACTTCTAAAATCATTAGTAAAGGACAAATATCAAAAGAGGCATACCTTTCCCTTTCCAAAATTCAGAAGCAATATTTTCCAAGCTGGGAAATGAGTCTGTGGAAAACTTTAAACTGTGGTTCCTACTTTTATAGACCCATCAGGAAGCCACACCTAGCAACCAGTGCTTACTACTAAGAGCCCTGTGATTGGTTGCTCCGAAGGCTACTGTAAATAGAGGGTTTAGTCAAAGGGCCAGCCCTTCAAATAAACTATTCACTTGCTGGAAGAAATTGATTTCTAAGCTAATGCTGAAACTGGTCTGGGAATAAACCTTGTGTAATGTTCTTGGTGATGCCTTGGAGGCAAGGCCATTTAACTGTCGAAATGCCTTGATGAGCTATTGCAATATACTATATGACTTATAGTTCAACATATAGACAAATGCTTGCATAAGGTTACTGTAAGGTAGGCTATTCTATTACAACTGATATTCAAGATGATCTCCCAAGTTTCATGCTACATAATATAAACTTTCCTTTTTAAAAAACATTTACCAGGTATATACAATTTTCAGGTGATTCAGTGTAGAATTTATATTTCGGTTCTCCCAGAAAGCTTTGGGCCAGTGGTGGGATTCAATTTTTTTTACCATCTGTGGTTCTGTGGGCATGGCTTGGTGGGCGTGGCAGGGGAAGAATACTGTAAAATCTCCAGTCAGAGGTGATATTTGACGGTTTTCCGAACCACTCAAAATTACATCAATTAAAAAAGAAAAGTAGGGGATTCTATGGCCCAGTTGCTGACATCTTCTTGGATAAAATAAAACTGATTTTCAGGTCTAATTTCAATAAGAGTTTCTGGATATAGACAATTTCAGTCTTGGTTATTTGATGGAATAATCTCTGGAAGAGAAGGAAAATACAATTGCATTGATTCTCCTGAACCTACCAGCCATGGTGTCCTTCTGGAATGACATTTACATTGAAAAAGTTGGGAGTTGCATAAAGTAGCTCCTTTCTTATTTGTTAGGCCACTTCTAGAGTGCAATTTTAGGAAATCATTGCTTTGTTGTATCATTAAATTTTATTGTCCATGCTAAATAACATTTATGCTAAAATACTGAATGAAATTGAGTACATGAATACATGAAATGGATACATATAAGAAAAATAAAAAGAAACAATAGGACAGGGACGGTAGGCACATCGGTGCACTTATGCACGCCCCCTACAGACCTCTTAGGAAAGGGGTGAGGTCAATAGTAGACAGTCTAAGGTTAAATTTTGGGGTTTGGGGAAGAAACCACAGAGTCAGGTAGAATATTCCAGACATTGACCACTCTGTTGCTAAAGTCGTATTTCCTGCAATCAAGTTTGGTGCGGTTAACCTTGAGTTTGTACCTATTGTGTGCTCTTGTATTGTTATGGTTGAAGCTGAAGTATTCATTGACAGGTAGGACATTGCAATGTATGATTTTATATACTATACTTAGATCAGACCAAAGGCGGCATAGTTCTAGGTTTTCTAGGTCTAGAATTTCAAGTCTAGTGGCATAAGGTATTCTGCAACGAGTAGAGGAGTGGAGAACTCTTCTTGTGAAATATTTCTGGACTTTCTCAATATCAGATACATAATGCGGGTTCCAGACTGATGAGCTGTATTCGAGTATTGGTCTAACAAATGTTTTGTATGCTCTAGTTAATAGTGTGATATTAGCAGAGAAAAAGCTGCATAGGATTAGGTTAACAACTCTTAATGCCTTTTTGGCTATGTAGTTATAGTAGGCTCTAGCACTTAGATCATTAAAGATGGGTATTCCAAGGTCCTTGAGAGAGTTTGGATCCTTCCTTCCTTCCTCCCTCCCTCCCTCCCTCTCTCTCTGTAAAATGGACAACTATCATTTGTCAAGAGGATAATGTTATCTGTCAAAATGCAATGTCTGAAAAGTTAAGCTCAGGGAGATAATATGAGTTCATCTGCACACCATTATTTCCAAACTTCATCTTTCACCCTAGAGAATTTCTAGAGCAGCAGGATCTAGAATCAGAAAGTATCATATCTTGAATGAAAAAAAAGCAACCAAGAAAGAAAAAAGGTCAACAAAACCTCAGAAGCTTCTTCTTTCTAATTCTAATTTTCTAGAAAGGGAGCTAAGGTGGGTGTATAGCTTTAAGGAAGACATGACTGCTTCACCCTAGGCCTCTTCAAGTGTTATGACTCATGTGATTATAACAGTGGGATCTCTCTTACAAAATCAAGAGGCTTTGGACTGCAAGACCTCTGTCTTGTTCCTCATCTTATGTTCCCAACAACCTAACTCTTCCACGTGAGCAAGTCAGAATGTTTAAAGGATGGAGAATAAAGGGATGTTTAATAAAAATGCACAATTGTAGTGCAAAATTGTGTCTGGAAAAGCCCTTCTCAATTGTCATGACATTTTAATGTGAAAGAAAACTACATTTATAGATCATATTATTGTTGAATTAATGTATAGTAGATCATTTCAAAATTGATTTTGCTCATTGCAACAGAAGAGTGAAGTCTAATCCTTTTTCATCACCATGATTCTGTTCCAAGTATATTTGCTGGATGAGACATAGTTGGACTGATGCACATTTTCCAAGTATGAGAAGGAACTGAGACAGAAGCAAAGATTAAGCAGCAAAGCAATCTCTTCTCTTCCCACATGAGTTGTCATTCATATCTCCTCCCCTTTAGCCAACTTGTTCTAAGGATGTGATTAATGCTAAGTAAAATCTAATGAAAAAATAATAATAAAAGGCCAGATACAATCTGCACAATACTAGTGGATGTGATTAATGTGTAGCACAGCCCTAGAGGTATATAAACATGCAGGTTTTAAGCTAAAAGCTGGAAGTTGTATATAGAATTGCAGATGCATAAAAGGTTTTCCCAAATTCATTTCTAAGTTACCTGTAGATCTAATTAAGTTGAATATGTGTATTTTGGATGCCCATTATGTTTGTGAAGAAACTACGCTTATTTAAACATCCAGAATCTGAAAGTACAAAAAAAAAAATCTAGAATGCAGTTGCAAGAATCAAGCTCATCTGGAGAACATAAACTTTTATCATTACCTAAATATACCCTAAAGCAGGGGTGGGAAACTATGGCCCTTTTATGACCTGTGGACTTCAACTCCCAGAATTCCTGAGCCAGGCAGGAAGTCCACAAGCCCATAAAGGGGGCCATAGTTTCCAACCTCTGCCCTAGGGGAACCTCTACATGATGTTGCCAAGACTTAATTAGTTTAATTAGCCTGATTTAATTATTCTAATTAGTTCCGAGTATAAGTGACTGATTTACCAAACTACCCTGTTTCTCCAGCAATACGGCCTCCCCCAATAGGAAATCCCAGCATGTTTTATAGGCATGAAATGAAATTAAGCCCCACCCCCCAAATTAAGGCCTATATTAAAACATGCAAAATGGGGGGGGAATGGTGGGGGGGGCTTGCCGTTAGGAAGTACTTTTGTTGCACACCCGGATATGGTGCTGCCTGCGTTGACCCCGATACGAAGTGCCCCACCAACGCCGAGGTCAACATCCAAGCCATCGCTGCCCGCCCACCCAAAGATGCAAGGGGGGGAATTAAGTCACCCCCGAAAAGACGGCCTAGCCATTTTGTGGGGGCTCAAAAAAAAATAAGACCCAGCCTTATATGAGAAGTAAACTAAGTCAGCTTGCTCTTTATGTCAAGTGCAAAGCAACGACATTCCTTTTAGTAATTTTAGCTCTTTCTATTCAATATCTTTCTCTCTGACACTAACAATCCTGATATGTCAGATGATTGGGCTGCGGAAGTTTCTTTCAACTAACAAGGAAACGAATGAATTTCCTGTTACTTCTCGAAGCCCTACATCTGGTGAAGAAGACTGGGTAAGGCTGCCTCTTCATTTGGCTCCCTAAATGAACCAGTCAGAGTTCTTTGGTTGCTGTCTCTCTAGCCAGCTTTCTAAGGAGAGAAGCAGCAAATTGGACTCCAGTGAAGGAAAGACAGGCTGCTTTGAAGCCCTGCTTCCACGAGGAGTGGTTTACCCATGACTCAGAGGCACTCCTATCCTCTTTCTCACAAATACCAGCACTCCCTTTCTCAGCTCTTGGCCTTTTGTGAAATTCCTTTGCTGTGGTGACATTTGACAAATGCATTTGGTGTGGCTTGCAGGGGCAATGAACATTAAGGAAATTGCAAAAGGAAATGTTAGTCTGCTTTCCCCCCATGTTCTGAGTATGTTGCACTTCGATTCGAACTCCGCTACAGAAATGGCTAGTTTATATACCGTTGTGTAAAAATAATAAGTTGAGGTTGTAATGTTATCTTCTACTGCGCCCAGTTCCCAGAATTCTGGGAGTTGAAGTCCACAAGTCTTAAAGGTTGGAGACCCCTGGTATAGAGAGTTGGAAGTCCATCCTTTTTCTTTCTTTTTTCCCCACTTTACTCCATATTTTCTTTTTTCAAATTTTCTATTACTTTTTTAAATTTTTATTTGTATTTTATACATTGATCAACTAATAAAAATGTATTTAAAAACTTCAACTCAGTAGGGCCACAGAGTAGGATCTCTTAGCCCATCCAATCATGTCTAAAAGTTTTAGACTCTACCAATGCATTGAAAGCATCACTTGGTGTGTGGTGTGACTGTGTAAGAATTTATATAGATCTTTCTCATTGTTGCCTTCTGGGTACCTTACATTATAACTCTGTACTGCATGACTATCAAATGAAGTAAAGGCTACTAGGAAATGCAGATTGGATGTACCAAATGCTGAGTTACCCATTTGTAGTCCTGCTGGGTAAAGCAAATCTGCAGCATTAGTGTTTTATAGAAATGAATCATTTTAAAAAACACTCAGGAAAATCGGTCCTTGGAATATGAAATAGGAATGAAAACATTGTTGCTTACACTTGTGCTCCCCCACTTTTTTTCAATATATTGCTTATGCTATCCTACCATTTCTAGTTGATAGGACAGTAAATTCTCAAAATTGTAGCTCTGATACATCCAGAGGATGTCAGGTCAGGAAAAGTATATGAAAGTACATGAAAAGCTACAGTATCAAAAATTTAAGTTTTCACAGGATTTCAAAACACTTCTGTGCTAATATTCAACCCCTTACAGTGATCTACCCAAATATTTAGCATTTAATATTTAGCAATAATTAGAATTTACTTTTTATTATTGTTAGTAGTAGCCTTCTACTCCATACTAGATATGCCCCAAAATAGTGAATCCTCCTACATCGCTATCCATTCCATCCACATATCATTCTTGAAGGGCTTTAAAAGTAATTTGTATTTTGTTGCTTTCATCCACGGATCCCAAGTGCATTTAGTTAAGTCTGGAACACACAGGAATAATTTCATCTAGTGGTGGGATTCAAATTTTTTTACTACTGGTTCTGTGGGCATGGCTTGGCAGAGGAAGGATACTGTAAAATCTCCAGTCAGAGGTGGTATTTGATGGTTTTCTGAACCAGTTCTCCAGAACTGGTCAGAACCTGATGAATACCACCTCTGCCTTCCTCTAATAAGTGTTCAGCCTGAGCTAGCCAAGATCTGAGATCTGAAATTCCAGCCAATCACCACACAAAAAAAGAAAGACACATTTCATTCTCCATTATGCTATTCCCCAACTTCTGTGAAGTCTAATATTCTCACAAATTCTTCATGTAACCAGCTAACAAAGTGAATGCCGGGGGTTGGCCTGAGAAAGAATGAAATGAAACTAAACTGGAACTGTATCCAATGAAATGGTAATTGCACGGATGTTCTCCCTCATAAACCCAATACCGTAGTCAGTGCAGGAACCAATATACTAACATCAGCATTACAATGATTCAAAGCTTCAGCAGAAGTTTGTAGCCCAGGCAGTCTTCAACTTATGATAGTAAATGAGCCTGCATGATGGTCGTTAAACAAACAATCATGTGACTACATCCAATTTTACAAATGCTGCAGTCACAAAGAGAACCCATGGCTTGCAGTTGGGAAGGTTTTTTGTCAGAAACCAGAAGTAAATATTGTAAATTGCAATCACTGATGCTGCAAATGGCCATGAATGGGCCGGTTGCTGAGTATCTAAAAGATAGTCACATAATCATAGGGGTAGGGAAGGAGACGGATGAAGAACCATCAGAACTTCAAATCAGGCTGTAAGTAATTTTTTCAGGGTGTGTTGTGACTTTAAATGACCTCTAAGTGATTGGTTGCAAGTTGGGAATTACCTGTACCCATGGAGCTTCATTCCTTCAGTCTTTACCATTTTCAGTTCAATCTTTACAGATTCATTTTTTTAAAAAACTTATTCTAATGTAGACATTCTTGTTTTCAAAAACACTGTTGTTTTTAAAGAAATATGATCAGGCTGCAAATAAACCCTTTAAATGGCATGATTGCTGGCCAGATAAGAAACCAGATTCCCTATAAGAACTATGGTTTCATTTCCATAGGAAACAAAATCCCACCGTGTTCCTTTTCAGGACTCTTGAATTTTTAAACATGCTCTGGGTCAGATTCTCCCCCCATGACGTGCTTTCCTTTTTTCTATTTCTAAACTGAATGGACGCATTATTCTCAACTTGCAGTTTATTCACCATGGCAGAAGGTAAATTTGCTCTAGCTATTTTCATTGTTGCAGTATCTTAAGTAAACTATTTGCTCAACCGAGATATTATCTTAGTATATTGGGAATGGCAAGGTTGATATGTACGTGTATGTAATTTTTGTTTAATTCCAGCTGCTAGTTTGTAAAAACTGGGTGTTCCCCGCTGCCTGAAATAGCATAAAAATAACAGGTCTTTTTCACATAGCTTGAGATTACACTAGGAATTATCTACCTGGATAGCTCCTCTGTTTCCCATAATATCTGCCCAACCAGTTTGATCTGGCACGGCAGCCAACACACGGGGTTCCTTTGATTAAACAATGCTATCTATCAGGATCTTGCAAGCAAGCCTCCTCTCTTGTTAAGATTCACGTGGCTCCCACCTTACTGGTGTTTTAGAAGCCTTGAAGAGCTGGGTGTTCACTCTGATTTTCAATTTGGGTGTTTACCAAACTTATGGGATCATATGGGTGCGTTTCTTGATGTTGCCAGCTTTCGTTTGTTTCTGTGTTGATGAGGATGCTATCCATTCAGTCAGGTCTGATTCCTGAAAATTGTATGGGCCAGGTCTCTCCACATCTTCTAATCTTGCACTACTTTCTCTGAGTTGTTTTCTGTATTAACTGAGTTAACTGTATCAAACTGAGTTGAGACTCTGTGTTACTGTTGTGTTTTTTTTTTCCTCCTGTGCTTTTACTTAGTGAGCGACCATGAGTGAGTGGGAGTCCGGCTGTGTAGAAATTTAATAAATAAATACTAATGAATACATTCCTGGTTTTCATTGAGAATGTACAGCTTTGGCCTCTGATTTTGATATATTTCAAACGGGAGTTAATTCATGAGTAGGTCATTCCTGATCATGTTCTCAGCCACACAAATATGTAAAACAAGAAAAACCACTTAACTTTGAAACAAATACTTAGACTGCCCTTTATTAAACCGAAACTCCTGCATATTTCAACTTTAAACAGTAAAAATGCTCTAGCTGTATCACAGTTCTTTAAATTACGCTTAGTATTCAATATTAAAAAGTGGGGGGAGACCTGGGTGCAAATTTCAAGGAGACTAACTCAGGACCCAACCCTTATTATCCTACAGGAATGCTTTATATGTAGGAAATAGTTTTAAAAAATATTTCTAAAGGTAAGGGTTTGCAGTGAAATTCAATATGCTTCCCCCACCAATGTTGTAATCCATTCCTCAGTTTTCTCTGGCAGTCAGAACCAGCAATTGCATTAAAACACAACCTTGGCAATGATGAAATATTATTAAGGGACATAATGCTTTGCTTGTTTTGAAAGAAATTGAGCAAAATTTGCTTCTAATTTCTAAAAAAAAATAGCAAGTTCCTCTACTTACTTTAAAGTGAGGAAATTTTTTTTCACCAACATTGAGTGAAATTATACGCCCCAACCAAAATGTTTTTTTTACCTAGTAGACAGATAAGAAATAATACAAGGACAGTGCTAAATGCTATTGAGAATTATGAAGTATTATGAAGCCCACCCCGAAAAGCAAGCAACTTTTATATTTTTGGACGCGCAGAAAGCTTTCAATAATTTAAATTGGCAATTTATGTTACAGCAAATTTAAAAAATGAATTTTGGAACAAATAGCAGAAAAACACTATGGGCAATACAGTGTATTATTAAATGGGGATCATACATATAATTTTAAGATAGCTAGGGGAGTAAGGCAGGGTTGCCCACTATTGCCTCTGCTCTTTATTCTGTCCTTAGAAGTGTTATTAGCCTAAACCAGACAAATTTCATAAATAAAGGGGATTAAAATTAGAAAAGAAGAGTATAAGTTCCAAGCGTTTGCGGACAACTTAATATTTATAGAAGACCCACTAAATACTGGACACATTTTGTTGCAAGAAATAGAAAAATTCAGGGAGGTCTTAAAATTAATAAAGACAAAACTAAAATGATAATTAAAAATTGTACTGCAAACCAGAAAAAAGAATTAGAGGGGGAAATTGGACTACAGATTGCAAAAAAGGTGAAATACTTAGGAGTATGGTTATCATCAAGATGCTCTTCAATTAAAGAAGACAACTATAGTAAATTACTAAAACAAATAAAAAAAGATCTAGAATTATGGGAGAACTTAAAATGGTCATTATTGTGAAGAATAGCAATAATAAAAATTAATATTTTGCCCAAACTATTATACCTATTTCAAACAATTCCTATAAAACTAGATAAAAAAATTTCAAAGAGCTAAACAAAATAACAATGAAATTTGTCTGGTTAGGCAAGAAACTGCACATTAAATTGAAAGTGCTACAGATAGTAGGAGCGGAGGTGATTTTGTACTACCAAAGTGGGAACTCTACCATCAGGCAGCAGCATTAACTTGGATAAAGGATGGGTAAATCTAAAAGATAAAAGAAACTTAACGTTATAAGGTCATGCCCTCCAGATAGATGTGTTTCTATGGAAAAAAGGAGCAAGACATCTATAGACATCAAATAAGGGACACACGTATTCAGATATGGATGAAAATTAAAAAGAAACGTGTCATGAAGATACCTCGCTGGCTGTCAACTATAGAGGCCATGATCTACCCAAATACATTGGATGTAAAAAATATGGTAAGCTATAACAATTTATTAGATAACCAAGGGAAACTTAAAACAAATCAAGAGCTGAGACAACAAGGAATTATAATTGACTGGTGACCATTTTTGCAAATACAGGATAGATATAAAAAGGATTTAGAGGAATTTGGATTTGATAAAGAACAACAACAATAAGATAAATTTTTAGTTGGAGTGGAGAAAAAAATTGTAACCAAAGCGTCTATTTATTGGGATTTCATATGAAAGAAGAAATTGTAAAAGGTTCCATGATAGCATGGGCTCAGAACTTTGGATACAGTATTGAATTGGATGAATGGGAGAAATTATGGATTAGGAATTATAAATTAACGATCTCCATAGCTTACAAAGAAAACTTGTATAAAATGTTCTATCGTTGGCACTTGGCCCCAGTAAGATTGGCTAAGATATATTCCAACACAAGTCCAAATTGTTGGAAATGTGGACAAAAGTATGGTACCTTCTATCACATGTGGTAGTTATGCCCTGAGACCAGGAAATATTAGGGTAAAAAAAAAAAACTGGCCACAAGAGATTACTAAACACCAAATTGAACTCAAACTGGAATTCTTTTTACTAGGAATAATTACAGACCAATATAGTAAAAAGATTAAGTATATTATATTACATATTTTGACAGCAGCCAGAATAGCTTTCACACAATTATGGAAAGGAGCTAATATCCCCTCAGAAGATTTAGTCATACAAAAAGTATTGGAATGCGCCTAAATGGATAATCTTACACAGGAAATGAAAGACAAGGAAGATTCCATATTATGCAATATGGAATAAATGGTATGAGTGGTTAAAAAATAGATATAAAGATTAGGATGAAGGATTATGGTAAATAAAGCAAGAGACCTTAATAGATTATCAATATAGGTATGTATATAATAATATATATAGGATATATGTATTTGTTGGCACTTGTTGATGCCAAAACGTTGTTATGCATATGAGTGAAATTTGTGTTTTTGAAAACCATAATAAAAGCAATTTTAAAAATGAATAAGTAAACAAAGAGGTTTTTTTTAATGAAATCTTACTTGGTTTCAACTGATTGTGAAAACTTATCTGTTCTACCACTGATTATTTATTAAAATAACTAGGAATTATTAGTTTTACCTAGTTAGCATCAGGGACTTAACACAAAAATTATCCATAGTATTTACCATTCAAAACAAACAACGAAGGTTAAATTAGTGTGAAGAGAACAGAAATATTAGTGGTAATTTTGATATTAAAAACACTAAGACAAGGATTCTCTTCCCCATGGGATTACTTTAGCCTTACTATCATAGACAGTACAGCTCAAAATCATTTGTGTCCTCATTGAAATTGGGAAATATGTCTACAATTGCCTCTTACAAATACATTGAGACATTCTGTCGGCTTGTTGATCCTAAATAAGGGGAAGTAAAAGGAAAGGAGTAGTGGACTCTGTAGTAACAAGACACAAAAGTGGGAAGCTCTGCAATAATGACCTTCAGTTGACAGTTTATCCTACAAACAACTCTTTTACCCTCTATACAGTTAAGTTCAGATACGGTAGCATTTGTAAAGCGAAAGCTCTAGAACCAATGGTGGGATTCAAAGATCTTTACCACCGGTTCAGTGGGTGTGGCTTGGTGGGCGTGCTTTGTGTGCATGCACGCACGTGCCAAACACACACTTTGAGCAGGTACAAAGGCGTTTGCGCAGGTGCAGAGGCGTTCCAACTCACCTCCTGCAAGCCTGCACTCTCTCTGTAGCTTCAGCAGCTGCCGCCAGCACTCTGCTGTGCCGCGCAAAGCAGCTGCACTTCAAAAGTAGGGAATAAAGGTGAGTATGGGAGCCCAGGCAGGTGGGTCGGCCCAACAGCAGAGTGGCGGAGAGAACCAGTTTGGTCTTCGCTGCTCATTGCTGCTATCGGCTCGGCAGAACCGGGCTGAACCGGTAGAATACCACTATTGTCTGCAACAGATCAGTTGCTTATAAATTCTTTTTTGACCTTTTATCTTCTGATCCTGAATCCTAAAATCAACTGGTAATGGCATGAAGAAAAACAGAACCTTTGTAAAAGAGAATAAACGATTATGAAATCTGGCCTTGAACAACTGCATTTTTGCAATCTAATGGAATGGAAATAGTGCTTCCACCCAGCACTTAATATTGTGCTGCATTATTAAGCAATTCCAACCTAGTTGTTGATGTTTCTAAAATGCTCGCTCAAGCCTGGATCAGCAAAAATCCATCAGATTATTAATTTCAACTTTCTCCTTTGTAACAATTGTTTGTGTAATTGCTCCCTGGTCAGAATTACGATATGCTTTCGAAGATTCTTGAGAGTCCTTTGGATTGCAAGGAGATCAAATCAGCCAATCCTGAAGGAAAGAACAGATCCTGAAGCTGAAACTCAACTACTTTAGTCACTTTAGATTAAAGCAAAAGGAGGAGGGAGTGGCAGAGGATGAGATGGTTAGATAGTATCGTAGACATAATAAACATGAATTTGGACAAACTCCAGAAGACAGTGGAGGACAGGAGGGCCTGGAATGCTCTGGTCCATGGGGTCGCAAAGAGTTGAATGACTGAACAGCAGCAGCAACAGAATTAGGGTATAACAATTCATATAACTGTATTTCAGTTAACCACAGTATGTAAAACCTCTTGATTATATAAATCAGATTTGCAAGAAACTCAAATCCATCAGTTATGCTCTATAGTACTAGAAAGAGACAGATGCCACATGAAGACATCTAATTAAAAGCAACGCCTGATCCAAACGGAAAGGCCAAAATGTCGAAATAATCTAGTGCTGGCATAAATTTATCACAGGTTACACCTGAATTATATGTAAATAATACACCACTGACATCACTCCTGAGGCAATTGTTATCATAGTTTTTACTAGTTTCAAGTCAGGGCATGCTTACATGAGTGGTGCTCACAGTGTAAAGGAGATATCTTTTAATGCAAGGGTTTAGATGTGCATTTCCATGGGGAAAATTAATCATAATTCTGTTTGTAAGTACATTTGTGATCTGGATGTGTAAATTAATACATTGTATCAATGCATCTATTATCACGTTAAACCTTATTAAATAATGCTCAATGAGCAGCAATAATCATTAATCTGCATTTTACTGCAAGAGGGAAAAATTGCTTGATTTGTGATGTACAATTCAAATAGCAGCTGCAACTCTGTTTAAATTCGTAAGGACAGTGTTTATCTTCATTTGAATGTGTCCTTCAAAAGCACTAAATATGCTAACAATTAAAAGAAGTCCAAATAGCAATCAGATAACCATTTTAGTCCTATGTTCTGCTAAATTATGATTTTATATCATTTTTCCACAATGGCCAGGTTCACACATCACAGTAAGCTATAAATACGAATCTCAAACCATAGTGGCTTTTACATATTATATTAAGTGAACAGAAATGTTGAAATCCAGATTATGAATGTCTAAACTTTATTCTATACTTATTTATTCATCAGATGTATGTACAGTGAGTCTTGTGCAACTAAGCACATCTCTGATTAAAGATCAGGCCAAACAAAAAAGATTTAACCTCAGATAAACAGCTGGCCAATAGCAGCCTCAGCTGATATTTTTTCATGAAGAGACTGTGTTTTTTTTATCACTATACTACTTTAAGAGATCATCCATGCAAACTATCTTGAGTTATTCAGACCAAATAAAAATTACCTTTAAATGCAACTTTTTGTTATTCAAAAGTTTATTTACAGTAAATTGAATAGAAGTAGAAACAGATAGCCAATGCCAGCGTATCCAAATCACATTTATATTAGAATGATTTTGTCATATATAAATATTTTTATAGTAAAAGATGAAAATGTAACTTAATAAGAGACTGTCAGTAAGTCTCATGAGTAATTATCACACAAAAAGAAGGAAGTAGAAAATAGACAATATTATACATTCTGCCAAGGAATTACTTCATTAATACACTGTAGATTTATTAAGTGTACATCTATATCCAGTTATCTGAAAGTAAGACTGAATATTTACATTTATTACCATAGTTTCTTTATTTTGTTTTCTCTGTGATGTTATATTTGGCCTACAATAATGACAGTACCTCTGAATCAACTGGTAATCCTAGATATATGTTGCAGAATTCCATGTATTTTGATATAGAGAATTGTTGTCTATCAACCCATTCCTCTTGCTTCCCATTACAACACCAGCATCTTGCTTCCCATTTGACCAGCATCGTCAATAATTCACACTTTGTCAGATGACTGCAAATGCACAAAATGACGCGGAATGTGACATTTGTGCATTTGCACAAATTTCCTCCAGAAATTAGAATGGCCCCTACTCTAACACTCTTCCAGAAGGCGCTGAAGACTTGGTTCTGCCAGTGGGCTTGGGGAATGCAAAGTGGGATGGAGCCCATTAAATGGCTTGTGTGATGTGATATTGCCTGGGTGGAGGGTGGAGGTTATTTTATTATTGATGGATGGCTCTCTATTAGAACTGGAAAAAAAAACAATTTTCCCATTTCCTCTGACAAGATACTGGACGAGACTGATGCCTTGGTTTATCCCAACTTCTGTTTTCATAGGGCCAGCCAAATGCTAATGAGATGGGTACAGCTGTTTGTCATTATGTTTCCTCAAAGCTCCAGAAATGCTTAAATTAAATATGTTGCTTCTGCTATGAGAGATTGAAGTAATGGCAAGATCAGGGCATCCATTATTCCTGAAAAATGGTTTTCTCACTTGTATTAATGACCCGATGGTTTTTGGACCTCAAATGTGTCATGCGTTTTCTAGTTTGAGAAGTGGTCTTGTGCTGTGAATGGAACACCACAATAGGGAACCAATGGAGGACAACAGTTTCATTTGGGTGCTTATTAATGAATATTGCAAAATAATGTAGTGTATTGGGTCAAATGGGTTAATTTGTGATTTATGTCAGCGTTTCTCAACCTTGGAAACTTTAATGGCTGGGGAATTCTAGGAGTTGAAATCCATAATTTTACCAAGGTGGAGAAACATTGATTTGGATTATTAGCTATTAGTAGCTATACATTAGCTGAAATGAGCTATTTTACAAACATTCATTTGCTATCATTTTGTTGGGTGATACTGGTGGTGGCTATTTTGTCATGGTAGCATGTTCCAGATCTCACTTTTGCAGAAGAAATTTTACAATGCTTCCTCTACTTCCCTAAATATTTGAATAACAATTTCCACATGGTGTCTCTTTTGCACGCATTCTATTTCACCCATTTCTTAATTAATCTGCTAATTTTTAAAATACCCATGTAGGTTATAATCCCATTTCCTTTTTACCTTGGAGTAAGATACTGAATGAAAGACAGTTTAGTATAATGAATAAAGTACTGGGCTGATAACTGGAAGACTTTCAGTTCTACTCCCTCCTCAGGCACCAAGTCAGCAGGATGATCTTGGGCCAGTCCCTCTCTGTCAGCCCTAGGAAAGAGGCAATAGCTCTTCTGAAATTCTGCCAAAAAACCTGCAAGAACTTGTCCAAATAGTTGCCAGGGATCAAAAAGTGACTCAAAGGCACACACAAAAAAGGAACACTGAATATTAACATTTGTTTGTTTCACTCCTTCTCTGCTTTTGTGTTAGGCCTACAGTGTGGATGGTACATCCACCCACATTGGTGCATGGACATCATGATACTTGATGGCATTTCATTGTCTCTTCTTGTGCTAGAGCAGATCAGCATAGACTGTTGGCTTTGTGATAGCCAAAACCTAGGTCAATGTTTTATAACAATAGCACTTGTGGGGGGGGGGGGAGATCTCATAGGCTTGGTAATATTAGTTTAGGGTGGGAGTATTTTACCACCACAGCTTATTGAAGAAACACCTGCTATGGGCAAATGGCCCATGTCCCTTTCCATAACATTTTGGGTTATCCATGCTTGGGCCCAGGGGAACTACCAGAGGACTGGGAAAGAGCTGATGTGGTTCCCATCTTGACAGACTAGAACACTGGGCCATATCTAATAAAATGAAATTCAATATAGAGAAAAGTAAAGTCCTACACTTAGGCAAGAAAAACCAAAAGTACACATATAGACTGGGTGAAACCAGGCTCAATAGCAGTAACTGTGAGAGAGATCTTGGAGTCTTAGTGGACAAGCAGCTAAATATGAGCCAGAGATACAGTCAAGATCAAGGGAAGTGCTAATACTACTCTATAAAGCCTTAGTAAGGCCACACCTAGAGTACTGCATCCAGTTTTGGTCACCACATTATAAAATGATGTTGAGACTCTAGAAAAAGTACAGAGAAGAGCAACCAGGATGATTAGGGGACTGGAGGCTAAAACATACGATGAATGGTTGCAGGAACTGGGCTTGGCTAGTCTAGTAAAGAGAAGGACCAGGGGAGACATGATAGTGGTCTTCCAATATTTGAGGGGCTGCCACAGGGAGGAAGGGGTCAAGCTATTTTCTAAAGCTCCTATAGGCCAGACAAGGAATAATGGATGGAAACTGAACAAGGAGAGATTTAACCTGGAAACAAGGAGAAACTTTCTGACAGTGAGAACAATCAACCAATGGAACAGCTTGCCCTCGGAAGTTGTGGGAGCGCCATCACTTCAGACTTTCAAGAAGAGATTGCACTGCCATTTGTCAGAAATGGTATAGGGTCTACCGCAGGGGTGTCCAACCTTTCACCTTCCCTGGGCCACATTAGAAGATGAAAATTTGGTTTGGGCCGCACATAAAATAAAATAACAATAAGGATACCTGATCATCCAAAAAAACCATAGAAAACATAGTTAACGTATTACATTTATTTGGAAATGAAGTTAGTGAGATGTTTTTATTATTTATTATTAATTATTTATTAAAAATTATTTATTTTTTATCACGGTTTATCATGGTTTATTTTCCAGCCAAATTTTGCGGGGGGGGGAAGAAAGCTCGCCCGCCTCACGCCTACCTCTCCTCCTCCTCCTCCTCGCTGGCTCTGGCACGAAGGTTGGGGTGGGCACTGGGCCGCATTACAAGGCGACCTGGGCCGCATGCGGCCCACGGGCCGCGGGTTGGACAAGCCTGGTCTACCGCTTGGGTGAGGGGTTGGTCTAGATGTCCTACAAGGTCCCTTTCGACTCTGATTATCTGTAAGTGGATCTGTAAGGGGTGGGATTCAAAATTTTTAACAACTGGATGCTTTACTTTCTGGATGCCTTACATGGTTCTGTGAGCATGGCTTAGGTGGTGGATGTGGCTTGGTGGTCATGTGACTAGGTGGACATGGCTTGGTGGTCATGTTATTGGCTGGGTGTGGCCAACTCAATATCACTCACATCGACACATGCATCTCCTCGTTTGGCCTCTCATGACTGTGGGGATGCTGCAACAGTCGTAAATGTGAAAAATGGCCTTAAACAGGGGTGGTATTCTACCGGTTCTGTCCACCTCTGTAGAACCAGTTGCTCTGAAGAGCAGCAGACATAGAACCGGTTTTATGTCTGCTGCTGTTTTGGCCCACCCACCCGCCTGGGCTCTTACCTATCCTTTATTTCCAGCTTTTTCAACCTCAGCTGCTTTGTGCAGCACAGCTGCAGTTGAAAAAGCAGGAAAAAGGGCTTTTCCAACCACTGCGCACCTGCACGCAGCACTGCTCAGCTGTCTGGGCAGCTCAGCAGGTCATAAATTGCACTCACTTGACTCACGCATGTGCGCATGATGCAGAGCAACAGAACCAGTAGTTATACTGTTCAGATCCCATCCCTGGTCATAAGTCACTTTTTTTCAGTGCCATTATAACTTTAAGTGCTCACTCCACACAAGCAAAGTACCAGCAAAGGGAGGGGGGGAAATCCAGAGAAGTTCCAGAGACAGGAAGTCTAGTTCTGACAAGAATGTAATAAGGCTTAACAAAGAGGCAGTTTCTGTAAGCAACCCCAGAATGTTTCCTTCCTGCCTTCCTTACAGGATTAGGCCAGTAATTTCTTCTAACAACCGGTTCTCTGAACTGCTTAGAATGTTAACAATCAGTTCTAGCGAATAGGTGAGAACAGGTAGAATCCCACCCCTGCTTGGGCCCCATGTATCTTCTTGCAATTCAGATATTGCTTGATCTTCAGTCACTGAACAAATTAAATCTATACTTGACAGAATTTTTTTAAAAACAGTAAACCATAAATGAGAAGAAGCCTTAAAATGGTATGCACTGTATAACAGAAATATTATTTAGGAGTCAAAGTTATATATTAAAATTGCATGCAAAAACACAGATCCTTGCCACGAAATAGGCTGTTCACTAGAATATCTTTAATTGCACTTCTTTGGAGAACAACTCATTAATGGTAGATACATAACACATAATAATCAGATTTCTAAAAATTAATAAGTATCAGGATACAGTACAGGAGAAATTCCTATTGAACAAATATTGTAAGTCAATTGTTTGTAGGAATAACTGCCACTTCTTTATCCTCTGTTGTAACTTGTCCTCTTGTTTCTCCCCCACACCCCGCAGTCAACATTCTGTTTTTCAAACAAAAGAAAATGAAGCAAGCCAGTTCCTTTTTTTACACTATACTTTCTGAGCTTAGTAATTATCCTTGTCTGTTCTGAAAGACATAGTCACCTTATTCTGCTTATGAAGTTTTGACACGCATTTGACCTTCTGCAACACAGCTGCTAACCAGCAGAACAACAAAAACTGGAAGTCCCCTGAATCCCTGAAATATGAGGACCCAATCTGCATCCAAAGGGAACATTCATTATGCTCACACAACCATAGCCAGGCACCAGATTTCTCTCTTGATAGCTCTTTTACAGTAATTGTTTTGATGTCTTTCAGTAGTAGTGTATATAGGTGAAACTCGAAAAATTAGAATATCGTACAAAAGTTCATTTATTTCAGTAATGCAACTTAAAAGGTAAAACTAATATATGAGATAGACTCACTACATGCAAAGCAAGATAGTTCAAGCTGTGATTTGTCATAATTGCGATGATTATGGCTTACAGCTCATGAAAACCCCAAATCCACAATCTTAGAAAATTAGAATATTACATGTAATCAATAAAACAAGGATTGTACATAGAACAATATCGGACCTCTGAAAAGTATAAGCATACATAAGTACTCAGTACTTGGTTTGGGCCCCTTTTGCAGCAATTACTGCCTCAGTTGCGGTGTGGCATGGAAGCTATCAGCCTGAGGCACTGCTGAGGTGTTATGGAAGACCAGGATGCTTCAATAGCGACCTTCAGCTCTTCTCCTTTGTGCGGTCTCATGTCTCTCATCTTTCTCTTGGCAACGCCCCATAGATTCTCTATGGGGTTCAGGTCAAGCAAGTTTGCTGGCCAATCAAGCACAGTTATCCCATGGTCATTGAACCAGGTTTTGGTGCTTTTGGCAGTGTGAGCAGGTGCCAAGTCCTGCTGGAAAATGAAATCAGCATCCCCATAAAGTTCATCTGTGGAAGGAAGCATGAAGTGCTCCAAAATCTTCTGGTAGATGGCTGCATTGACCCTGGACTTAATGAAGCACAGTGGACCAACACCAGCAGATGACATGGCTCCCCAAATCAACACAGACTGTGGAAACTTCACACTGGACTTCAAGCATCTTGCAGTGTGTGCATCTCCATTCTTCCTCCAGACTCTGGGTCCTTGGTTTCCAAATGAGATGCAAAAGTTGCTCTTATCAGAAAAGAGGACTTTGGATCACTGAGCAACAGACCAGTTCTGTTTTTCTTTAGCTCAGGTAAGATGCTTCTGATGTTTGTTGTTCAGGAGTGTCTTGACAAGAGGAATACGACATTTGAAGCCCATGTCCAGGATCCGTCTGTGTCTGGTGGCTCTTGATGCACTGACTCCAGCCTCAGTCCACTCCTTGTGAAAGTCTCCGACACTTTTGAATGGCCTTTTCCTGACAATCCTCTCCAGGTTGCGATTGTCCCTGATGCTTTTGCACCTTTTTCTTCCACACTTTTCCCTTCCCTTCCACATAACTTTCTATTAATGTACTTTGATACAGCACTTTGGGAACATCCAACTTCTTTTGCAATTACGTTTTGAGGCTTTCCCTCCTTATGGAGGGTGTCAGTGATGGTTTTCTGCACAACTGTCAGGTCAGCAGTCTTTCCCATGATTGTGATTCCTACTGAACCAGACTGAGAGACCATTTAAAGGCTCAGGAACCCTTTGCAGGTGTTATGGCTTAATTAGCTGATTAGAGTGGGACACTTTGAGCCTAGAATATTGAACCTTTTTACAATATTCTAATTTTCTGAGGTTGTGGATTGGGTTTTTCATGAGCTGTAAGCGATAATCATCTCAATTATGCCAGATCGTGGCTTGAACTATCTTGCTTTGCATGTAATGAGTCTATCTCATATATTAGGTTCACCTTTTAAGTTTCATGACTGAAATAAATGAACTTTTGCACGATATTCTAATTTTTTGAGTTTCACCTGTACATCTTGGATTTATCACAGCTTATATTTTTATGTTTATGCACATTTCATCAGGCATTCCCCTATACAGGTAGCCCTTATTTAGCAACTGCCTTGTGCAACGACTGTTCTGTTATGATGGTAATGAGAAAGTAACTTTACAACCAGTCTTCACATTTGCAACTTCTGCAAAGCAAAGGAAAACTGAAGTGAGTTCAGTTATGATTTCACTTATAATAGTTTACTTTAAGGATCAATTTATGGTCCCAATTCTTCTCACTTTCTTCTTGGCCCTTTTTTCTCACTGCCACTTATTTCTAATGAAAGCTTGGACTACCAAATATGGATGAGGTAAAATTAGAACATCATCGGTATAAATGAAACTTGGTAACCACGCTTTCTACTCTTTCTCCCCCTCATCTGATCATGAACAATCAACCAATGGAACAGCTTGCCCTCAGAAGTTGTGGGAGCGCCATCAGTTGAGATTTCAAGAAGAGACTGGACTGCCATTTGTCAGAAATGGTGTAGGGTCTCCCGCTTGGGCGGGAGGTTGGACTAGATGACCTACAAGGTCCCTTCCAACTCTGATTATCTGTATCTACTTACTAAAAAGAGGTGCAAAAAATCCCTGCTACGAAAGAAGTCGTATCTAAGAAGCCATCTAGCTCCGATGAGATTGGTTAGCCCACTCTTTCCATCAGAGAGGGCCTACTTAGGGTCCCAACTATCACAGAATTGTGACTGACAGGATTGAAGAGAAGCCTTTTTTGCTGTGACCTCCATGTTTTGGAATATTCCCCCTGACTTTCCGGAAGAGTCTTAAAACCTGCCTCTGCTGAGAACAATGGGCTGTCTACGCTGGATGGCTGATTGGATAGAGTGAAAAAAATCTTCCCTCCTGTGTCACCTGCCTCTTGATTTGCAATCTCTATTTAATCTTTCTTAATTTTAGTCATTGTGTATTATCTTTGTATCATTTTATAAGCCACCCAGAGTCACTTCAACAGTGACATGGGAGCATATAAATTTATCCTAGTAAGACCACACCTGGAATACTGCAACCAATTTTGGTCACCAAACTACAAAAAAGATGTTGAGACTTTGGAAAAAGTCCACAGAAGAGCAACTAAGATGATCAAAGGCCTGGAGACTAAAATATATGAAGTGTCAGTTTTGGAAGCCATATTCCATGATGCCACATAGCCTGGGAGAGTGGAAGGGGGTGTGATTTCAATTAAATAGCTCTAAGTAGACAAAATAAAATTATTTTGTTAGTCCAAGGTCATTTAGTATGGCGCTGGATGAAATAAGGATCTTACTTTTGGACGGATCGTGATTGGGCCATGTGATGTGACGACGATCAAGGGAGGATGGATTTGTAGTTTGAGAAATTGTGGAAAGCCAAAAAAACGTTTAGATTCAGGTTTCCACAGATGTGTCAGGTGCTATTCTAATAAAGGTACTTTTGAGATATGTTTGTCTCAGAGTTACTGATTGGAATGGAGGTTTGATGGAACACTGACATGAAGTACGGCTACATGATTTGGGTTTGGCTAGTCTAAAGAGAAGAATTGGGAACATGATAGTATTCCAATATTTGAGGGGCTGCCACAAAGAAGAGGGTGTCAAATTATTCTACAAAGCACCAGAGAGCAGGACAAGAAACAATGGTTGGAAACTAAGCAAGGAGAGAAACAACCTGGAATTAAGGAGAAACTCCTGACAGGACAATTAACCAGTGGAATATCTTGCCTTCAGAAATTGTGGGTGCTCCATCACTGGAGGTTTTTAAGATGAGACTAGTCACTTATCTGAAATAGAATAGGTTGTCCTCTTTGAGTAAGGGGCTGGACTAGAAGACCTCCAAGATCTCTTCCAGCTCTATTCTAGTTGTAGTAGCAAGGTGGGTGTGTACTGTGGATATTCCAAACCTTGGGATGGAATCTGGATTCAGATTACAAATTACAGATAAATAGAATTGGAAGGATCTTGTAGGTCATCTAGTCCAACCCTTCACCCAAGCAGAGCCTACACAATTTCTGACAAATGGCAGTCCAATCTCTTCTTGAAAGTCTCCAGTGATGAAGCTCCCACAGCTTCTGAAGGCAAGCTGTTCCATTGGTTGATTGTTCACACTATCAGGAAATTTTCCTTATTTCCAGGTTGAATGTCTCCTTGTTCTTCTGGGTGTGTCTAGGAATGTGGATTGAGGTTCCTGACTCGAATTTTTCCTCAACCTGCTCTATGTCCAGAAACATTGTTCCTTCAACATCTATCACATTGCATAAATGGTTCTTTTATACTGAAGAAACAAGGCCATTCTCTATAAAACTCACCAAAAGACAGCTGGAAATATTGAAGATGCATGGGGTCTCAGTACTTGTAGCATTGTTATTACAAGGTTTCCACTACCTCCACTAAGGATGTAGTTGCCAGTGCCACAAATGAATTCCTTTTTTTATACCACATCAATGGGGCCCTGGTACAAAGAGGACATAGTGAAATTTTATTTTATAGTTGTTATGGATGAGCTGTGCAATCTGAACCCCACTTTATACTGACTTAATTTTGAAGCTGGATCAATTCTTTAAATCATGTCAACATCCCCCAGGAAACTGCATCATGAAAAACAATTCAGAAATAGAATAAATACGTTGAACTGTGGTCAGGTGGTGGGGTTATTTTCAATCTCTATTTGAACAATATGGAGTTTGGATTGGGATGAGTTGTGGTGTATGCACATCTAGTTTATGAAATGTGTGCAGCCCCTATTCCTGCCCAAATATTGATGACAAAAATACGGTAGACAAAAACAGCCTTCCTTTGAGAGTTGAATAGAGCTTTTGTTCACATGTTGACAAACTCTTCCTTGTTTAAAAACATCGGATTTGTTAAATGAGACATCAGAAGAAAATGTTTTTTTTCAGAAATCACAAGGTTTATTTGGACGGTAAATTGAATTTTACCCAAAAAGCACACTATCTACTTCTTGGCTGAAGGATTTCATAATTTCTTAATCATTTTTTTTCTTCAAGTCAGGAATTGGAAAGTTACTTCTGTGCATGTATTGCTAAGAAAAATCAAGAAAACTTCTTGTTTTTCTAGGTCTGTTTCTGAGTGGAGTCTAGCCAGATTACTGAATTATTTTGTTATGCAAGCTTTCTTGAATAATGAATGAATGAATGAACCAGGATGAATGAAGAATGTTTGGCTGATTGGCCTGATTGTATCAAATAAGTGCTGCTTTACTAATATTGTATTAGGCCTATAAAGTTAACTTATTTATAAACGGAAGGAGATATTTCTTTGTTCTTCCTGTAATATTGCTTTAGGTCCATAGTCATTGTATTTAAATGATACTTGAGGATATTGCTGTCTTCCTTCCTGTTCTTGCTTGTGACTGGAAGCGACTTAGCTTGATTAGTTGTGTTATCTCTGTTGAACATCAAATTATGATATGCAACCTTGATTGACTCTCATCACTGCAGTATTATAGTGAGAAACAAACTCTAAATACAGCTAATGTGTTATCTCTGTTCTCTTTCATGATACGTGTCAACTCATAAAATATTTTTCTGGTCTTTAGAGTTGCCAGCAGAAAGGGAAGGTGGGAAGTAGTGCATTCCTTAAATGTTTTCATAGGTAATTTATTATAACTGGAGAACATGATTGATGACTCTTGGCAATGGATATGTCCCATTGGAGAATATGAATTATGATACACCCAGGGGGTGGGGGAAGACCAGGATCAAGGGTGAAATGAATGATGTGTCTCAGAGTCAGCTACACCCAGGTAGACTGGCATGTCCATTCCTAATAAACCTTATTTAAGCTCTGAAAGTTATGGCTAGAGACTCATGATTTAAATAGGGGTGACTACCAGAACCCTGACAATACGTTGATAATAAAGAACAACAAGAATTAAGAACTTAATGGATAATGTCAGTAATGAGACTAGTGGTACCCCTTCAAGGTAACCCAGTAACAACCCTGAATACTAACCGTATCTTTACGAGTAGTCCTCGGCTTATGACTAAATTGAGCCAAAAAATTCTGTTGTTAAGTGAGATGTTTGTTAAGTGAGTTTTGCCCCAATTTACGACCTTTCTTGCCACAGTTAAGTGAATCACTGCAGTTGATAGGTTACTATCCTGGTTGTTAAGTGAACCTGGCTTCCCCACTGACTTTGCTTGTCAGAAGGTTGCAAGAGCAGATCACATGACTTTGGGACAGAGCAACAGTCATAAGTGAACCAGTTGTCAAGCATCTGAATTCCGATCATGTGGCCATAAGGATGCTACAAAGGTTACAACTGTAAAAAATGGCCTCAAGTCAATTATTTCAATGCTGTTGTAACTTTGAGCAGTCACTAAATGAACTGTTGTAAGTTAAAGACTACCTGTATTCAAGGTTACACTTACGACAATGGTCCCCAACCTTTCTGGTAGCACAAACTGGCAGCAGCAGTGGTGGCTGCAGTGTGGGGTGGGGGTGGTTGTGGTTTTGGATGTGCAATCTAGATCTCGTGCATGCACAAACAAAGCTTTGCATGCTTGTCTGCTGCTTGTGCAGTCCAGTTCCCAATAGGCTGCAGACTGTACTGGTCCATGGCATGGAGTTTGGAGATCCCTGACTTATAGATATTTTGAAATTAAAAGTATATTTTTAATTTCTATTTAAGGTCTATTTTTATTCTCTAGGGAACTAGGGAGAGTTCTATCCCTACTTTCCTTCTGTGGGCTGGAATGCCTTTTATATGCTGGTTGTTCCATTTTCAGCTTATCCTCCTGTCATTCACATATACCACTACCACTAGTCAATTGAAATGAGAGGGCATTGACCCTTAAAGATCCCAAAGTTAGAATATTGCCGGGATTCATTCTAGTTGGTCTAATGGGCAAGGCACCAGGCTAGAAAGCAAAAGACCATGAGTTCAAGGCCTTAGCCATGAAACCTTGGGTCCCTCAGCCCAACTCACCTCATAGGGAAAGACAAGGTGTGTTGGATATGTCTCTGCCTTGAGTTGTTTGTAAAACTAATAAAAGTGGGAAATCAACAAATAAATAAATACTGGATTAAATGGCAGGAGTCCTATACAAAATAGTCAAGGCCAGAATGAGCCAAAGAGATTTGAAGGCATAAGAGACTTTTGAAGAATTAAATTGTCTGATTATTTTCATCTTCCAGGTGCTCTGACACAAATCTTACCCTCTCAATTCGAAGCTTAAGCTTTCTTGGGCTTGTTTCCTGGTTCCTCCCATTAAAGTTTATTTTTCACTGCCAGGATGGCGACACCAGATACAGAGAGCAATTCCTTCCTTATACATGTAATTTTACTTGCTATTGTTTGTTTGCTTCTACGTTGTATCATGTCAACCATGCAAAATTATTTCAATAACTGAGAAAAGAATATTTAAGTGCACTCTTGGCCTGTGTTTCACCAAGGTATTTATAGGAGAGAGGTTTTAAATGCTGTTCTTCTAATGTACCAAGTCCGTGAGTGGGAGAATTTACAACTTACAAAAGTTGCTAAACTGGAGATGCTTAGATATAAATTTAGAACCCTGGGAATATTTGTTTTAATGGTTGTATAGGCAATTTCAGTTTTCAGGTAAATGGCAATTCTGTTTCTCTACCTTTTTAACAGTTGCATTCCATATAAATGATGTTCACCGAGAGCAGATTGTCTGAAATTGACTTAATGGAATTATCACAAAAGAGAATTCTTATCTGTGTGACTTATAGGCAGCATTCTATAAATAAGTGTTTTGACAACAGATGCACCATTAAACAGTGGTAAAAACATATATCTAAATTTATATGGCAAGAAAAAAATGACATATATAGTGTTATAAGATGCAAAAGAAAAAGGATTCAGTTTAACAGAATTAAGAATATATTTAAACAGTTGTTGTTTGGTCTGGATGAAAGAATAAGAGATTTTTGTAATTAGCTCACAACCCAAGATTTGAATGGCACTGGGGTATGAACTCAATGAGAATTTTTATTAAATTACGTATTGTTAGTGCATAACAATAAATTATAAAGAATGTATATTGGAAATGTGAACAATAGGATTTTAAACATCAATATTTATTTGAAACTGGAATTTTTCCATTTAGGTGTAATGGATGTAAAGTTAGAAAAAAGCTACGGCAGAATATTTCAATATATTATTATTGCAGCAATATTACTGCATGCACAGAGATTGAAAGATTCAATATTACCGATGATGGAGAAATGGTTGTTTAAACTGACAGAGTTTGCTTAAATGGCTAAAGTGGCTTATTTGATTGGTGAAAAAATATTATCTACATTTATGGAAGCTTCTTAAGGATGTTTTATGTAAAAATGGGAAAAAAGGAATATGATGGTTTTGATGATTAGACAGGATAGATTACCTAAAGAGTAGTAATATGAAGTAACATTATAGAAAGAGAGGTTAAAATATATTTGTACTTTAACTCCTGTGAATATCAGAAATCATGTCTTTTTTTTCTTCTATTTTTTCAAATTTTTCTTTTCTTATATGATTTCTTTCTTTTTCTTTTTTTCTACTGTATCCTATATTAGGCTGCATTAGTTTTTTTAACTTCTTGTTTAAAAGTGTCAATAAAAATCATATATTAAAACAAAACAAAACAAAACACTGATTGCCTTTACATGTGCTAAGGATTTTTAACATAATTTGAATGATAATTCCAATTAGTGAAATGAGTAGTTTTTACCTCCTCTCAATATACCATACATAATTGTTAGGGTGATTTGGACAGCTAGAATAGTTTTGCAATTTATTCCCTCAACATGTGTTATTTTAATTTAATCAGCTGGAACAAAGTACAGGGCTGCTAAAGGGCCCAGAAATAACATAAGCATAATAAATTATACAGAGTAATAATGGGAGGTATTAATTGCTATGCTCTTGTTCTCTTGTTTTATCCGCTAATTATATTCATATATCATTCCTTGTATATAAATTTGACTTCAATTATTTTTGCTGTCAAAGAAGTAAGAAGGCAGTGGGCCCTAAAGGCAGATGGTGTTTTGGGTGTGCATCTTTTTTTTAAATTTAAGTTTATTTTTAAACATCTAATGAAGAATTTACAATTTTTCAAAAGGAAGAGAAAAAGGAATATGGCGTTAAGCAACATTATTACACAAGGTGAAAAAAATCTGCTGGGTGAAGCAAGGCAGGGCCTCAGAAAAGTATGCAAAAGAATGAAAACAAAACAAGCAAAATAATGGGGTAACCACTGAGGGTGTGGTAAGAAAAAGAGAAACTTGGGGAAAACATTTATAGCATAACGCATAGAAATATAGGTAGGTCAACAGGAAAACAGACAAATGAACTAATTCAGAGACAGAAAGAGAGGAAAAAATGACATTTTCAAAAAAGAGAGAGAGAAGGATACATTTTGTATGATGGAGCATGATGGAAAGAATAACAGGTTATTTTTATTTTATTAAATACTAGGTTATATTTTATTGCATACAAAGGCAAAAACTTTGTCTTTGTTTGATGGAGTATGATGGAAAAAAATAACAGGTTCTATTATGCTGGGACCTGGAGAGACCTTGGTCCAGCTAAAAGCCTGTCCTTATGGGGGGATCATAATATTGAAGTTTGAGTTTAGGTTATAGGTTTTATTGACTACAATTGGGACTGGCAGCTCAGTCATTAACGGTCACTAAGTAAAACCCACAACAATGTTATATTCTTACTTCAGGTCTCCTATGCTTTACAGACCTACAAAGCTCATAAATGCAAGGATTAGTCACAAAATTACATTTTCATCATCATCACAGCTGTGAACGGTCATTAGGGGTTAAATGCCTTAAAAGTATTTGATTCGTTTTATGACCATCGTGACTTATGACCATAATGGGCAAGCTCCATTTAAGTCGAAAGCTGAGAACTACCTATACTTAGTGTCTCTTATTAATGATTGTGGTTATTCCAATTTGCAAAAATGTTCCAAAAGGGGACATCTGCAGATGACGGCAACTATTACAATCTTCCAGGTCAAGGGAATGTTGCTTAAAAAATTATTTTTAAATGAAATAGACTTACCCTATCCTGCACAAAAGCATTTTGTCATCTCCAGAACAAACCGTTCTTTCCAGCTAAATTTAATGAACCGTGAGAGATTAAGGATTGAATATACTAGCAGTAACATGTGTCCCTCCAGATTTTCAGGGCACAATCATTGAGACTGATCTTACAAAGCCAGAATGAACTATCCAGTATACTCCTTCCCTGGTATACTTTAACCCTGCTGGCTGTGGAATTTTGGGAGTTGAAGTCCACAGGTGTTAAAGTTGCCAAGACTGGACACCCTTGCAATCTAACCAAAGATTAATGTAGGAGCAGACTTGGCTGTTTCTCTTAGCAAAACATTTTACAAATCAGGTGTACTCCACTGATCAAACCCATGCATTCTAGTTATAACAATCTTTATTCAAACAGAGACCCAAGTTTTCATTGGCTTTATGACATACACCAGGGGTCCCAATAGCACCCGGGCCACAGGATGCTGGAAACCGGCCCATGCCAACAAATGAAGCCCCATCCACAGGATGCAGGCAGCATGTGAAACCACACTCTCTCTGGTCCACAGAAAAAACTCTCTCCACAGAATCAGTCCTTGGTTCCCAAAGGTTGCGGGTCACTGGCCTACACCACATCAGTTTGAGGTTTTGTTTTGTTTTTTTTCCTTATTTCCACTTCCACCACCACAAACAACACTGGGCAACTAAGAAGTGTACTTAGTGCAATTAAATTCAAATGTAAGGCTCTCTGAAGAATGTGAATGAGGAATCTAAGGAATGTTCCTGATAACACAACATTTGCTTAAAGTCAAAAGTCCTGTACTGAAATTACTAGGCTGAACAAAACATTTAGGTTAAAATTTCAGACATTATATTGATTGGGTTATGCTGAACAACTTGTGAATATATGAAGTTTTTATATATCAATTGATTTAATAAGTGAAGTTTGCAACATTATTTCTTACTAGCAGACTCCTCATAATAAAAAGATGATTCTTTGTAAGTTTATATGATCAGGTTTTAAAATAGTAAAGATATGTTTGTTTCTTTGTTCCTACCTACCTAGTAGATGATGAAAATATTCCTATGTCATCCCACTCTTGGCTGTGGAAGAAAAAAAGAAATGCCATCTTTCCTACAGTTGAAAGCAAAACAGGTATAATTGATCCAAATTTTTTGTATGTCTAATAATTGTAAGAAAATTGAGCAATTTCAAAATAGCAGAATCTGATTGCCAGATCACCTGTCTATGTCAAAAACCAATTTTACCTCTAGGTAAAAAGGCTTAGGCATCGGATTGTGCACTTTCAAAACAATTTGGAAGAACTAGTTTGGAACATGGAGGAACATAATAGAGTGTGTCTTTTGTTAGGGTTCTTCTTTAGTCTGATATAAGAAGTCTGATACAAGAAGTTGCATTTATGATTTGTATTCAAGATATAGTTGTATTAATGATCTGACTCATTAAAGAACTAGAAAAATGGGGTCAATCTTCATTAAGGGTGATACACTCATGTGTGTATAAAGACAGCACAGAAGAAGGTATGGAGCACATAAAAGATGTACTTCCTTCTGGGGTACAAGACCCAGAGGAAAGACAAAGGCCATGTTCATGTTGCATGGCAGATGAAGTCATGCCCTCCTTCAGCCATGTGACCAGTTTCCATGCACCTGCACTGCACAGGCTGGGATGCCTTAAATTGAATTTTCAAATCCTCCCAAATTTTCCCTGCTTCCCCATCTCCCTCTCCTCTTCCGTTCTCCTTCTCTTCTCATTCTTTTTGGCATTCCTCTTCAGCATCCCAGTGGTGAAATAAAAATAGGTGCCACCACCATCAGGGCTATGGTGCAAAGCCATGGATTGATGATGTACCATGAAGTCATTTTCAACTCCTTCCAATCACACAAATAGATTTTCTCCATGAGGATGACACCACACAGACTCATTTTTATTTCATTTTATTCAAAGGCCCCATTTTGACTTCCCACCAACATGTAGCTTTGGGAGGACAAAACCTGGCATAGTTATGCAGAACTTTTCAATAATTTTATCTCTGCCCTAAAAGACGAAGTCACACATCTGTCAGTTATCTCAATAATGTAGTTAACTGGAGGAAATTGCTCTAACTTCAGACAAACTCTGGCTATTTAGAGCTAAAAGTAACCCTCAGAGCAGGGGTGTCAAACTGGATTTCTTTTGAGGGCCAGACAAGGATTGTAGTTCTCCTCCACGGGCTGGCTGAAGGTGGGGAGATGGATGAATGCCTCCTGCAGCACCCTGTCAGCCAAAACGGGGCATGGGGAGCACTCCTGCACCCCATTTTCAGCCTGGATAGCTTCCTGTAGCACTTTGCTGGCTAAATTGGGACATGGGGGCTTGCACGTCGCCCATGCCCTGTTTTGGCCCACAGGGGCCACGCAGGAGGCCCTACAGCCCCCCCATGCCCTGTTTTCAGCTGCAATGGTTTCTGCAGCCCTCTGACAGCAAAAATGGAGCATGCCCACACCCCCTGAACTCCATTTTGGCTGTCAGAGGTACCACAGGCCGGTCCATTGCTGTTGCCAGGGCAGCCCCACTGGCCATATTTAATCCCCCCCATGGGCCAAACCTTGAGTTTGACACTCCTGACTCAGAGCATTAATTGACACAGTTTGGTTTTTTTTCCAAGGACGCCACAACCCTTTTCAGAATGCAAATGTGGCTAGTGGCTAAAGAGAAAGAAGAATTTCTGATACAGGTATCCTCAACTTATGACCACAATCGAACCCAAAAAGTATGTTGTTAAGTGAGACATTTGTTAAATGAGTTTTGTCTCATTTTATGATTTTTCTTGCCACAATTGGTAAGGGAATCATTGCAATTGTCAAGTTGGTAATGTGATTGTTAAGTTGATCTATCTTTCCCATTGACTTTGCTGTTCAGAAGGTTGCAAAAGAAGATTACGTGACCCCAGGATATTGCAACCATCCTAAATATAAACCAGTTGCCAAGCATCTGAATTTGGATCATCCCAAACTAGGAAATTATGGTCAGAATATGAAGCTACCTGATGACATTAGCATAATCATTTTTCAAATTTAATTCGTGATTCATAAATTGGAGTCTAGACATTATGTGACAAATGTACTTTGTTTTCAGATTTCAGGTATATAGTCAAGAGAAGCTATAAATCTCTTACATTCACATACTTACAATGAAAGTAATTACGGTACTGCATATTAGGTGAATGCAAAGTTATAATGCTGCTTCTATGAGTCTGGCAGTATTAAGAGTAATTACATGTTCTAATAGTTGACATTATGGCTGTAATTTTCTTCTTTATCTGAGGTTTTCCCAAATGACTCTCACAAGACATGGAGAGCCTCATAAAAAAGTGAATACTGTAAGGATATTTAACTGTTGTCTGAGTCTGCCCAGAGGCACATGCATAATCTTATGAATACTCCCTCTTGGCCAAAACCTTCTCTAGGAATTTAGCTGAAAAACTCTAGAGCTTTGTAACTTTCCAACCAACTTTTCATTTTGCTGGAATCAGTGAACAACGGGAAAGTATCTTCTCATCATGTTTCTTTCTTCCTATCAATTTATGCCTCGCATTCTTGCAGCCATTTTGATGACCAGGTTCAAGATTTGTTCAGTGCCAGAATGAGGCTTTTCTCATGTGTGCTAGTGTATTATCCAGATACTGTACAAATCATGTGGAAAGGTTTAACATGCTACATGCTCCAAGCTAATTCAAAACATGTGTCTAGCATTTCCTTGTGTATTTCTCTATTTACACATTTCCTTGTTAATGTGTATCCTAGGAAAAATACCTCAACATAAACTGCATTGCTCTTCTGGGTGAGCTTGGACACCTTTCAGCAAGGGGGCAATGAGTGGTGAACCACTGGCATTTAATCCTCAAACCATGGTTACCCTAATCCTAGATATATGCACTCAGGCCTCTCAATTTTGTTACTATCAAATATAGTCTGAATAAGAGTGCACAGGTATTCGTTTCAGAATTAACATTTAGTTTACTTACTCCCTAAAAAAAACAATAAAGGGTTTTCTCATGTCCTAGGTAGTAGCAGATATTTCTCTCTCTGGGCGCATTGAGTAATTGTCTGCTGCAAACTCCACATAGGCATTAGGAAGGGCATCCAGCCAGTAAATACTTCAACTCTGTTCAGTCACCCTGATTTCATCCCAATGCAAGGGATTTAGGGTTGTTAAAGAGAAAAACTAGGTGTGTGTGTGTGTGTGTGTACAAACACACATGCACACACTTATAACAGGACATAGATCTAGATATGTATGTGTGTATTTAAGTATTTTTTTGAAAAGATATTCCAAAAGTTTTCTTTGTAGCGCCCTAAAAAAGAAGAAAAACTGCTACTTTTATATCTATGCTGTAAAATCTGCAAAATGTAGATCCTGCATGTATTCCAAAGCCTCTCTCCCTATTTCCCTCTCACATACTCACATATTTTGTCCTGTGTTAGTTTTTCTACCTGCTTCCCACCGATCTGGAAACATGTTTCACAATTGTATATATAAATGTAATGTAATATGCAATTGTTATTTTGAACCCTCTAGGCTTGTGTTTGTTAATTACTCTTTTTGGATATAAGCATTTCCCCCAAATTATTGAATAAAGAATTTTCAAGGGAAGATATTATACCTCCATATACATTCTTCCATCTCTGTTGTAATAGAGAAGAAAGAGAATTCGGCCCTTTCACCGGAATAAAATAAGGCAAAATTTGAAATCTGTGACATTGTCTGTTTTGAAACACATTGAAACACTATTGTTACATAAAAAAATCTGATTATAATAGTTAAGTGAATTTTGCCCTCTTTTATGACCTTTCGTGCCACACTTGATAAGTGAATCACTGCAGTTGTTAAGTTAGTAACAAGGTTGTTGAGCGAATCTAGCTTCCCCATTGACTTCGTTTGCCAGAAGGTCACAAAAGGGGATCATATGATCCCAAGACACTGCAACCATCATAAATACATGCCAGTTGCCAAGCAACCAAATTTGGACCACATGACCATGGGGAATGCTGCAACAGTCGTTAAGTATGAAAAAAGGGTTGTATATTTTTTTTTTCAGGGCTGCTGTACCTTCAAATGCTCACTAAATGAGTGGTAGTAAGCCAAAGAACAACCTGTAATGATTACATGTACTCAGCACAATATTGTAAGAAGAAAAGAAATGGGAAAAGAGGTGGTCATTTCTAATTGCTTTTGCATCTGTGCAGAGTTCAAGACACAAACAGAAATGTAGTGTGGCAGAGGGTAGATCTTTAGAATGTGTAGCCTAGAAAACTGCATGTTTATCAATGAAGTGGTGCAAGAATGGTAAACTGAAACACTCTGAAGTTATTGAGAAAAATAGGATTAGGGCAGGGGTGTGAAATGTGTGGTGTCACGTTGTCATCACATCACGACGTATCGCGACGTTTTCCCCCTTCGCTAAAACAGAGGTGAGCTGGCCAGCAAGTGATGCATCGGCCTGCAGGCTGCAAGTTTGACCCCCTGGATTAGGGGAAGGAAATAAAAACACGTGTGGATTTTCCTTCCTCAGATTATTTCCTCATTGTTTAAACTCAAAGAGCAAGTAGAAACAGGTTGGAACGCGCGCTCACATTTTTAGTTCTGCACTAAGCAAACTGGTTGTTAAATTATGTGACGCCCACCTCTGAAAATAGGAGGAAAGCATGTTGGATAGATTTGCCACCTTGAGTTGTTTGAAAAGGGAGGGAGGGAGGGAGGGAGGGAGGGAGGGAGGGAGGGAAGG
>NW_020769331.1:5001958-5138137 GCF_900518735.1 Pseudonaja textilis | reverse complement strand
AGGAAGGAAGGAAGGAAGGAAGGAAGGAAGGAAGGAAGGAAGAAAAAAGAAAGAAAGAAAGAAAGAAAGAAAGAAAGAAAGAAAGAAAGAAAGAAAGAAAGAAAGAAAGAAAGAAAGAAAGAAAGAAAGAAAGAAAGAAAGAAAGGCAAGCAAGCCTTGGTGGCACAATGGTTAGAATGCAGTATTGCAGGCTGACTCTGCTGACTACCAGCAGTTCAATCCTGGCGGGCTCAAGGTTGACTCAGCTTTCTATCCTTCCCAGTTCAGTAAAATGAGGACCCAGATAGTTGGAAGCAATATGCTAACTCTGTAAACTGATTGGGGGGGGGGGGCTGTAAAGCACTATGAAGCGATATATAAGTCTAAGTGCTATTCCTATTGCTAAAATAGTCACCATCACAAGCATGTTGACGTCTCAGACATGAAGTTCTCTTGTCAGCTCAACTACCTTTTGGACTTCAAAAAGAAGTGAAGGGATGTACAGCACTGAACCCCTTTACATTCACTGCAGTTTCTCTGATACAGAATAATTTTTTCTTTAGATTTGATTTTTCCAGGTTTAACTATATGAATGAAATACATTTTTTTTCTCTTCCAGGAGCCTGGATACAAACGGATTTCCCATCAAGTTCCCAAATATCTGAAGAGGGCCTGAGAAATAACGAGGAGTCCAAATCACGATTAAATATCATCTCATGGATTTCCTTGCCCGGAAGCGTTACTGATGTTATCGAGGAGATACAAGCTCAAACAAAAATAAACAAAACAAACAAAACACAAACAAAAAATATAGCTATGGAGGAAGAAACTGGACATGGTAAGAAAGGCCAATCATTGCACATGTTATTAGGACTACAATTTCTAGAATTATGCTTGCAAGGAATTAATAATTTAAATTTATCTGACAAGGATAACTTTGAAGAAGCCATAGATCTCTATCTGAATTTCAGTGCTGCTGTCCTGACAAGGCACCAATGCTGAATGTTCAAGATAAGAAATTACACTAATGATTGCATGTACTGTATATATACAGGTAGTCCTTGAATTGTGTGACTGCAATGGAAATGCCCACCACAGTCGTAAGTCATAAAGGCATAATTTACCACATGGTTGGTTGATTTTTTTTTATCGTGGCAAGCAAGTACCAGTTTTCAACAAAACCATCATAAAACATAGTCATATGTGTATGAGACACTAGAAAGGGTTATACGCGTGGTTGGGTTGCTGAGCCCCCAAAGTGTGGACCTGTGACTTCAGGGAGCGAGGCAGGGGTGGGCATCAAATTTTTTAGCAAGGGGCTGTCTGCCCTAATGACTGGCTGGGTGGTCATGTGACTGGGTGAGTGTGGCCAACTCAACGTTGCTTCTTTGCCCTAATTATCTAAATAAAGATATGTACCAAAAAGTTGTTTATTATTTTGTGCATTTAATACCTTAATAAAAGACTGGGTGAAACCAGGTTTAATAGCAGTGACTGTGAGCGGGATCTTGGAGTCTTAGTGGAGTTTCTGGTGAGTTAAGTGATTCTTATTATTTGGGCATTAATCCCCTCAGAGGTTAGTGGCTATGTTATCTGATTTTCTCAATGGCTCTCCCTCGCAAGCGCTGAGTGGATTGTTTATCTAGCTTGCAACACTTTTACGAGGTGTGAAATGTTCTTGGCTGAATGCCCAGAAGTTCAATGATAAGCCTATTAAGAGCTTTCCCTTTGATGCTTGTCTTTCTGAGGTTATTGGGGGCTCTCCTGAGCCCCTGCGAGCCCCCAGCAGCCCACCCCTGGAGAAAGATGACTGTCCGAACTTTGGATCTGGACCACAAGGTCCCTATTTCAGGGAGGTCACAACTTTCAGTGGTTGTTACATGACCAGTCATAAGAACTGCATAGATATGCATATATATGCACCCATCGTGTGAAAGAAGGTATGAGGTAACAAACATTATGCAAGTGCATAAAAGGAGTAATCTGCAGCACACATGTTAGGAATACAAGTCACCTAACAGGTATTTGGGTTAGAAATATATAAACCAGGATAAACATTTTAGTACTATATCTTTAAGGGTATGCAAGAGCATGCAATTGGGTGTGGTTTCTCAAACAGCCATAAGATGGAGCCAGAAACCTGGGTCGTTTAGTCTTAGTCTCAGAAGAGAGTGTGTCTGAGTGTATATGTTTCCTTTTGTTGGAAAGTATTGCCGTTGCTCCATTTCTTCTAATTGACTGATATTACTGGATTTAATGTAAGTCTGATACTGAACTGTTTTTGACACTGGAATTTGATATTTGGATTATCCCTGGATTGAAAACTGACTGATTTAACTTGTGAATGACTTTGGACTGCCTATTTTGGACTTTGCTTAATCCTTTCTGGAAGTAAAAACCTACATTTACTATACAGTGTATCTGTGTGCTCTGTGTGTATTATTCCAACACTACTCTCTATACGTCTTCCTGTATGCGCTCATTCTCCTAACGGGGAATTACCTCAACAACACATTGGAAAAGACAAGTGTAGAAGTACATATTATAAAGTCAGCCTGGTTTTCAGCTTGATTTGTTTTGCAGGGCAAACTTTCTCAAATGAGAACAAGAGCTTTGACCACAGTAAGACTTCCTTTGCAAAATGTCTCAATGAAAATGAAGAAAACCAAAAGGAAACAGAGAAAGGTACTTTTCACAATATAAGCAGAAACTAACACCATTGTAGCCTGCCTGCCATTTCATGATATAATTCTCATGGCAACATTTGGGTCTTTCCTTTGCCATGTCTTATTTGCATAATAAATATAATTTCTCTTTCATGGCTTCATTGAACTTATACAATCCCTGGGAAACTTGGGGATAGGAGAATGTGCCTGGATTGTAAGGCAACATGGTGTCTTCCAACTTTTCCAGGAGGCTAATGAGTTATTGGAAAAGACCAAAACCACACAAAATACTTTGGAGGTGCATCGTCTCACCTCTTCCCTCAGTGAGGTGAATTATGCTGCCTCAGTGGCATGAAACGTCTTACTGAAACCATCACGTATATACCTGCTGTTTTGTATCACTTGAGGGCACCTTGTTTTAAACTCATTTTACCGTTTTGTTAATGACAAATGCATGAGGGTATCAGTGTCCTCTTTTTGGCCTGCCCTTCAAAGTGTGAATAGTCGCATTGCCTTGCTTCTTTGCATCACCTGTTCAAATTTGTATTTAAAAAAACAAGGCTAGGATAAGCAAATGGCAGTTCAGAGGTTGCTGGGCTACACTTACCAGCATCCTTAGCCAGGAATAGGAGATCTTGGAAAGCAACACCCATATGTGGCCTGGGATGAGATAATAAATTTGATTATCTGGAAATTCTGAAACTTAGATGGAGGGGACCAGGTTGCAAAAGGCTATCTTAAAGGCCCAAGTGTTTGTCTTTGGCTATGCAATATTTTACGTTGATAACAAAATGATGCTTCACACTGTGTTATAGTAAAAGCACAGCATCTGTTCATAATTCATTAAAGCAGTCCAGGAACTCAACTCTATTTGTGAGGAAAGTTCTTCAGTCTCAGGGGAAAAAATGCAGTGGCTTCAATGAGTTGCTGACAATGCTGCATTCAGGCACCAGGATTTTTCAAAGCAATGTTTCAGAATCAAATCTGTAGCATTGCACAGCCCTATTCTTTTTTTCCTTTTTCTTCATATTTTTTATATATTGCAGGTTATCCAAGTTCTCCTGGACAGTTGTTTCCTGACACTCAGCTGGATGGATATCAATCCAAAGAAGAACTATTTTATATTCCCTATAGATCAGCTAAATTATACATTACCAAGGTAAAGAGTGATGATTATTTCTGACATACATTGACTTTATGCAGTAAGGAACATGATAACAAAATGGGAAACAGAAAAAATACCACCACTGTACAGCCCCTCGCAAAACATCACCAAAAGTACCAAGGAAACAATATAAAGAGACAGTTCTCCTGAGAAAGTGGAATATTATTTGTCAGTAATATATCAGTGGTTCATTTTCACACTCATTCTCACTTAAATTTTACTAATCACAAATCAGTTATTTCCTCCTTTTCCTATTTCAATAGTTGTCTCTTAAGAAAGTACTTTTCATGGTCATCTATTTAATGAATAATAAATATCAAATCAGGTATTTACAAACATTCTGTCCTGAGATACAACTATGGTTTACACCTGGTTCAAGAGATAGATATTTTTACTCAAGTGCTCAACAAGGTAAGATTAGAATGAGATTTTCCTTTGCAGTTCCTGATTTGCTACCTTTCCCTTGGCTCACAGAAAGATCCCACTGAATGAAGGAGATTAAAAACATTTCACAAACCTACAAATATTCATCCAATGAGCAATAGAGTACCATAGATAAAAAATGTGTGCCTTAAATGTTAGTTGTATGTCCACCAAGCCATATGCCATACTTTGTATGTACAATTTGTTCCTTTAAACATTTTTATCACTTTACTTCTAAACCTGTCAGATTTTAAAAATCACAGTTGCTAAGTCAGAACAGTATTACAGCTAGTCCTCAACAGACCACAATTGGGACTTTGGAATTTCTGTTGTTAAGGCAGTTGTTAAGTAAGTCTTGTATGATTTTACAACCTTTCTGCAACGATTTTTAAGCGAATTACTGAAGTTATTAAGTGAATGATAAGGTCATTAAGCAAATCCAGTTTTCCTCACTGACTCTGCTTGTTGGAAGCTGGCTGTGAGGATCACAAGTGGTGATCACATGACCCCAGGACAGCTTGTAAATACATGCCAGTTGCCAAGTGACTAAATTCTGATCACGTGACCTTGGGGGTGCTGCAACACTTGTAAACGGGAGGACGGATTGAAATCACTTTTTTGTAACTTCAAATGGTCGCTAAAAGCAGAGGTCTCCAAACTTGGCAATTTTAAGACTTCTGGACTTCAACTCCCAGAATTCCCCAGCCAGCTGGATGGAGAATTCTGGGAGTTGAAGTCCACAAGTCTTAAAGTTGCCAAATTTGGAGACCTCTGACTAAAAGGATGGTTGTAAGTCAAGGATTTCCCATATAATGGGTGTGAATTGATTGAGCCTCCTAAAATGAAATGCGGTTAAGGTGCATTTTGGTCTTGCTGTCTGCCTGTGCTAGTTTAACCATCTATATTGTTTCTCTTATAGTACAGTACAGCCAAATGTTGACTGAATGTTCACCCCGACACACTGTTAAGGATCTGTGTTCAATAATGATATGGATTTATTTTTTCTGTTTGCCTTTCTGTGCAGATTGCAAAAGACATGCACCAGATGAAAATCAGATACACGAAAATTATCAAAGAGCTGGAGCATGTTGGAAAAGAAAGCCAGGTGATTTGTTTTTTGTTTATTTCCTGTTATGACAGAAACAATCCAAGTGCCCAATTGCTTTTCATTTCACTGTGAGAACAAACATGAGTCAACCAAACCCTTTCTATTTGAGTTGCATCTGATAAAGGATGTCAGATACTTATTTTGACTGCAATTGTCTACATAGATAGGTAGGATTAAGCCTTGTGCATTTGTAAGATGGCATTGTAAGGGGAAAAAAAATTCCAAATGTAATGCAGAGAAATCAGTCTCTTCTATCTCTTGTTTATCAAATGTATTAGAATTTGCCAGATTTTTAATACATTTGGAAAGCACCAGATGAAAAAAAAAAGCCTGCCGCAACCAGACCAGAGGTGGTATTCAGCAGGTTCTGACCAGTTCTGGAGAACCGGTAGCGGAAATTTTGAGTAGTTTGGAGAACCGGCAAATACCACCTCTGTCTGGCTCCGCCCCCATCTACTCTCTGCCTCCTGAGTCCCAGCTGATCGTCTGGGTCTTCTTTTGTTGTTCTGTACAGGAGAACGGAGCTGGAAAGCAGGTTAGGGAACGGGATTTTGCAGTAACCTTCCCCCAAGAGTGGGGAGGGAATGGAGATTTTATTTTATTTTTTAAGTTTTTATTGTTTTTTTTAAAAAACAAACATAAACAAACAGAACATAAAAACATCAAGCCAACTTCCATATGTGCCGGTTGGTTTACAAATTGTTTTGTGCTTCCATTTCGTAATCTTCAATTACAATTACATTGCATATAATCTCGCATTTTCAATCAAAAATTAAATACCTTAGTATCATTATTAATCAGTCATTTGACTATACTTTTATTCATTTATGTTTTACAAGATAATCATAATTTACTTAGTTTGTTTTATAACAGTTCATATTATCATCCCAAATCTATCCTAAAATCATTTTGTAGATATAATAAGAAGTACATCTTTATATATTTATTATTTTCTAAAAGTCTACATATTTCATTGCTGTATTTTATTGTCTAACCATTGATAGAATAGATCCCAAATTTTATAAAATTGTTTATCCTCTTGTTCTCTAATTTCAAATGTCAATCTACTCATTTCAACACATTCCAATATTTTTTTAATGATTTCCTCCTGTGATGGTGTTTTCTCATTTTCCCAGTTTGGCAAATACAATCCTAGCCACTGTTAATACATTTACAATCAGATATTTCAAGTCTTTACTATATATTTCAGGTAAAATTCCCAATAAAAATATCTCTGGTTTCAAGTCTATATGTTTTTTTGTGATTTTTTTCCAACCACATGTGGATTTTAGTCCAGTATTTTTTAGCATCCGCACATTTGTGCGGAATGGAGATTTTACAGTATCTTTCCCCTGCCGTGCCCACTAAGCCACACCCACCAAGCCACGCCACACCCATCAAGCCATGCCCACAGAACCGGTAGTGAAAAATTTTGAATCCCACCACTGAGTCCGCAACCTGTTGAAACTAATGAGATTCAAATGCAACAAACCTTGTTTAGGATTAGGCCACAATAAAGAAATGTTCAGGAGAGACCATTCTCCCTCAAATGGTCTTATGATCTAATTCATTTGCATCTGTGTTTTTTCAAACCAGGCCACTTTAAGATGCTGCTTGGAAGTTGAAGTCCACACATCTCTAAAATTGCAGGCTTCAGAAACCTGTATTGTATATTCTGTTCTCTGTCTTTTACCTCTTTCTGAATATGATGGGGGCTATTGCAAACATAAAGTCCGTTTTTCATATTAGAAGATAGCTCCCTCTAGTGGTTCTCTGGATATCTATGGGTGAAAGCATTTAAAGTAAAGATCCAATTATCTGATAATAAAAAGGTACTGTCTCCTTGAATGGAGCCTGCAGTGACTTTAATCTGCAAACGCACTATGTAGGTTTCTTGTCAATAGTGAGGAAATAATTTGCCATTCTTTGGGATATATTTGAACATCCTTGGAGCCTATCATCCAAATACTAAACAGATACTTGACTCTCACAATTTGGGGGGATTGTTTGTTTGTTCGTTTGTTTAGATTAATCAAAATCTGAGAATAACCTTCTGGAAAGAGTGTGTGTGTGTGTGTGTGTGTGTGTGTGAGAGAGAGAGAGAGAGAGAGAGAGAGAGAGAATATATATATGTAACGTGCACACATATACTGATACATATACCTATACCCAGGAGTGGGCTTCAAAAATTTTAGCAACAGGCTCTCTGCCTGGTTGCTGGGTGGGTGTGGCCATGGTAGGTGGGGCCTAGTCAGCCTCCTGCACCAGAGGCTTTCCTCAAGTCTCCAGGAGAGCAAAAACAGCCTCCCTGGCTCCGGAGGCTCTCTGGAAGCTGGAAATGGGCCTGTTTCCAGCCTTCCCCAATTTCTGGGAGACCCGTTTTTTGCCTTCTCTGAGCGTCTGCACGCACTCTGCATTTATGTGTATCCAAAACGGGCTGCATGGAGACACTTGGGAGGGGTGGGAGTGGGATTTGGAGGTTCTCCAAACTGTGCAAAATCTTAGCTAGAGGTTCTCCCAAACCCCCAGCAGTCCACCCATGCCTATACCTATACATATGATTTTGTGTCCTTGTCCATTCGTTTAATGGAGTAAAAAAAATTGTACAAAAATTGGAAAAAGATGGAAGGGAAAGAAAGACACAATGTGTGCTTTAAGAAGAAGATATTGTCCCTTCAAATATCTGGAAATATTTCCATATATTCTTCCGTGTCTGAGTTCCTAGTCCAGGAATGGAAGATCTTTTAAGGGGCTACTACTGCAGTCACCAATCATGCACAGAGGCAGACACACAGACATCGATGGGTATGCATCCAAAGCTCCCATCTGCAAAATGAACTCCCATTAATTATGTCCTCTTTTTGGAGGGGGAAAGGAAAGGCCACGAGAGACCTCAATACTCCTTTGTTCTTCTTCTCATCAACCGCCAAAACACTCCATTTCGTTGGCGGGAAAAGCAGATGCAATCAATAATCTTCTTTTCCTTCCAATAATATAGTTGAATGTTGTATTAGGTTTGTTGTAACTGGGCTTATTATGTGTCTTCCCTAAGGGAAAAAAAACCCCTTCCTCATCAGTCAAGGTGATGGTGGCTAATTTCGACCTCAATTGAAAGGACAAACACGAGCAGTTTTACTGCAAGTTTATGCAGATGTCCATTACTATCTGAAGCTGGAAACTGTGATCTTTTAATTCATGTTAAATTAGGCACCCTTGTGTTTGACATAGTTGCCCTGTGGATCTGTTGTCTTAGAACATAATTATTTCACTATCTTCTCTCTGCATCACAGCCAATCCATTTTTAATGTTGTTATTAAAACTGCATAATTAAGAATAACTAACCCTCCAAATGATTCAATTTCATTTGAAATGTTGGAGGTCTGTGAGCTGTCTTAGTCATTTCTGATGAAAATATAATTCTTTGATAAAGTGTATCAGCAGGACTTTGGAAAACCTAAAACTCTAGAACTTGGCATGAGGTGGGGAAATCTCGCAAAATTTTAAAAATTCTATTTGTATTTGGATATTTGGACACAACAGCAGGCAGGGGTTGGATTCCACTGGTTTAACAACCGGTTCAGTGATCGGGCACTTTGTTCCGTGTGCACGCTCCACATTTCAAAAAGTTTTAATACTTACCTTCTACAGCAGTCCCTGTAAAGAAAACAGCTGAGGGGCGGCTAACCGCTTTGCTATGCGAATCAGCTGTGCTCTAAACAAAGGAAGTAAAGGACAGGAAAGAGCAGGGGCAGACCGGTGGACCCACATGTTTGTCACAGCAAACTAGGAGACAGGAGCAAGGGGTTCACCCAAACCAGTCCGAACCAGTAGAATTCCACTCCTGACAGCAGGCTTTGTTTAACAGCAAAGACAAACAACATTTTCCTTTCTTCTTTGTCCATGCTATTCCTTTATTTTCTTAACTTGCACATGAGGCATCACTGGACTCTTTCAAACAGAGACTGGATAGCCATTTGTCTGAAATTCTCCTGCTCCAGCAAGGGGTTCGACTAGAAGACCTCCAAGGTCCCTTCCAACTCTATTCTATGTTCCATGTTTCATTTTCTATCTGCCAATCCCTGATTATAATCTGGAAGGATTGACTAACAAGAAAAGTTAGCCTTGTTGGGACCAAATATGTCTATGTTAGTCCAATTGTTGCAGCCTATTATAATTCTGTCCTTACTTCCCTGGCCATTGATTCTTTGTTAGGAAGATGGAAATAATCAGAATTACAAAACTCATCCCTCTCAGGATAAATGAAATAAAACAAATCCCATTTCTCTGGATGGATTGTTTCACCTGACTACAAAAAAAAACGTTTTGCTACCCAAGAAAAAGGATGAGACAACTCATTCTAGAATGTGTAATCCTGAAGAGGGTTTGAGACGAGATGGTGACCCTATATTTAAAGTATTTGGACTTATAGACAGTACTGATTTGGACCAAAAATATTCTTTGAGTATAATAACTCAATTGTGACCAGAATTGAGTTATATTTTCCCCCAAAAGAATTTTCTGACATTTTCCATTTTCTCACAAGTAAACAAATAACAATAATTCCCACAACATAACTTTCTACAAATGCCTCTACTATTCCTTCTGCTGGCTGCAGTTCTCTTCCAAAATGGAAAGGAATAGCACAGGGATCCCCAACCTCGGTCCACGAAATGATATTGGTCCACAGACTGTTGGGAACCAGCTGGGCCACACAAGCGTTGGGCAAGCTCGCAAGGCTCCATTTGTGCATTCACAAGATTAAGTTGCATGCACAAAACCATCCCCTTCCCACCCACCCACCGCTATCAGTCCACAGAGTCTGAAAGTCTGGGGACTGCTGAAATAACAGCAGACAAAAAAAGAATGTGGAGAAAAAAGCATTCAGACTTTGTTTGAAAGCACCATGCATTTTAAGCTAAGGTTAATTCCTTGGAGGTACTATCTCTATTAACCCAAGCATTGGTGGGCATCCAAGTAAAATATTTTGTAATTTTGTAATTTCAAAATCTTTGGAGATGGAAGCACCAAATACTCCAGGAGACTAGCAATGTCATGTGACTTGGGCCATTGTATTGATTTATTTAAATGGTTTGCCCATTCTTGGTGCTCTGATACTCATTAAAATCTTTTGGTAATATAGACAGCAACATAAAGGCCAAGGTTATGAATCCCCGATTTCCTGGTGTGTCCCCAACCAAGTAAACTACTATAGAAAGTCAAGTTGTTATCAACTGTATATTATAAAAAAAAAGATGCACAATCCAAATGTTTAAATTCAGAGGATTATTTTCTCCCCTGATAGCTGTCATTAAAGATTATTTTCCTCACCATAATCTGTCGATAGGAGCAAGCTGTAAGGGCAGTGAAAAACCAATACAGCAACAAAATTAAGCACCTGAGATCTTCTCTGGAAGCTTATCAAGAAATGGCAGGAAAAGAAAAGAAAAGCTGGCAAGACACAAGAAAGGTAAGAAGCAAAATGTAGTCATCTTGAATGAAAGGTAAGCAACTACCTACATACCACATGCATGATTTATGAATTGCTTCTTGTCTTCTTCTGCATTCTTGATTGGCAGTGCTGTAACACTGTACTTTTGCTCTTTATTTCTTCAAAGTCTCCTTGTTAAGGAAATAAAATGTCTAGCTTTCTACTGTATATGTTCAAGTTTTGGTAGGGTAGAATAGCCACACAAGAGCTGACCTCATTCTAAATCCATAGATCCAGAAATACCAATCCCTTCCAATGCAACCATGGGTCAGTGTTACTTTGATAACTGCTAGGTGACATGACTGAATCCATTTTCCTCATATACGAAATGAAGCAATAATGAATCGTCTTTCATGTTTGAAAACATGCCCCCTTCTTAGCTTTTCATTACAGCAGAAATACCATCATTGACACTCCAAGATCAACCAGCAGGGCCTCATTTCCACTGTATCATTTATTACACATCCAGAGATTGGAAGAAGAAAACAGAAAGCTAAGACAAGAAAAGGAGGAGCTCATGAACCAGATACGAGAGCAAGATGTGAATGCAGACAAAGAAAAGGTAGTTCCAGAATTAGGTTTGTTAAACATTCTTGGAAGCATACCAGGGTTTTTTTTAAAAAAACAACAACTAAAATTGTATTTTTATCTTCCTTGTGTGCCCATGTAGATTATTTTAATAAGTTTCTCATTGGAAGCACTTTTGTTATCTGTGTTGTTTTATATTTTTCATATTTAAATTTTAGGATTTATATTGCACTTACTGCATCCTAGAGGACCAGAATGCATTTAAGCAGTTAAGCTGCACCACGCATGATCTTTCTCTTCTATTATTGGTTTATGAAATAATGGAAGATTATAATGGAAGATTCCATTAATGGAAGATTCTGGTTTCGCTGTTATTTTTTTGCAGTCTTGGCTCCTAAAAAGCATTATGCAGAAGCTACACTGTCTGTATAACCAACATAATTTAAGTAAGTGTTTTGCCTGAAAAACCTTGCTTCTTCGTGTATTATAGATATTGCAGCTGTTATCCTTTATGTAATATCTGTACTCTAATATTAAAGCATTTTATACCATAGTATGTTACTCTACCAGCTTCTAAAACCTGACATTTTAGAAAAAAGAAGAGCTGAAGGGATTCCCACTTTGACCTTCCCAAGAATTATAATCCTACCTACCAGACTTTGGATTTTTATCCACCTAATCGAGTCCTCCCCAAGGACCTGGTTTGGGCAGATCTGAATGTTGGATGCCATTAGATGTGCCGTTACAGGATGGAAGCTGTTCTGAGTAAAGCTGCCTTTTGTGGTTGATTGATGGTGAATGTCAATGTTCACATGGTGCTCCAATTTGTGACTATAGGGATCACCTTTGCTTTTATTTCTATTTGCAGGTCTTTGTATTTGATTATCTTCTCCATTTCTTTCTCTTCTATTATGCTGTCTTCAGCTACTGCCACACTCACTATATACACTTTTTTCTCTTTCTTATGAACAATTATTAAGTCTGGCATCTTATGCACCATGTGCCTGTCTGTTTGAATTCAGAAGTCCCAGTGCACTTTAATTTCTTCATTTTCTATTACTTTCTCTATTATTTTATGGTCCCACCAGTTCTTGTTTCTTGGCTAAGGTATTTCTTGCAGATCGTCCAATGCAATCTTCTTGCAGCAACTAAACAGGTGTGTTTGTGTGTATATGTATATGTGTGTGTGCTTTCTGTATTTCTTTATTTTACTTATATGTTTTGATATCTCAGCAATTATACATATAATTCTAATCAAACCTCTGTCTTCAAGTTTTCATCCTAATTGCCTTCTTTCTATAACCTATTCTTCCTAATAATTTTTTTACACACAAAAAAAATCTATTGATGAATGCCAATAATATTTATTTAATGATCAGTTTTTAATACATTTTCTTGTGCTGTTCAGCTATCAAAGAACTTCATAAAAGTAGGCTGGACCTTGAAAATGTGCAGAAAATGGTAAGTATCCAGGTAAAATTACATTGTGGCCAGCAAAATGCATCAATATTAGATGAAATAAATATTGCACTTCAGATGAAGAATAAGTAGTCGTGTTAAGTTGCTTATCAAGAATGAGAAAGAATAGTTCAACTTGAAGGAAAAAAAGTATAATATTTTCTAGTAGTTCTTTCTAATGTAACTGAAATAGTCTTAAACTTTTTGAGTTAGACTGTCTGGAACACCATTTTATTTTAGAATGTTATGAGATCTGCTTTTTCACTTTATATTTTTAAGTGTTTTAATTAATCTTTGGAAAATTGGACTGAAATCTTTGTCAGATTCATTTTCCTACTTTGCTCAGCTGCTTTGCTCAGCTAACACGTAATTTTAATCGCTAAGCTGATTTAGAGTTAAGCACTAGTAATATTTTGATGAGCGATTTGTTGGTTTCAGAATCCCATAGTCCATGGCCACGAGGTGTTATTATAGAAATGAAAATACTTTAAGTAGCAAAAATAAATAAATAAATAAATTAAAATGAATTGCATAAAGTTTAATTTCTTTCAGGTAACTGAAAATAGAGAAACAGAAATGAATGCAAGAGAAATTAAATCTGACACCATAACACAGAATGGACAAGGTTGCTTTGTGGTAAGACTCACCTTCATCTTTCAGTAGAGGCCAACAGCTGATACCATATGAGTTTTTATTTCAAGAAAACATTTTAATTTCATAATTGCTGTTAATTTTGGTACTAGGGTTTGTGATATTTTAGAAAAGCAACCACCTTTAAATTTAAGATAGCAAGACCTTAATTTTATGTAGGAGCGTCATTAGGCATTACTAGCTTAACTTTTAAGCCTTGCTGTTTTGTAGCATTTTTAATCAAATACTTTAAACACGCATTGTTGTTCTTTAAATAGAACTACAGGCTAATGCATTTCGCATCTTGCTGATTTGGGCATAGTTGTCTTACTATTTTTGAGGCAATATATCAAGAGTTCTTGGTATCACTCAGGTGGATATAGAAGAAATACAAGATTACTTACCAGAAAAGAAATTTCTGTTGGAAGTTAAAACCAATCTGGAACAGATCAGATCATCACTGCAGAAACGAGAAACAGAACTCAAGGATCTTCTACAAACTGAACATTGGTGCAACCCTCAAATTACAGAGACAGAAATGATGCAATGAGTGGAGAAAAGTCAGTATGAATGGGCATCTGGGGGGAGGGTGGTCTCAGAGATGGAAATGACAAAACAAGCATGAAGATGTCATCATGCATTGTCTTTTCTTCCATTCTGAGGACACAAGCGCTTTACTGCACCATACATGATAACCTCAACACATCAGTGCCCTTTTGATGATGTCACAGTATTTTGCTGTATTAATTAATTACATTCATTAATTAATTACATTAATGTATTAATGTATATGTACACCAATGTATTAATGTATATGTATATGTACTCAATATAGAAAATTGAAATATACAAAAAGTACCATAGCAATCTGGTCCTAGGATGTGAGTACAGTAGGGTTCAGTTTTGCTAGATATTTGTAAATGTCACTAGCTAGACTATAACCAAATAATCATAGGCCCACACCAGTGGTGGGATTCAGCTGGTTTGCACTGGTTCAAATGAACTGGTTATTAAATTACACTCCTCCCCCCCAGGTTATCAAAGTGGATCCTGGGCACTGCGCTGCAATGGAGAAGCAGGCAACAGAGTGGCCAATGCAATGAAAACAGAAGGCCACTTTCCCTCTCTCTTGTGTCTGCTCCTCCCCCTTCCCTCGTGCTGGCTGCTCCATTGCCCGTTTCTCCATTGTAGCACACAGTAGTGCCCAGGATCCACTTTGATAACTGGGTGGTAATTTAACAACTGGTTTACCAGTGTCAGGTTGAGCCATGCCTCCCATAACAGCTAACCTGAATCTGGTGAACTGGATAAAATATTTGAATCCCACCGCTGGTCCACACCCCATGTAGGCGTACCTGCCAGGGGTTTTTAAGTGGTCCCCCTTCTCCACTGCTTTTAATATTAATTGTGGTCAGTAAACAAGGACCGCCTTTATAAATATTAAGACTACCGGTATGTAAGGTTCCAATTATTTTGGAGCAGAATTTTTGGAGCTCATATCTGTTTTTCGCTCATTAAAGCAGCACATATATACAAGTAGTCCTCGACTTACAATAGTTAACTTAGTGACTGTTCAAAGTTACGACAGCACTGAAAAAAGTGACTTATGACCATTTTTCAGACTTATGACCATTGCAGCATCCTCATCGTCATGTGATTTACATTCAGATGCTTGACAACTGATTCATATTTATGACAGCTGCAGTTTCCTTGGATCATGTGATCTCCTTTTACAACCTCCTGACAAGCAAAGTCAATGGGGAAACCAGATTTTAATTATTAATTTAACAACTGCAGTGGTTCACTTAACAAATGTGTCAAGAAAAATAGTAAAATGGAGCGAAACTCATTTAACAAATTTCTCACTTAGCAACATAAATTTTGGACTCAATTGTGGTTGCAAATACAGGTAAATCCTCAATTTACAAAATACAATTCAGAATACAAAAAGATTAACTTTCATCATTATGAATCTTTCAGGAGTCACAGATAATCCATCTTCACAATTCTTCCTCGTGTTTATCATGATAGCGTAAACTCATCCTGAAAAAGTCTTGTAGATGCTTTTTTCATTTTTCTTGTTTCTTTTTTTTAATATGTACAGAAAAGGCTTGATTTTGGAGAAGGAGCTTCTCTTTGAAGTTAATGCAATCATCTCTTTTCCTTTGCTTCTTCTCATTTGTACCATTTTGTGGCAAACATTTGGTGGCAAACATCAGATTTGTTTCTAAGTATATGATTTAATCATTTCTATTCTTTCATTTTTGCATGGTTGAAATCAGTTCTAGATTTCCAGGTGTGAACAAATTAATCGCCTCTCCCTCATCAGACAGGCAGCTCTATAAATTTGATTAATAAGTAAATAAATAATAAAATCTGTATTCAACCTATCACAAGAACATTAAAAGTAAATATAAAAAGAGGGCTTCTATGACAGTTGCTTAATTTCTTTCACATAACTGAAAATAGAGAAACAGAAATGAATGAAAATTCTCCAAAATATGTTTTGAATTATAAAACATTTCATACTGTGTCTAAGTCTGATTTGTTGGGGCAGGCTTCATAATTTATATGGATGCATTTATCTATTTGCTTGCTTGTTTTAAATAAAATTTATAGGCCTTCTAACTCATAGCAGCCCTAGATATTAAGTAATCAGTTGGATGATTGCCTTGCCTTGACATGAACAAATATAATAAACTTTAAATATAATAAACATTGAACATGCCCAATGTTCAATAAGAAGGAAAATTAATGAATATTCTTGTTTTATCTTACATTTAACATGAATGTATATCTCTACGTCAATTACTTAAAACAGTTCATAGTCAGCCAAATAATAACACAATTTATTTTATTTATTTTACTTCTTATTTCACTTTTGATAATTTTGAAATTGAGCCAACAATAGCCCATTTAATCAATAATCAATTCTCACAACTGGAAGCTCGTAATCCACTCAAAACATCTCCTAGTGGGGCACCTTTCAGTTTTTGCCAATGTCCCCTTGCTTTCCTATCCTTTGCCTACAGTGTTTGCTCTCACATGCACACTTTTTAAAGTTTTGAAAAATAAGGGCATTGCCTCTTTATTTCTATGAAGCTAGTTGTTCCTTGCTACCAAGTTCCCATGGGCCTAAGGAGGAATGTAGGAGTGAAAGAACAAGGATGATGCCTCTGGCTTTACAATAATTATCAGAGCTATGATGGAAACACGAAAGGTCTTTGCAGTGCCAAGGAGAACATATGGAAAGGGGAGAGCTGAGGGCAACCATGTGTGCAAATATCTGGGAAAGCAACAGAAAGGCATGAGAACTACTGAGAACAGAACAGGAAGAAAGGAAAGGCATGGTACACTGATCCATGAAGAAGTCAAACAGTGATGCTGCATGGATTGGAAGGGCAAGAATCATGGGGTGGGGGGGTGGGGGGGGAGGTGGGGAACCCAACCAAATCTTGTGATGGCCAAAGTCCAGATTGAGCACGAGCCCATTATCAACTACTGGAATCCAGAGTGGAATTTATAATGGTAGCTTAAGAAACAGCTGGAAACAACATGGGAGACAAGTAGCTTCAGTTACAGTATAACCACCCTAAAAGATACTAAAATCCCCGCAGGGTTTCAAGTCAAAAGCTACCAGTATCTGGTTAAAAAGTTTAGAAAATGCCAGATATTAACCAAAGCAGCCAAGTCTGGAATGCTGAAGAGTGGCGAATGATGGCTGGAACTCAAGCTAAGGCAAAAAGGACCTTTGTTTCTCTGCACCCCTTAGCGGGTGTGGGGGGTGTTAAGCCCTGGTAATTCAGGTTGTTATGTATAATTCAAGGCTGCCTGTAAAAGAAAAGAGAGAATTTTGAGGGGGGAAGGAACAGGAGAAAATGAGTTTAGGAAAAATTGCAGGGATTATGATACAGACATCATAAGAAGTCCATTGAATAAGATACATATTGAAAAGAAAGTTGATGTAAATAAATCTGTAGAAGCCTATAAAAATACAATAACATAAAGCTAAACGCATAGAAAACCCATAAGAGAAGATGCATGCATTATAGGGAGAAAATATTTAAACAATAAATGGTATCCTCAAATAAAGTGATGTTTTTCTACAATAATTTTTTCCTTCAATCTTCATTTTTTGGGGGGTGGGGGGTAGTTGGCACCGTTTCCCTGTGCACGTTCTTGGATGCTGGAGGTGGTAGTGAATATTGTTTGTTTCCACACATTTTATTTTTCCTTTCTTTTGTAGCTGTATTAGACCAGTGGAATCTATGCATACAATGGATGGAAGTAGATATTAATAATAATTTGAGGGATATTTATGTCAAGGTTTTTCCAATGTCACTGATTTTGCATGCTTCCATTGGAATTTAATCTTCCCATGTCTCTGCAGTTCTGTATATCCTACATAAAACTCATATGTTCCCAGGAGCAATCATTATCCACCACTTTACAGTTAAATTGGTTTGACCCATTCCTTCCTTCTCCAACATCTATCATTTGGCATTTTTTATTTGATCTGGATTCAAACTGGGCTGCTAACAACTGTGAACCATTCCTCATCTTCAAACTGGCTTTTGCTCTGGAAAATGTTTGTGTGCTTACGCACTTCAGTTTGTTTGCTTTATATTTTACTTATTTCATACTGCTCAGAGCAACCTGTAAGCTGGAACAGAACTTTACTTTTATATACACAGTACTCTAGATCTGGCAGTGCCGTTTTAACATTTTAAAGGTGCATATTCAAGAAAGCGACCACTCCAAAATGTAAAGCTTTGAGCAAATAGTACACTAAAAACATAAATTAAGAAAAAATACTAACCCATCTGTCTAAATATACTTAAAATTTGCATTAGGAAAGTAGGCCAAAAATGTATTGTCATGCAAACCTAAGATGAAAAAAAATCTGATTTGAAAAATGGCATGAGGCATGAGGAATAATAAGAAACCTGAAAGCAAAATTGACCAATTCATCAATCCATGGCTATGGATACTTCAGTTGTGTTAGTTTGGAAACCTTTGGACCTGTGATCCCAGCTCTGCAACAGTATTGGAAACTGAGTTAATAAATATCCACTTGAAGAGCTAAGTTCAAACTACTTTTAAGCCATTGCAGCTTTATTTTCCCATCGGGGAGACACTTCATTTGTCAACTTACCTACCGGCTCCTGAGTTTCAGATGGTTTTTTTCAGCAAATGTTACTTTATGTGGAAGCAAAGGAGAACCTGATAAAATGGCCAATTTCATTTCTGCTAACTCCTAGGGTAACATTTAGGTAAGTGCTTTAGTTTCATCAGCTTTGTCTGGCTTCTTGATAGCCAGACAAAACTGAGCAGTGATGAAATTGGCCATTTTGCCAGGTTCTCCTTTGCTTCAGCATAAGACCTGCAAACTAAGAAAACATCTGGTTTTCAAGTTTACACTTTGATTTTTCTTAAGACTTTATAGGATAATGTCTTTTAGTGCTCATCTCCTTGACAAATCTCAGCCGCAAACCTGACTGGGAAGTAAAAGTTCATTGGATTTGATGAACTTTCAAGTCAATGTACATAGGACTATTCTGCAGATCTGCTACATGGAAATCCCCTTCACTTTAATTGTTTTAGAGACAGGCGTGATCTTAAAACTATATTATGTCAAGATGCCCTGCCTTGCAAGAGTTACACTGGAGTCCATTTTGATTTGCAAGGGAGATGAGCCATTACAAAATATGGAAAAGATTCACTTATTGCTTGACTTACAATAGTTCATTTAGCGACCATTCAAAGTTACAATGGCCCTGAAAAAAGTGACTTAGGAACATTTTTCACATGACCATTGCGATATCTTTAGGACCACGTTATCACAATTCAGATGCTTGACAACCAACTCCTGTTTCTGTCCGCTGAGACGTCTTGGGATCACTTGATCACCTTGTCAGCCATATTGAGACCAGATACTTCCACACTGTCACATTCTTGAGCCTGGGAAAATGGGGAGGGGTAATTTCTTGGTGAATGTGGTTTGACATAATAGCATTCTTCTGCTAAGTCAAGGTCATGTTATTTTGCATCTGTGTGAGGGGACGTCTCAAGTTGGGACGGATGGCGATAGGGGCATGTGATGCGATGAAGGGTGCAGGGGGTGGATTTGTAGATTTTTTACTTATTGCAAGGAAGCCCGGAACTTTCAGATTCGGGATTCCCCAGATGTGCCAGTTTACTACCCAAATAAAACCGAACTTTTGAGACGATGTTTGTCTCGGCGTTATTGTTTGGAGTGGAGGTTTCCTGGAATGCTGACACACTTGGTGCAACTTTCTGACAAGCAAAGCCAACGGGGAAGGCAGACTGAACTTAACAACTGTATTGATTCACTTAACAAGTGTGGCAAGGAAAGTTGTAAAATGGGGCAAAACTCACTTAACAAATGTCTTACTTAGCAACAGAAATTTTGGGCTCAATCACGGTTGTTAAGTTGAGGACTACCTGTATTTGTTAGTCTGGTTAAACTTTCTCAAACAAAAATAGCAACCTATTTTAAATGGATGCTACTAAGGGCTACCTTTTCTACTACTTCTGAATTCTCCTCCACAGTATTAAGGCAGCTGCTCAGCTTCTCCACATATTTCATATGCTCTGAAATGAACAAAAGCCTCAAACTCCTGATTCCAAAACCAAGCTTTCCACGTGGTTGCAAGCGGAAACATTTGCAGAAACGATTGTGCCAATATTGAAAGCATCAGATCCTGTGGGAGCCTCTGACTTCAGCAATCTAACACCGCGCTCACACCTATAGCTCTAAAAGGGTCAAACAAACAATAAAAATAGCTGTGTGTACACAGGTAGCACAGAGCATCTTGCAGTGCTAAATGGATTGACTAAGAAGAACAGAGAAACATGCTTGAAAATAGTTTATTTCAAGGTTAAGTATATCCAATACAGAATGGACTTTTTTTTAAAAAAAAAAAAGTCATGATTATTCATCAATGGAAACAGTTTGCAGCATGGCATGTATTTTTATTTATTTATTTAACTTTTTAAACCACCCCACTAGCTGAAGCTTCCTGGGCAATTTACAATAGAGTACGCTACAATATTATTTGAATAAAAATACATACAATAAAATAAAATGTAGACTAAAATGTAGGAAGCTGCAGGCAGCCATTTGAAAATTAAAACCGTATGAACTAAATTTTAAGTAAAAAACCAATTAACAAGTCTTTGTCAAGTGCTGAATGATGCTAATGTGGGAGCAAGTCACACATTAGAGAAATTGCATTATTAGAGCAACACTGTAGAAAAAGCTCTTCCTCTTGCAGAAATTACCTCACTTCTTTTGGGAAGGGAATCTGGAAGAGGCTTTCATTAGATAAGCTCAAAGTCTGGAAAGGTTCTTCTTTGGTAATCCAGTCCTCAGCTGTGAAGAGCTTTAAAGATCAAGGCCAGAACTTGTTGATGTAAAGTCACAATTGGTAAACCAGCCAAAGATAATAAAAAGCACTCTGAGCCACCAAGAGCACTTGGACTTCTAATGATACTGAAGCACCTAGAAGCAGACCTAAACTACGAACTTGTTCATTTTAAGCAAGTGTACACCTCCCCAGGATGGCAGGAAACCACTCAAATCCACCACTGACAATCAATATCTTCATCTTGTTTGCACCAAGTCTCAGTTTGTTGGTCCTCATCCAGTCCTTTACTGAGCTGGAACAATCTGGTTTTCCATGGAGCTGCTACGAGCGTCCAGGTTGGGAGGTGCTTCAGTCTCGGCTCCTACAGGCTGAGCTTGAAATTGAGGAACGCCTCTCACCATCACGTGGTCCTCCGGCGTCCCCAGTTTTTAGCTCAGCCTCGTGGCAGTCAGGCTGTTCGCTCCTTAGCTCCTTGGCTGATCGGTTTTTTCTACTTATTCAATTGGACCCTCTCTTCACCAACGCAGGAAAATTGAGGTTTGGACTCCCAAGGGAGTACTCTGATACAAGGGGGAGAGTTTTATCGCGCATTTCAGGGGCAGAGGATAGCGTTCCGAATGCCACACCCCCCACCCACCCCCACCCCTCCTTCGCACATCGTTCCTTCGCTCCGGCGAAAACGCCTCGTTCCTTGCCTGCCTTGACTTCCCCTTCTCACTGTTTCCCCCCCACGAACGCCCTTAGCTCAGGGGAAATCGCTTCCCTGCCTCTTCCTTCGTTAGGAGAGTTCCGCCGCTGGGTTTAGCTCAGATTGTTTGCGGCTGCCATTTTGGGCTCCGCATGGCGTCCGCCATTTTGAAGGTGGCCTCAGCATGGCGTCCGCCATTTTGAATGTGGCCTCACCGCATGGCATCCGCCATTTTGAATGTGGCTTCAGACAGCGACGCCATTTTGAATGTGACCTCACCGCATGGCGTCCGCCATTTTGAATGTGGCTTCAGACAGCGACGCCATTTTGAACGTGGCCTTCTGGCCTACCTTTCTTGTCGGAGGCACTCTGTTACAGGCTGCAGGTTATTGAGTCTCTAGGCAGCCCCTGGGATTGCCTAGACTACCGCTCGCTGTTCCAGGCCTCTCACAAGGTTTACAGAGCTTCAAGGGTCCGCTGGCTTCGCAGCCTACCCAGCAGGCGAGGTAGCAGCATAGTAATCCCCCCACCCGGTCCGTCCGGAGAGGGTAGCTGCTTGGGCGTTCACCTTTTGGCTGATTGGCTTCACGGGCCAGGCCCTCAACTCGATAGCAGTTCACTAAAAAAAAATTTGATCAAAGGGGGGCGTGAAACAGTTGCTAGGATTCCTGGCCTTCCGTAGGCCGCATCCAGACGTGCCAACCGTCTAATACTAACCCAAAATTCCTTTTCTTGCTCCTTCAGATGGCAGACGACAAAACACCTCGTGGCCCTTCCTTGAAGGCCAAATCAAAGACTCATCACCTGCGTAAACAGACCCAGGAAGCCTCTAAAGCCTCCCAGAGAGATGCCCTCAGGCGTCACAGGGCACTTGAGAAGGAGATCGACAGGCGGTCCAAAGAGTTAGGCTCCGTGCCTCTGGCTCCTTCCGCCCCTACCCCCTCAACCTCCACCCAACCCCCTCTCCCCTCCTCCCCGGCACCCTCCTCTCGCTCTCAGCCTAGACAGGCCCCTGAGGCCACATTTACTCCCACCGCTGCAGGTCTACGCCCAGAGGAGCCTCACCCACCTCCCATGATGGAAATCCCAGAGAATCTCAGGCAGTGGATGGAGTTGGCCATCCGACAAAGCATAACGCAAGAGCTCCAGCGCATGGCCGGTCCGGCTCCACGGCCCGCGACCTCTGAAGCGCAGGCACCTTCCGTTCGCTCATTCTCCGGATCCGAGGCCTCGCACGGGCAGGTAGCATCCCACAGGAATTTCCCCTTGTCTTTGGAGGAGGAGATAGAAACTCAGGAGCTCGGGGACCCTACCCAATTTGGGGAAGGCGAGGACCTAGACTTGGGGTCCATTTCTGGCAGTGAGCCCTTCTCGGGAGCAGACCCACTGGAGGGGGACATGTCGGAGGACGAGGGCCTCACTCCGGACCAACCCGCCTTTGTGGGCTTGTTCAAGCCGCACCTGTTTAGGTCCATTCTATTTAAGGCCAAGAATACCTCCAGCCTGACCTCCCCCACTCCTTCCCAACCAGCGGCTTCGGGGGAACCCCTCGACTCCATCTTTTCCCAGCCCATGGTGGAGACTGATGTGGTCCCCGTCCCACCTATTTTCTCGGACATGGTCTCCAGGCAGCTAGCCTCCTCAGGGCCTCCCCCCTCCCTCCGCCCAGGATAAACGTTTCTTCAATCTTGACCCGCAGTTCACTCTTTTGTTAGACCCCCCCCCCTGTGGACGAGCCCATTGTAGGACTAGCTTCCCGGTCTACCCCTAGCGACGCACTCGAGGCCCTCAAGCCCGAGGACAAACGAGCCGAGCTGGCCTTACGCCGCGCTCATCATTCCGACGCCTGGGCAGTCAGGGCATCCACTGCTGCATCTTTCTTCATTAGGTCCTCGATTAAATGGCTCCAACAACTCAAACAACATGTCCCCACGGCCAACCTCAGAGCCCAGCAGGACATCACCAAACTCATGGCCGCGGCTGAATTCTCGGCGGATGCCACTTTCCAAGCCGCCAAGTTCTCCACCAAGGCCATTTCCTCCCAAGTCACCGCCCGCCGCTTGCTCTGGCTCCGCCACTGGCAAGCGGATGTCAAAAACAAGGCCAAGCTGGCCTCAGCCCCCATCTCTGGGGGGAAACTTTTTGGGCCGGCCCTTGATCCCTTTCTGGCCGAGACTCGGAACAAACGCACGTACCTCCCCTCTCTTTTTCGGAGGCCCGACCCCAGAGGCCCCTCCCCCTCCCCTCGTCGAGGCTCCTTTCGTCCCTCCCTGCATTCCTACCCCAGATTCTCCCAACCTCCCTACAGAACCCCCTCCTCGCATGTCCGGTCAGACTCGTCTGACAGGCCCAGACGAGGCTCCTTCAAGAGGCCTTTCCGGGGATCCGGAAACCAACCTTTCCGTCGATCTCGCTAGGGCAAACCTCCCCATAGGCGGCCGCCTCAAGCATTTTGCTCATCAATGGGAGGCCATCACTACTGACGCATGGGTCAGAGATACGGTTCGTCTCGGACTGGCACTCGAGTTTCACTCCTCCCCCCCCCCGAATTCTTTATGTCTTCCCCCCCTTCCAGGAACCCTGCAAAACGGGCCCTCATGGAGGCTGCCATTCACCACCTCCTTGATATAAGGGCCATCCAGCCCGTTCCCTCCTCTGAACGGGGGCGAGGCTTCTACTCCCACCTGTTTGTAGCGCCCAAGAGTTCGGGGGGTTGGAGGGCTATCCTAGACCTTAAAAGACTAAATCGCTACATTGCCCCCCGCAAATTTAAGATGCACACTTTGCAGTCGATACTTATGGGAACCCGGCGAGGGGACTGGCTCTCCTCAATTGACCTTTCCGAGGCATACTTGCATATTGCTATTCGTCCCTCCCACTACAGGTTTCTCCGTTTTGCCTATAATAGACAACATTTCCAGTACGTCGCGCTTCCCTTTGGTCTGTCCTCCGCTCCCAGGGTGTTCACGAAGGTTTTGGCGGCCCTTGCCGCTCACCTGCGTTCCTTCCCCGTCCGACTCCACTGTTATCTGGACGATATCCTCATCCTCTCATCTTCTAGAGCTCTCGCCCTAAGAGATACCAAACTCACCCTTAATACCCTGCAAAACCACGGGTTCATTATCAACTGGAGGAAAAGTCACCTTTCCCCCTCTACCCAACTTACTCACCTGGGGGCAGTGATTGACACCAACCGGGAACTAGTTTTCCTGTCCCCAGACAGGTGGCTTAGCATCCAACAATCAATTAAGGAGGTCAGGAGGGCAAGAACAGTTTCTCTCTTAGAATTGTCTAAGTTGCTGGGGAAGCTTATTTCATGCATATCTATCATTCCCTGGGCCCGTTTCCATTCCAGGTCTCTACAATGGTTTCTGTTGCCGTATCAACGTTCCGGAAGGAGCAACTCGCGACTTCGGGTCAGAGTTCCTCCGAGAGTTCTTACGTCCCTCCTTTGGTGGACCAGGCCGGCCATAAACAAAGGTCATTACTTCAAAGAGCCCGACAGGCTATCCGTCACCACGGACGCGAGCCTACTCGGTTGGGGAGCTCACGTCCTCTCCATATCGTCACAGGGCAAATGGTCACCAACAGAGCAACTCTGCTCCATAAACTGGCTGGAGCTTCACGCTGTTCTCCTGGCGCTTCGCAGCTTCCTACCCCAGGTACGCGGTCGTCATATCCTGGTCCTCACGGACAACATCACCGCAAAGGCCCACATCAACAGGCAGGGGGGCACTCAGTCAGCAAGTCTCATGAGAGAAGCCGAGCGCCTTTGCAGGTGGGCGGAATCAAATCTGGCCTCCATCAGGGCAGATCATATATCAGGGGCCCTAAACATTCAAGCGGACTGGCTCAGCAGAGCCACTCTAGACCAAGCGGAATGGCGCCTCCACCCTTCTCTGTTCAGGGAAGCAGCCTCCATCTTCGGGCCCCCCTTGGTGGATCTCTTCGCTTCCCCTCTGAACGCCCAACTACCGAGGTTCATCTCAAGATACCCCTCTCCCGGGGCAGAGAACCACAATGCCCTCCGTTGCCCTTGGCCCCCAGGGCTCCTTTATGCATTCCCCCCCTATCCATCATTCCCAGGGTGATCCACAAGTTGATCCTGGAGCAGGCAGAGATCCTTCTAGTAGCTCCCTATTGGCCCAGACGCCCTTGGTTTGCGGACCTCCGCAACCTCTCGGTGGCCCCTCCCTGGAGGATCCCCCCAGACAGGATCTCCCTGTCTCAGGGCCCTCTACTTCATCTCAAACCCCAATGGCTCCAGTTAGCCGTTTGGAGGTTGAGCGGAGCCGCCTAAGGGCTCAGGGAATTTCTAACCAGGCTATAGACACCATCCTGGCAGCCAGACGATCCTCGACCAACCGCATATACAATGCCACATGGGCGGCTTTTCGTTCTTGGGCCCTCAAACTTCGAATTAATCCTCTTTCTCCTTCCATACCCCAAATCCTTGATTTCCTCCAGGTGGGTCTCGACAAGGGTCTTTCTACCAATACCCTAAGACGCCAGGTTGCTGCCCTCACAACTGTTGTTCCCTCAGACACTGGGGGATCCATCTCCCATCACCCCCTTGTCAAGACCTTTCTTAGGGGAGCTTCCAACCTCCGCCCCCCAACCATACACCATTTTCCGACCTGGGACCTCAACAAGGTTCTGGTCGCCCTTACCAAGCCCCCCTTTGAACCCATAAGGGAGATTCCCTTACAGCTCCTCACCTTCAAGACCGTCTTTCTCGTGGCCATCACATCCGCCCGTCGGATCTCGGAGTTGGCGGCCCTTTCTATTAGACAGGATCTTTGTACTTTTCACTCTGACAGAGTTGTCCTCCGTCCCGACCCCACCTTCCTCCCTAAAGTAAACTCGGCATTTCACAGAAATCAGGAGCTCATACTTCCTGATTTCTGCCCCAATCCCTCTCACGAGAAGGAGAGACAGTGGCACTTCCTTGATGTAAGACGCGCTTTGAGGGTGTATATCACACGCACCCAGCCCTTTCGCAAGTCAGAGGCCTTATTTGTGTCCTTCCAACCTGCTTCTCTTGGTCACAAGGTAACGTCCTCAACTGTGGGCCGCTGGATTAGGGCCGCTATCGCCAGATCCTACCAGGCTCAGTCCCTTCCCGCTCCAATGGGCATCACCGCCCATTCCACCAGAAGTGCGGCTACTACTGCCGCATGGGCCACGCAAGCCTCGATACTTGACATCTTTAGGGCTGCCACCTGGGCATCCCCCTCTCCCTTCATCAAGCACTATAAAATTGATATATTTGCATCCGCTGAGGCTTCCTTTGGCAGGCGTGTCCTTCAGCGTGTTATCGAAGTTCCAGAAGAGGTTCCACCCCAGACGGGAACCCACCCGCAGGACTAGCCAAGCTTTGGTATGTCCCAACCTGGACGCTCGTAGCAGCTCCATGGAAAAGGGGCGTTGGTTCTTACCTGATACGCTTCTTTTCGTGGAGCTGCGGAGAGCGTCCAGCCCCACCCATTAATCCGTCTGGTGGGGAACCTCGCCGTTCAGCCAAGCACATTAACGTTCTTTAGTTAGCATGAGTACAGGGCCTTCCTTCTCGTCTTCGCAAAACTGGGGACGCCGGAGGACCACGTGATGGTGAGAGGCGTTCCTCAATTTCAAGCTCAGCCTGTAGGAGCCGAGACTGAAGCACCTCCCAACCTGGACGCTCTCCGCAGCTCCACGAAAAGAAGCGTATCAGGTAAGAACCAACGCCCCATTTCCAGAAGGCAAAGAGGCAATGGAGCTTGGGAAATTTGATTGGCAAAAAAAAAGATTAAAAAGCTACGCCCTAGCTATTCCCAGAGTAAATATGTAGTTATACTCTGGCAAGATTCTGTCGATAGGTGAAAAATAAAGGAAATTACTCTTAAATAACCCCATATGTCATACAAATATTCTATAAAACCATAAGCCTTTTTGAAGTTGATTTTCTTCAGCACTTGGGCACTTATTTCTATTAGAGAGATGTAAGTTGGCATCCAACACATTTGGGAAAAAATATAACTTGGAAACAGCAGCTTTGCATTACATTATTTCAGAAAATTATTTGGTGATGAAAGAAAGCTGCTTCTTCCTCATATTTTTCTTCAAGTAAAGCACGCTGTGACACAAACATTCTCTAGGGCTTAGGTGTCATAGAAAGTCCATATACTGGTGTTATCTCTAGCTGGTCTTCAAATAGCTTCTCCAATCTCAGCTGCTGCAAGATAGTAGTGAGGATAAGAAAGATCTCATTGCTTCTCCCAAATCTCATTGCTTCTCCTCACTTCTTCTCCCAAACATTTTCGGAGCCCTATTCCAAAGATCAGAATCTTTTCAATTAAGCTCTTGTTGAATTCACCATTTTCATTCAGAAATCTCTGTGGTTTAAATATGTCAGGGTCTATCCACAAGTTTCTGGAAGAAATAAATGAGTGTAGAAATAAAAAGAGGAAAACTAAAATACGATAAAAATGAAAAGAGTTCATCTAGCCACCAGCATATTTCAACCCGCAACTCAGCTTACACAACCCGCAACTCAGCTTACACAACCCACAACTCAGCTTTAACCTTCAACCACAACTCTACCTCAACCAATCCACCATCACCCAAGACTAGGCACGCACGCCCCTAACTACCTCAATTCCAACTACTGCTGGCCTTAAATGCAAGATACTCAATGCAAGAAGCCTTGCGAATAAAATACCTGAATTTCTCCTCTTACTAAATATGGCTAAATTCAACATCATATTTGTCTGTGAAACATGGCTCAACGCATCTCTCCCTGATTCCACTACCACAGTAAGAGACTATCATGTTTACCGATCAGATCGTATAATTCGTAGAGGAGGTGGTGTTGCTATCTTCTATAAAAAGTCCTTACATCTAAAAAAACATCCAAGTTACCCAGGAGCTTGCTCTTCCTGAGACCATCATCTGTGAACTATCCTTAAATATCACATTTTGATTCTTACTATGTTACAGAGCACCTGATTATGACATTGAACATGTAAACAAGCTAAATACACTACTAACATGGGCAGCATCCTGCCCACAAGCTTTTATCGTCCTTGGTGACTTTAATCTACCTCATATTGACTGGACCCTAAATGAATGTACAACTGAACCCATACACACAACCTTCTACATTGCTGTTACAAATCTGGGACTGGAACAACTAGTAACCAACAACACTAGACTAAACAACTGCCTCAATCTCATCTTCTGCAATAGTTTGAATTTAATTTACAGAATACAAACTAAAGAACCCTTTTCCAGCAGTGACCACAATATGATTGACTTTTTCTCAACATACGCCCACACAAAAATCATCACAATGATGTAATCCCCAATTATAACTTCAAAAAAGGCAACTATGATCTTATAGACAACGATCTCTCATCCCTTGATTGGCAATCTCTATTCACTGGATGCAATACTGCTGAAGACCATTACAACATATTTTTACTTGAAGTCAAAAGAGTCATCAAACTATATGTACCAACAACAACTCCCAAAACAAAAACAAAAAAACAGATTACCCATAACAATAAGGAAACTTCAATCCAAAAAGAGATCACTCTGGCGGAGAAACAAAACTGGTCATGTTACCAATTTCAAAAGCCAATACAAAAATTTATGCCACCAGATAAAGACTGAATGCACCATTATCACATTAAACAAGAGCAAAACCTTCTATGCACCAATTCCACCCACGCTTTTTACAATTTTGTAAACAACAAACTAAAAGGCTCAAGGTCCATCCCACCCAATAGGACCTAATAGTAAAGACTGCAACGACGACACCATTAAAGCCAACATCTTTAACACATTCTTTGGCTCAGTATTTGTAAACAGCAATGGATTATGCCCAGTATTTCCTAGCCGAACCACAGAAAACTACAATGATCTAATACATATTGATTTTACAGAAGACAATGTTGAAAAAGCACTAAGCAATCGAAAACCATCTCTATCTATTGGACCGGATGGAATATGTGCCTACTTCTTAAAAAAGCTATCCACTGCCATAGCCGAACCTCTAAGCATAATCTTTAAAAAATCTTTTAGGACCAGCTCCTTGCCTAACCTATGGTCACAAGCCACGGTCATCCCCATCTTCAAAAAGGGAGAGCCCAGCCTAGTTGAAAATTACAGACCAATCTCCTTATGCTGCGTCACCTGTAAAGTCATGGAATCAATTATTAACCAATCCATTAACCACCACTTAGAGACAAACAACCTACTCTCCAATAAACAATTTGGTTTTAGGAAAAAACTATCCTGTAATCAGCAACTCTTACACTGCAAAAACATATGGACTACACAACTCGATCAGGGCAAAGCAATAGACGCAATCTACATAGATTTTGTAAAGCCTTTGATTCAGTGGTACACGACAAACTACTCCTAAAACTAAAATCTTATGGTATCTCTGACAACTGCATAATTGGATAGAAGCATTTCTGTCAAACAGACAACAAATGGTCAAAATTAGGAGTGCCCTATCAAATTCTGTACCTGTCAACACTGGTGTCCCCCAAAGCAGTGTTCTAGGACCAACTCTCTTCATACTCTACATAAATGACCTCTGTGATTATATTAAGAGCAACTGCATTCTTTTCGCTGATGATGTAAAGCTGTTCAAAACCACAGACAATACTGCTACCCTTCAAAAAGATCTTGACTATGTATCAAAATGGTCAAACAAATGGCAACTTCAAATCTCAACAAATAAATGCTCTGTCTTACATATTGGCAAAAAAAAATCAGAAAATAAAATACAAGCTGTATAGTCAAGATCTTGTTGATGATCCAAGCTCTGTAAAGGACCTTGGAATACTCATCTCTAATGGTCAAAGTGCTAGAGCCCACTGTAACTACATAGCCAAAAAGGCATTAAGAGTTGTTAACCTAATCCTACGTAGCTTTTTCTCTGGTAATATCACACTACTAACTAGAGCATACAAAACACTTGCTAGACCAATACTCGAATACAGCTCATCAGTCTGGAACCCACATTATGTATCTGATATTAGCACAGTGGAGAAAGTCCAGAAATATTTCACAAGAAGAGTTCTCCACTCCTCTACTTGTTGTAGAATACCTTATGCCAACAGACTTGAAATTCTAGACCTAGAAAACCTTGAATTACGCCGTCTTCGGTCTGATCTAAGTATGGTATATAAAATCATACATTGCAATGTCCTACCTGTCAGTGAATACTTCAACTTCAACCATAACAACACAAGAGCACACAATAGATACAAACTCAAGGTTAACCGCACCAAACTTGATTGCAGGAAATACGACTTCAACAACAGAGTGGTCAATGTCTGGAATACACTACCTGACTCGGCAGTTTCTTCCCCAAACCCCAAAAACTTTAACCTTAGACTGTCTACTATTGACCTCACCCCTTTCCTGTAGGGGATGTGCATAAGCGCACCAATGTGCCTACCGCCCCTGTCCTATTGTTTGTTTTATTTTTCTTATATGTACCCATTTCATTTATTCATAACTATGTATATACTTATACCTATTATCTTATAAGCAATTGACAAATCAAATAAATAAATAAATTCATTTCAAAAATTATATCCACCAACCATCCACATCACTTGACCATTATCTGACAAAAACAAAAGCAACACCCTTATGGTTTTCTATCAGGAGGGAAATGATAAAACATGCAAGACCATGCCATAATCAGTACTGTGATGTATGAATTTGTATTGCAACTCAAGTATATAACTGTGGCATTTATATAACATCACCTTGTGTGTTCATCTGTAGTAAATATGAAAGGTCTTGCTAGCAGAAGAACTAAACAGCATTACTACCAAGGAAACAATACCTAAATCCACGCTTCCTAACTTAATACATAACATATGAAGCTTGGGGGAAAGGTGGTCTAAATGATCTCTAAAAATCAATCATCGCAGAACTGAATGAGAATGGACTAACCACAACTTCCAAGGGTCATCTAAAAGCCTTTGAACATGACTTTCTATTTGCAGAGCTTGAGTTGTCCAGAGTTTTCCTCCCTACAATTTCTTCGTCATGTGGAAAAGAGACATGGGATCCTTTAGGAAAATGAATGTTTTTAAAATAATTGCTTAAAGGAGCCTCAAAAGATGAATGTGTTTGTACTCCAGTGGGTTATAGAATCATCTGAAAAAAGAAACATTTGATGTGCTTTAAGATAATGTGAATTTGATTTCGGTAAAGAAGCTGTGAAGTTGTGGAGAAAAATATGCATTTTTACTGAGCAAAATGGCTAGTGTCATCATGTCAAATTTAATACAAATATCTGTACAACCATCCACAGGGGCACCAGATGTACTACCCTTGGGACATCTTATAACTACTACTATCAGACTCTCCACACAAAGTGGGTCATTAAGTCCTCATAATTGTTTAGTTATAGTCATTTCCTGCAAGTGTAGGATTCATTCTTTTTTCCAAATCAACCAAATATTGATCCCTTTGGTTGCTACAGGAATTGGTTGCCTAAGTCTGATATTGTGGGCTGAGAGTGAGTGAGTGGGCCAAAGTCAACCTAGCCAGTTTTCATGACTAAGGCAGGATTAGAATTTATAGTCTCCTGATTTCTAGCCTGGTATCTTAACCACTATACCAAACTGGCTCTCAATACATTTGTAAGCTATAATAGTAATATAAGAACAAAACAAAAAAACCAGTAACAAGTCTAATATCACTATTGTTATTATTATTATCTTCTTCTAATACTTACTCATCATGATTAACTTGATACATATTAATGAAGATACAGGTATTTTGTGGAATATAATACCCATTGAGAACAGTGTCTTTGGTAGTACTAGAAAATATTAAAAACAAAACAGCATTTAGTCCAACATGGTGACCCTGGATTAGCACAATCATTATTCCACACTGTTTTCAAATGTCTGAGCAAAATAACCTTCCATAAATGTAGGAAGACATGGTCCTAACTTTTTCTAGGTTTTTTTAATACATATTGTAAGCCACCCATTGTCTATAACAGTGACATGGATGACATATAAATGTAATTAATTCATTCATATTTAATTTAGTAAAGCATTCATTGAAATAAAAATGGTAGCATCTTTCTCTCCTTGCCATGGTTATTGCATTCTGTAGAAATTCAATCATAGCAAATACTGTTCCTCTAGCATCTCTTTCCCAATATATATTTTCCCAATATATATATTTATATATTTTCCCTATATATATTTTATATTTTTGGCAATATAAAATCTCACATTATAGGGGATTTTTGTGTCAATGTCACATAGATGGACAAACTACAGTACTAACAGAAGCTACCTTCAACATAAACAAACCCATTCCTCAATTCTCCTTCTCACCAGTGAGGTTTAGTGAATGGAATAAAAGAGCTGTGCCTAAAGACTTCGTTGATGAAAGCTTCTGTATAATGCAAGTCCTTTCGGTCTTCAAACTTTGGAGCCCTTTACCCAATCTTGCCATTTTCAAAGAATAAAACAGAACTTATTTAACACAAACTATTTCATAACTGCAATCTTTAATCTTTATATTATAATGGAACTCAATTTGATGTATGGGGTGAAATTCCCAATTATTAAGTCTGATTGTGTAATTATGGTTATTGATACAAGTTGTATGTTACAAATTATATCATTTGCAAGTTGGGATCATTACCCAAATGAAACTATTATTTGCATTGTTATGCAAACTGAAATTGCTCCAAAAACTTGCTCTATTGGAGTTGAAATTCATTTAGTGGAAGTCTAGTAAACTAAAGTTTCACAACATGGTATTTTCTATTTATTTTAAATAACACAAAAGCATTACCAATTTCTTCTTGAATTTTCATCTGAATTTCTGGGTTGTTTGTCAGGTACAGAAATATCCATTGCAAACATGATGAGAGTGTACCAAAACCTGGAAAAGAAATGAAGCAACATTAGAATTGCAGCAACATTAGAACTTATTGTGTTGGATATCTTCACTGTCTTGAGTTATTTGTAAAAATAATAAAGCAGATACGAATATATGAATCATTAATTAAATAAGTATCTAAAAACCTGGAGGACAGATTCCATATGAAACTGATTTTCCCAAATCAGCAATCTATTATTTTTGATAGTTCACTTTTGAATTTTAGCTAACAGTCAATATTTCAACATGGGACAGTGTAGTCTGTATTAATAAAAATTGCTTAGAAATCATACAAACACATGAATAGTATCATTCATTCATTCCTGAATTCCCAAGTCTGTCCATGACCTTGGCTGCTACAGCAAAACTAAAACAAGGTGATACAAAACCACCACAGAAATAAAAGTATTGATCATTCAAGTAGCAAAATCTACGTTGTTCACAACTTGTAGCATCCCATCCTTAACATAAAGCCTGCAAGAAAGGCCTTTTTTTAAAAAAAAAACAGCAGTTAAAGATGAACAAGGTGGGAGCCATTGGGATCTTTGCAGAGGAAATTGTTTCAAAGGTTAGATCCTACTGACAAGGTCTGTCATCTGTGATCCACTAGGTAATGTGGCTTAATTGACTGGACCTGCTGCTAGTCCACACAATTGAATAAACATTGCAGGAAGACATTAGAGGGGCAAAGTGGTCTTCAGACACCTAGTTCCTATGCTACGTAGACAGGACTCTGGGCTTGGTATTCAGGTGGTATTCAGTAGGTTCTGCCAGTTCTGGAGAACCAGTGGTGGAAATTTTGAGTAGTTCGGAGAACCAGCAAATACCACCTCTGACTGGGTCCTGCCCCCATCTATTCTCGCCTCCCAAGTCCCAGCTGATCGGCTGAGTCTTCTTTTGTTGCCCTGCACAGGACAACGGAGCTGGAAAGCAAGTTAGTGGGAGGGGGAGGGAATGGGATTTTGCAGTAACCTTCCCCCAGGAATGGGGTGGGAATGGAGATTTTACAGTACCTTTCCCACCCAGTGCCACACCCACCAAGCCACGCCTACCAAGCCACGCCCACAGAACCAGTAGTAAAAAAAAAATTGAATCCCACCACTGCTTTACAGGTAATGATCAGCACCAGTACGTAACAACTCTTGCATTCCTCTGATAAGAATACTTCTGCATTCCTCTACAGGTCCCTAACCAGACTCTTACAACCTCCACAATTGGAGAAGGCCTGGACAGCACTCCTTATCTGCCCCAGATTTGAGATGTAACCAAGAGTCATCAGCATATTGATGATTCCTGACCCCAAACTGATTGTTGACCTTCCTAACGCTCTCATACAGATGTTGAACAAAAGAGGAGGGTGTGCCACAACTTAAATCTCTAAACAAAAATGATCCTTGGCTCCATTTGTTGAGAATAGTATAGTTTAGTAGAGGTCAAGTGTATTGCAATATTGCAAACCAAGAATTGAGAATAGTCCTCTAAAATCCCTAAGTTCTATTTTTTCTCTCCCTTAACTGTCTCTCATCGTCCACTCCATTGTAACCAATCAGGTGCAGGCAAGATGTTTTCATAAGTCAGTCAAACTCAGGTTTGGTATGTGGCTCCCTCCAGCTGGGTGACCTTGAGGCTGCATCTCCAGGAGATGCTGGACTTACTTTCATTTTCCCCAAGACTTCCCCCCTTCATTCCCCCTCCTCATAGTTCGTGGCAATCTGTCACTTCATAGCAGTGAAGAACAAACAAGCGTAAAGATGGCAGCTGACAGGGTGTCAAATTGTTAGACCCCCTTGAAAATTAGGAGCCTCTGGCCTCCCTCCAACCAATGCTAATTGGAATCAACCATGGAAAAAGGAGAACACCATGCCCTGTATTCCCAATGCAACCTGACCAGAATGATACCATGGTTGATGGTTTTAAAAGCCATTGTGACATCAAGAAGAATAAGGATCATAGCATATCAAGTGTAACTAATGCTGTCTGTATTCTGGGTCCCAACTGAAGCCTAACAAAAAGAATCCAGATAATCCACTTCCTCCAGGACCATTTGTAAACCCCAAATCAATCACATTTTCAACAACCTTCCAAAAAGGTTGAATATTGTCCAGGTTGTTAATGGTCTTTTGAGGAGGGAGCATATCGCTTCCTTTTTAAAGTCCAATGGAGAAACCACCTAAAAGGCTACTGACCCAAACACATGTCACTTCCCAGAAGCCTTCACAAACTGGAAGGGACCAGGGTCTTCTAAAGCGGCCAGATACACAATACCAAGGGTCCTGTTTACTTTCTCAGGAATTACAGGGTCATGTTCTTCCCAGATAACCAAGCATGGCTGTGTGTCAGACACCTTGACTGGACCAACACAGTAGGGGTTTAAGTTTAGCTAAATCTGAATCAGATGCTTAAATTATTCTTCACAGTGGCTCAAAGGATGGTCCACAGACTCATCCCTGACCAACAAGGAGCAAGTCACCCTGGTCAGCTAACAGCAAATGCAATAGAAGACTGGAAATAACTATGTTTCACCGGCCTCAAGCTCTTATCGCCATGCTGTAACATTCATGCTAAATGATGAAGTGAGTTACGCTATGTTCGGTTGTAATCACAGAACAAGTAGTCCTTGACGTACAACAATTGAGCCCAAAATTTATGTTGTTAAGTGAGACATCTGTTAAGTGAGTTTTGCCCCATTTCACGACACTTCTAACTACAGTTGTTAAGTGAATTATTGCAGTTGTTCATTTAGTAACATACTGTTAAGTGAATCTGGCTTCCCTTTGCTTGTCAGAAGGGACCCCAGGACCCTACAACCATCATAAATATGAACCAGTTGCTAAGCATCTGAATTTTGATCATGTGACCATGAGGATGCTACAAGGGGTCATAGTTGTGGAAAATGGTATAAGTCACTTTTCTCAGTGCTGTTGTAACTTTGAATGGTCACTAAATGAACTGTTGTAAATCGAGGACTACCTGTATTACGTCCATTCATTATAACTTAAAAGTTCAGACACACCAATCAGACTATAGGTTGTTAAAGAGACAGACTGGTGTCAGTCATTCTTCGTTTGAATTTCCCCACTTTGAAATTGTTGCTTGCTAAACCCAGCAAAAAGATTCTTTCATCTCTTCTCTGTTGAAAAAAGGATCACACTAAAAGACAATATTGAGGGGGGAAATAATACTTACCAGCTCCAAAGATGTCATTGACAGTAATTATTATGTTTTCATTTGATAAGGTTACAATTTTATCATCTGCTTTTCTTTCATTGCTAACATTAATTAAGGCATCAGTGATGTCTCTGAGGACATTCTAAAAGAAGCAGACAAAATATATAAGATGTTATTTTCATCTAAAGATCTCACACTATACACTTTGTAATCTGTAATTTGTTTAATTCTATATTGAGAGAATTTACGTTATTTTTCCTATAAGCCAAGTGTAGGCCTTTAGAATGTACTAAGATAAGTTCTTTGGGGTGGGGGGAACAAATACAAAAATAAATTAATCAATAGCCATGAAGAGTTGCAGACTAAGAAAAATCAAGCTAAGAACATAAGTAAACATCCTTGTTTACTTATGACTCATTCCTTGTTCATTCTAGTTGACAACAGGGAGATTTATAATTTATGATGTAGTTGCAGCCATCACTGTGTCCCCATAGTAACACGATTGTTATTTGGGCACTGGACAACTAGCTTGCATCCTGTGATCATATGATCATCACTTGCAACCTTCACTACCAGTTTCTGACAAGCAAAGTCAATAGGGAAGCCATCAGGAGATCACAAAAGGCGATCAGATGACATGCTTAATGACCATACGGGACTGGCTTAATGATGGCAACCAGAACTGCCACTATTGCCATCATAAGTCACTGCAGTCACATGACATTGCACTTTATGACTGCATCGCTTAGCAACAGAGTTGCCAGTCCCAATTATTCTTGCTATGCATGGATCACCTATAGAACCTCTAACCGTGAGTGTCAAACTCACAGTGTCATGCGGTCATTACGTGACATATTGCAACTTTTTCCCCTTCGCTTGTGGCCAGCGTGTGGCACATCTAGCCTGCGAGCTGCAAGGTTGACACCCTCCTCTAAGCTTAGGGTGGAAGTATAAATGTCAAAGAATTGTTCAGCAGGTATCCAAATGAAGCCAGAGACACTGAAACAAACTTGTAGTTTTATATAAATAAATCTCTATTCACAGTAGACAAGATAGTCAGGAACATCATGAGGTAAATCTCAGAACAGCATACAGAGCACACCGAAGAAAAAAGGGGAACTTCCCCTTCTCACTCAGCAACCAATCATAACGTAGATTGCCTCATGCAGGAGCCCTCACTTTCCAATCAATCAACTACAACTGTGTGTTCTGGCCCATTATACACTTTACTCTTTGAGCTATTAAATTAAATATCTTAACAATAAGCAATAGAGAAACATTTTTCAATTCCCACTGTTAACCTTATCTTATCATACGTGCTTGCCTTACCATACGTGACATAATGGTCTTTCACATGTTGTGCCAGAAAGTTGTTGAACTTTCCATAAAACGCACGGGCAACCTTCGCAGCAGGTAGTGGAAGATAACGAAGGCATGGGATGAAGTCAGCGGGATTGAAGATGCTTGAGGCTTTTATAAGACCGTGACTCATTTGGATGATACTCAGAAATTCTTCATCACACTGGCTGTACCTCTTGCCGAAACAGAGGGCACTGACCACATTAGCCACAGTGCAGGTTGTCGCCGCAACGGGATCAAAACTCCCTTTCTTGGAGAGTTCTAAAAAGGTTTTCATCCGTTCGGATGCCTCAGCACAAACATGCTCTTCCAGAAGACAAGAGCAGGTGGAGGACCTGGCTTCAGATTTGGCCAGTGACTTCAATGCCTTGGCAGCAACCTTTTTCTGTAGATTCCAACTCTCTCCAAACTTCACCGAAAATGATAAGCTCTCACCATTGGCAAAAAAAAAAAAAAGGTATGCATATCGGGTCGGCCAGCAAAACTTTCTCCGTCCTTCAGCAGGACATGTCTGGCAGCATGCAGGCCATTAACAACCACAACAGGAACCATTCCAAGCTGTATCTGAAACACATCTCCATATTTCTTCCTCATCTGATCGAAGAAAACATAAGGATGATCTCCAAGCTGGAGAAGATTCCCCAAAATAGGAAGTGACCAAGGTCCTGGTGGGTATGGTTGTTTGTTCTTTGTTAGCATTCGTACATAAATGAATAGTGATACCACAATGCATAAAGCAATGATGACCCCTGAAAAGGAAACTTCGTCCATTGCAAAACTCATTTTCAGAAAGGATCTGCAAATGAAAATGCCGAGAACTGAATAAGCCATTGCTTAATTCTACCACGGTTTTGCACAAGTTATGATGTTTTGACTGATGTATCATGTTGAGTTGCAAGCAATATTGAAAACCACAGTGGATGGGTTTATAGCTTGCATTAAATCCAAAATCAACCAAAGACACTTAGTCCAATGTGGCAACTCCAATGTGGCAACTTTGACATTAGAGGGCAAGCAAGTTCAACTCCTTGCAAAAGAAAATTTCAACCAGGAATGGCAAACAGGGTAGAAGGGCATTAACATCAAGAAGAATTAATCTAAGAATGTGTCCCAAAATAGAAACAGAACATACAACAACTATTTGGAGGAAAACACTAAGGTTTGGGTTTTTTTGCAACTAAAACACAATTTGCAATTGGATTTCAATTTAATCTGCATTTTCAACATGTCTTGAAGACTATGAAGATGTGCATATAAAGGCATTACAAGAACTAACCGCTTGCACAAATAGCATACTTCAAAAGTTTAGATGTTTGTGTCTCTAAAACTAGAACTATTTATTGGCATCATTCCTTTCCTCTGATACAAAATTCCTGAAAGACATTTTTTGCTTTTTTCCTGGGAAACTGGGGAAGGATTAGGAGTGATTTTCAGGCAGAAGGATTCTGGACAACGTCCTGCATGCAAAAAAACCTTCACAACATAAACAATCTTTTAAATGTTGTGCTAATATGAAAGAGTGGAAATAAAGTTGGTCATTTTCATAAACAGTCTTTATGTTAAATTTTGAGGGAGGGAAGGTTTGAAAGTGAAACAAATACATTATTTTCAAATGACTTTGTATTAGCTTTGTGCTATCAACATTTGCAAGATTAAATTCAAGAGAGAAAAAGGTGCATTTTAAAGCATGACTTGGACAATTGCCATTACAAACGTCTCTGGTGCCAGCCTGGCTGAGATTGCACATGAGGATGGGACATGAATTTTGCTTTCCTTCCAATGTTTTTTAATGTTGCAAAACCAAACTTCATTATTTTTATTACTATTTATATGCAGGCACAACCTATGTCTAAGAACTAGAGGCTACTTGGATAAGTTTGATTTTAAACCAAAGAGAAAAAAAATCCAGTTACTCAACTTCTAATTATCTTTAAGTTCAATATATTTTCCCAAATACGATTTTAAAATTAAAACAGTATTAGGACCCAGAATGCGTGTAGCTTGTCCTCATTCAGAAGTCTCTCTCTCTCCTGTCCTGCCCCTTCACAGGTTCCTCCTCGCTCGCTCTTTCTCAGGTAATAAAAAGAAAACTCCTTCTGCATCTGAGAGACGAATCAACCCGCAAATGAAGCCCAACTCTCCCTTCTGCCAAAAACTGGACGTTTGAAGCTTGGAAGAAGGGAGATTGGCGCGCCTGCAAAGGGAGATCTGGGCAACCTGCAAAGCTGAAGGCTTGAAAGAAATCTCCTTTTACTGTCCAAAGCTCTGTTGATCGGATTTATCGAAAGAAATCCTTCTCCGTCCCCATTTTTATTGCCTTTCCTACCGGCAGGCGGTTCAGCCCGGGGGTCAAAAGCCTGGCGGGACACCGAGCAGAAGCGCCCGGCCAGGAAAACCCCCACGCGCCCAACGAGGAGCCTCGAGCTCGCCCTGCCCGAGGACTCCATTTCCCCCAACTCACGTGTCTCAAGATGCAGCGGGGCAGTTGCGAACGCTGCCGTTCTCGGGGTGGCGCGATGGCGCCGCTTCTTTTGCGCCGGCGAAGGCTCAGCGCTCCTTGCGCGACGCTTCCCGGGTGGGACTTTGCTGGCGGCGCCGCCGCAGAACGACCCGCCGGCGTGAATCTCGGCGCCCCGTCGAAGGTCGCCTTGCCCCAAAGCCCCGTTAGCGTGGCTGCTGGCTGGACCCAACCCGACTCGGCAAAAGTCCATCCTTGTGTAACAGCCGAAGAGATGAGGCTGGAATTGGTTGCCCGGGTGGGCGATCGTATTCTTGAGCATGTGAAGAGGGACTTATTTCTCTGTGGGTGATGGTTAGGTCGGGTAAGCCAAGAAACATCCTGAAATGAGGTGCGGATGTCGAGGAAAGAATGCGAGGGCCCCGAGTCGTACCCCCCCCCCCATCCCAATTTTCTGTTTCATGGTCATAAAAAAATATTATGCCATCCCAGGATGTCCTTCTGCAAGAAAAAATAACAATGATAGCCCAGTTCGTGCCACTAACTAAGCAAATTCTGGAATTAATCACAGAGTTTAAAGTTTAAAAGTCTAGTTGCCTTTTGAAGAGCAGCTTTGAGACAACCATGATCCGAGAATCTCTCTAGACAGCCTGCAAACGCTCTGTGTTGCATCCCAACTCCCATCCTTCCAGCAACAAATATAGATAGATGGGCAATACAGAACGGAGTCTAGAATATTTTATGACCAAAAAAGCGTGAAGACTAGTTTCCAAGAAAATTGCTTCCCCTCTTTTGTCAAAAACTTTAACTTTGCAGGTTAAAGGTTTTTCTACTCTCCCATGATTTCCAGATCCTTCAAATGTTGTTTGAAGGCTTCTGCTCTTCTCCATGGAGAACCAGGATCAAAAATGTCAGTCTCCCTCTGACTAGCTGTAACCCTGCAGTAACAAAAAAAAAAAAAACTTTTTTGTTCATTCCACATTAAAGGAAATTCAAATTACTTGTGCGTAGACACATTATATGCACATCTTTTACTTCACACAATATTAATTTGTCGGGCTGGCAGTAAAAGTGTGGGCGGGGGGGGGAACCTTAAGCGGGAGGAACTGAAAAAATTGTCAAAGCATCTTTCCCCTTGAAACACTTGCTAGCCCAGCTGTGATCTGGGAAGCAGAATAGCGAGAATTTAGTAAGACAGATGTTAAAGGGCTGGTTATAACCAGCCTGGTTATAACTATGCTATAACGAGGGGGGGAGGAAGAGGAGGAGGAAGAACCAAATCCAGCCTGAACAGCTGGCTGATTGTGCAACAGGCTATAATAATAATGATGATCAGGCTTCATACCCATGTTTGGAAGGCCTAACTGGGGAGAAGGCTGGGAAAGATGGAAGGAAAAAGAAGATGACTAGCAGCAAAATGGATTGAATCACATTGGTGATGAGTGCAAGACCTCTGTTGTGGCCCCGATTCCCGAGCCTATGCTGTCAGAGGAAGAAGACCTGGAAGATGAGGAGGAGGAACTGGGAATGCCTTCCTCTTCAGGACCTTCCTCTCTGGCAATGCCTTCCTCCCCAGGACCTTCCTCCCTGATAATGCCTCAGGTTCCATCAGACAGGAACAGCCTGAGATTGATTAGGAGGAAGGCATATCGGAGCAGGCCCTGACAGGGAGTAAAGAGAAAGAGTGTTGGCTTGATCCTAAGCAGCGTTGTAGGGAGAAACGTGAGCAGCAACATAGGAGGCGTGGGAGGGTCAGAGAGTGAGCTGAGTCATTGAGCCACACCCCACAGGGGATAAAAGTGGGTGTGTTTTCGGCTGGAACTTTGTACAGGACAGAGTTTAATCTTCAGATTTTCTTCGTGAATGATTTTTGTGGACTGCCTTGTAATTTTCTGTGAGTAGATTTTTATTCGTTATCAGTTTGGACTTGGCAGGCAGAGGGTGTTGGAATGCCAAAGATATTATCAGTTCCAAAGAATTAACTCTGTGAAGTCCGAGCCAGATTGCCTTCCTGTGTTTGTGTGAGTTTGTATTCTTTCATCTTTTGGGAAAGAAGAAAAGTGAGACAGAACAACCTCATATAGGCCATGTTATGGCACATCATCATGGAGAACATCTATCTCTGTGGTTGCTAAGAATTGATAGCAGCTAAACAGCACATACCCAATGAAATGAATCAATAAACAACCAAAAAGTATTTTGAATGGAGTGCTGAACTTGTAAAGATTTGCACAGTCAAGATAACGATAGTAATAGCACTTACTTATATATCTCTTCCTAGTGCTTTACAGCAGAGTCAGCATACAATTCTGGCTGCTGTTAATACATGTATAATTAAATATGTTTTTACTGTAACCTTCAGGTGCCATTCCTAATAAAAATATTTCAGGTATCAAATCTATGTGTTGTTTTATCATTTTTTTTTCCAACCATGTGTATATATTTGTTTTAGCTTTTAGTATCTTTTAGCTTCTATACAAGACCACCACATATAGTTCCAGATATCTGGTGGCACTTCCAGCATGGGTTAGGAATAGAGTTAGGGTTAGGGTTACAATTAGAGTTAGGGTAAGGGTCAGTGGTGGGATTCATTTTTTTTCACTACCGGTTCTGTAGGCATGGCTTGGTGGACATGGCATGGGAAGGATACTGTAAAATCTCCAGTCAGAGGTGGTATTTGCCTGTTCTCCAAACTCAAAATTTCAGCTACCAGTTCTCCAGAAACTAGTCAGAACCTGCTGAATACCACCTCTGGTTAAGGTTAGGGTTAGCCTAAGGATATTCCCACTGCCCTGTTAACCTCCTAGCCTTGGATTTTAACCTGATTTATTTTTACCTGTAAGTTTTTTCTTGTGTTTAATCCTGTTTTAAGCTGTGATTTGATTCATGCATGTGTGGCTTTATTATGTTGTTGTAAACTTCCCAGAATCAATTAGGACATTAATTAATAAAGTAAAACAAATAAATAAAATGAAATACCAGCTAGACGACAGAGCCACACTTTCAATATGATGACCTACATCAGCCTTTCCAAACCTGTTGCTTTATCAAGGTGTTGGGCCAGAGTTCTTATCTAAGCAATTAAGAGTTTGGGAGATTAATGATGGAAACACAACTGGCTATGTAATGGCTTACATAGGCACAGATGGATTGCTGGCATTACTTTGTTCTGCTCCGTCTAGAAAGATAAATCAACAGCTGTCTTGTCTAACCAAAGTCCAAAAAGGGTTCTAATGGGGCTCCAGTATTTCATGCAGAGCTCTCATGGCCTACATGCCCAAAGCTGACTCAGGGTCAGTATTTCTTCCTCTTCTGCCCAGGCAAACTATCACCAAATACAGAATTTTCTAGAATACAGCCTAGAAAGAGCAAATCTTGATCAAAAGTAAGTGTAGGTAAGAAATGAGTGGCTGTGTGAAAAATAAAAATCAGAGTCCAGGAATGATGCACAAAACAAACACATCCTTCCCATTGGGGGAAAAATTGTTTTAAATCTAATTATTTCATTGTTTATTTTCAGTGAAATTGTGGTATTTTATATTTTACGGAGGTTGCATCATTACTTCACCTGATAAAACAAATGAGCAATTAATTATCAAAAGTAAACAATCTATTTCTTGTTTAATCCTATTGATACATATTTTACTAGAGAATATTTAGAATACTAGTAATTTTTATCAGATTTGCTCTGTTGTGTTTTCTTAACTTGCTTTACTACACAAAAAATCATCCCAAAATAGTCCTTTATTTTGGCCCATTTTATTATTAGAGGATAAGCATTCATTTTATAAATTATGGGACCACAGAGTTTGAAGCCCCTGGCAAATTTGCCTTCGTTTTTTTGTGACTGGGACTAGTTATAGTAATTTTACATTTTAAATCACTGATATATGGTTCTAATATGTCCATGTTCACCTGTTGGTCCCAAATATTGCTGGGAACTATAAGTGAACAACATCTGGAAACCTGCAAGTCTTGCTTACAGCCCACAAAAAATTCTCAACCTGAAAGTTGTAACACTTTTTCACCACCAGGAGGTACAATTGAGATGCACTTTAGTATTGAATAGTCTTTTTTTTCAGAATAGCAATTTTATCAGGTTTGTTTTGTTATATTTTCATTGACTTTGAAGTTAAAAAACTAGTTGCGTTTCTATTCCATTTTGGGTGTTGGGGAACAATCATTTTTCCTGCCATTCTGCCTCTTTAGTTCTTTTTTTTCTTTTGTTAGTCCATTTTTATTCTCATCATAGCTTCACTGCCCATATCTATTACCTGTGGACTGTGGATTTCACTTATTACACACAACACTTGTCTTTAATAAAGAAATAACCACCCTGTAGGATGAAATACAATGTATGGATAGTCCTCATTTAACAACCACAATTGGGACTGGCAACTCAGTTGTTTAGTGACATAGTTGTTAAGTGAGACATCATGTGACTGTGATGTATGATTTTTCTCCTGGCTTCTCCATAGACTTTGTCACACAAATGACAATCATGTGGCTGTCATAAATGCAGCCATAGCATATATATATGTGGCTGTCATAAATGCCTTGTGGTTGCAAAGGGTCTGAATCTCAATCACATTACCCTCTGGAATGCAATGGTCATAAGTGTGAGACTGACCTTAAAGTTACTTTTTTCAGAGTTGTTGTAAATTTGAATGGTCTCTAAATGGGACAGTTGTTAAGCAAGGATGACCTGCATGGTTCCTGCAAATTAGGAAATGTCTAATGTCCTCCTTGCCCATTATCTGACCCATTTTTAGTGTTTAGCTCAGTTATTTCTATATCTTTTAAGAGAAATTCCTAAATCGGTTACTTATTAGCTGAATATATATCTCTTTTCATCAAATAATGTTCAAATTAGCCTGCATCAAAAATGCCATAAATAGAATAAAGTATCAGTAAAGTACATATCAAAAATCATAACAATAAGATAGATATTATATCAATAAAAATATAAAACAACCAACCAACTAACCATGGGTTAGCACGCTTGCCCACTTACTACAGCCGGTGACTACCGATCATAGCATATATTACAGCTGTTGCAAGACTAATATACTGAAACGTACAAGAAGGTTGCAAATGAAGCTGATGGATTTGCCATATAGGTTAGATATATCTGGGACTCTGTTTTTTCTATTTATTGTTATATTCCTCAACTGATTTATCTCTGTTTCTTCTATCAATATTTGTTCAGAAATTTACCAGCCATGATATTAGTCTCTGTTAGGATTGACTCACTCATTGATGTTTGGTCCCCATATGTATATCTCCTCTGAAATGCAGTTGTTTACGTGTTTTCTTTCTCCCAAACATTATATAGTTTTTGCTGACATTGATGTTCCTTTGGTCTATTATGTTTAACTAGTTATAGCTAATAAATAAAAGAAATAGTCAGTTAGAACATAGTCATATACCTCTAATGGGGAGCTTTTGAAAGTTTTTTTCATCTTTCTTGTGAATGCAAATAAAAAAATGTGTTGGCAGAAGTTACTGCTGATACTCTGAAATTAGAGTAAAACTAGAATTAGCTAAATAATAAAAAGAACAAAATCATGCTAAAACTTCTACTTGTACTGGTATTATATTTGATGACTATTGATCATTTATGAAAGATTATCTGTTATCTACAACTACTACGGCAATATAGTTAATGATTAAGATGCTGGGTTTGAAACAGTGAGAACCATAATGAATAAGTATACTAGATCAAATGCAAATATATACTTAGAGAAATCTGCTTAGAACAATGTGCCATATTCGAGATTTTGAGGTGCTTATCCATCTGTCTAGAATGTTGGTACTCACTTTCTGTGAGGCAATATCTGAGATGTCAAATGAGTTAAACACTTTTTACTGCTTAATCATTTGTTTAATTTACCAATGTTAGTTTGCTCATTTATCAATAGCAATTTATTCATGACCAATTCCACATGGAGAAACCACCAGTTATTTATCCCTGCTAGAAAACAGGTGGGTTGTTTTTTTTCTGGCTTCAATTCAGCCTTTTCAAAAAAAAATATTATTTTAAGAGAAAATATGCCAGTTCTAAAGATAGCATGCCTTTTAGAGTTTTCTGGCTATTAGAGGAATCAGGAATTCTGAATGCAGTGGGTCCAAAGTGTCATTTGTCAAGTCAAAAAGTTCCTTGTTTTTGTTTTGTAAGATGGCAGAACTATAAATAGTGATTTAAAGCACATCAATGTCATGGTTTAATTCCTATTCCTAAATTTTAAGAAAATGTAAAAGAAATCAAGTAAGTATTGGGTCTGGTTAGCACTGAGGGAAGTGTCTGTGCCCATGCTCACCATTAGCAGGCCCTATGTTTAGGGCTCAGGACTCTTCGAAAACAGATGGGAAAGTGTAACAAGAAAATAAAAATATGCACAAGAAACTCCCCATAAAAAGTGGAAGCAATACCAACACCCTTATCACACATCAAATGAGGGGAAAACAAAAAGATACCACAAGAAATATTTTATATTTTTAACTGTCATGTTAATATCCCTTTCAATCTGCTCTTCTTGGGGTTCAATGGAAATGTTAATAATGATATTGATGGAGCCCTCAATATCTGATGAATACAGCCGCAGCCAGCACTGTCAATGTACTTCCAGCTCTATTTCATTAACATCTGGAAGCACACAGGCATTCTCCACCTCGGGCCGTAATATTTTTAAAAACAAAAACAAGGAAAGCTTGGGTTTGAAAGTGCCCTTCTGTTATTGTTATTTATATAAAAGGAAAAAAAAGGAAAAATAATTAGAAAATAAAAAATATATAAAAAGGGGTGTGTATGTGTCTGCGTATGAGAGAGAGAGAGAGAATCAATAATTCGTGAGATCAGATCACAAATATATAACATGTTTCAGAACACTTTTGGCCATTCAGAAGATTGTCCAGTGAATGTAGAGATAAAACCAGAAAGTTTTCTCTTGGGTTTAATGAAAAAAAACTTGAAATTTTTTGGGGGGAACTTTGATGTTATAAATATTGATGGTTTATGCATAAAAAATGGAAGGACACTTTAATCCCCACAATGGATAAATGGTTGCAAAAGCTGATGGAGTTAGAAGAGAGGCTAAACTGACTGCTTTGAAAAATCACTAGTGCTTTTGTTTCTACTTGAAAACAGCTTCTGGACTTTGTGCTTGAGGTGGAAAAAAATGAAACTTTGATTTTGGGTTTTACTGATTAGATAGACCTGTTGTTATAGAAATGGCTAGTTTATACTATTATGTAAAAGTAAAAAGTTGAAGTTCGATGTTACGTTTTCTTCTATTACACCAAAGGAAGTCACACATTAATGCCTTTTTTTCTTTTTTCCTTCTTCTTTACACTTTTCCCTTTTTCCTCCCAACATTTCCTATTAGTTTTGCTTTTGTATTTTTGTATTTTATATTATAAACTAATAAAAAGGCAAAGATGAATAAAAAATACATACATATATACATACAAATGTATAACATGTTTCTGGCCAACCAACACTCTGATTCACACCAAAACTAGAGAACCAGGGGAATAGATTTTCTGTAGCATTAGATGCATTTCTATAATTTCTTTCTAACTTCTGTAATCTCTTTATAAGCTCTTTCTTAGCTAGGAACCAAATTAGAGATACCTTGTTCTCTGCCACAGTATGGATTACAAAGACTGAGTGTTTGGAAGAAACCATGGATAAAGCCAAGATTTCCACAGATAAGGTCAGAAGGGATGACACAAAAAATGTACGTTATCTTGATTGATTTCTTTGAAATAATACTAAGCTGCCAATTTTAAAGGGGTTGATGATCTCCGCATTACATTTAATCGTACAATTATCTAAAGTAAATCCCACTGCATTAAATAAATAGTTGATGCAATATGGAATTTTAGGTTCAGAGAGAAAGAAGATTTCCTGATTTCAATGGACAAAAGTTGATTTATTTAAATTTAGTGTCCAAACTAACCTTCAGATTGTGCCTAGAAATCATAAAACCATTCAGTGGTATAATTCCACTGGGAATGCCATAAAATACACTGCTCAAAAAAATAAAGGGAACACTTAAACAACACAATGTAACTCCAAGGTAATCACACTTCTGTGAAATCAAACTGTCCACTTAGGTAGCAACACTGATTTTTTTTTAAAAAAAAACAACAGTTTTATTATTTTTAAGACGAAGTTAGACAAACACAACATAAAAACATCAAGCCATCTTCCAAATGTATATATACATACAGTGTGTCGGTTGGTTTACAAATTGTTTTGTGCTTCCACTTCATAGTCTTCACTTACAATTACATTGTATATGTTCTCGTATTGTCAATCAAATATTCCTAAATATATTAATATCATTGTTAATAAATCATTTAATTATACTATTATTCATTCATGTTTTACAAGATAATCCATATTTTACTTAATTTGTTTTATGACAGTTCATATTATCATCTCAAATCTATCCTATAATCATTTTGTAGATAAAATAAAAAAACATCTTTATATATTCATTATGTTCTAAAAATCTACATATTTCATTACCATGTTTTATTGTCTAACCATTGATAGAATGGATCCCAAATTTTATAAAATTGTTTATCTTCTTGTTCTCTAATTTCAAATGTCAATCTACCCATTTCAGCACATTCCAATATTTTCTTAATGATTTCCTCCTGTGTTGGTATTTTCTCATTTTTCCAGTTTTTGGCAAATACGATCCTAGCTGCTATTAATACATTTTACAATCAAATATTTCAATTCTTTACTGTATATTTCAGGTAAAATTCCCAATAAAAATATCTCTGGCTTCAAGTCTATATGCTTTTTTGTCATTTTTTCCAACCATGTGTGGATTTTAGTCAAATATTTTTTGGCATCAGCACACGTCCACCACATATGGTAATATGAGCTAGGTATCTGATGACATTTCCAACATTTTTCAGATTTGTTCTTGAACATTCTTGCTATTCTTGTTGCGGGGAAATGCCATCTGTAAAACATCTTATACCAATTTTCTTTATATGCTGTTGACATTGTCATTTTATAATTTTGAGACCACAATTTTTGCCATTTCTCTAGATCAATCTTATATCCAAAATTCTTCCCCCAAGCAATCATTTTTTCTTTGACTTGTTCTTCTTCTAATTTAATTTCTAATAAATATCCATATGATTTTTAATCACCTTTTCATCAGTACCTGTCAAAATCTTATCTAAATCAGTCAATTTATCATAGAAACCTTCTGCTTTAGAATCTTTATCATACCTAGAATGTATTTGCACATATGAAAACCAATTCATCTTTATACCTTGTTCCTCTAGATTTTGCATAGATTTAAGTTCACCCTTTTCATTCAATATTTCACCATATCTAACTGTTTGTTCCTTTTTGTATATTATAGGATAAAAAAATGCTTGAATAGTTGATAGCCAGACTGGAATTTTCAAATAACATTGCCTTTTAGCCTTCTCCCAGTTTAACCACAGAGACTCCCGTATATAATGTCTTCTAAAATACCCCTGTGTTTTAGTTCCTTTATACCATAAAAAAGCATGCCACCCCAACAACAGATCATGTCCTTCTAATGTCAACAATCTAGCATTTCTTAATCCATTCCTTAACCCACATCAAATTTGTAGCTTGGTAGTACAACTCCCAATTGGGCAAACCAAATCCTCCTCTTATTCTAGCATCTTGCAAAAGTTTTAATTTTATTCTCGCTTTCTTACCTTGCCATATATATTTCAACACAATTTTATTTAAATCTTCAAAATAATCTTTTCGAAGCCTAATTGGAATTGTTTGGAACAAATATAAAATTCTGGGTAATATATTCATCTTGATTGTTGATATTCTTCCTATTAATGACAGTTGTAAATTTTCCCATTTTGCCAAATCTAGTGCTATCTGCTGCTTGAGTTTAATATAGTTATTCTCTTTGAATGTGCTACATCCCCAAGTACTTGATCTTATTTGTGACCTGGATTTTCAAAACATACGCCAATTCTTCCTTTTGTCTTAAAAACATATTCTTTTTTGAAATCTTTATTTTGTCTTTATTTTCAAACCAGCCACCTTCCCATATACCTCTATCTTTTCTATCAATTTTAATGCTGTTTCTAGTGGGTCTTCTAAAATGAAAAGCAGATTATCTGCGAATGCTTGCAATTTAAATTCTTCCTTTTTAATTTTCATCCCTTTTATATCCTTTTCTTCTCTAATATTTCTGTTTGGCACTTCCAAGGTTAACACAAACAACAAAGGTAACAGTGGGCACCCTTGTCTTGATCCTTTTCTTATATCAGTAGAGTCTGTCAAATCTCCCCCTATCCTTTGCCATTTGCTTATGATATATAGCTTCTATTGCTTGGATAAATTTTTTACCAAAGCCCATCTGTTCCAGCTGTAATAACATAAATCACCAATTCACATTGTCAAATGCCTTCTCTGCATCTAAGAATATCAAAGCCATTTGTTTTTCAGGGTGTGCCTCGTAGTATTCCAAAGTGTCCAAGATTACTCTCATAATGTCTTTAATTTGTCTCTTTGGCAGAAATCCATCCAAGTATTTTTCTTTTAGTAAAGTATTATTTAACGTCCATCTAGGTCTTCTCCTTTGTCCTTTCCATTTAATTGTCATTGGATTATGATCTGCCCAAGTACTTGTTTCAATATTTATTTCTTGGATATTAGCGAACAATTCTGTTGACATCCATATCATATCTATTCTGGACCATGATAAATGTCTATTTGAATAGAAGGTGTATTGTTTAGTCTTAGCATTTCTTTCTCTCCATGCATCTTTTAAATTTATTTCTGTCATTTTTAAAAAGGATTTAGGGAAAGTCTTTCTGTTTTGCTTTGTTGTTTTCTGTGTTGTATAGTCCAATTTATTGTCTACAATTCCATTAAAGTCTCCCATCATAACGATATTAGCATAGTCCAGTTCAATTATTTTCATATGTAATTTTCTATGAAATTCTTCTTGATTGTCATTCGGGGCATAGATTGCAATCAGGAGTATTTTCATAATATTGTCCATTATTTCCACCATTAATAATCTTCCATCGTCATCTGTATGGATAAATTTTGCTGGGATAATATCTTTAATGTATAAAACCACTCCTCTTTTCTTGCATTGTGTCAAAGAAGTAAATATTTTCCCTAATTTTGGCTGTATCAACAGTTGTTCATATTGTTTTTAAATATGTACTTCTTGTAGGCAGATTATATCAAATTTTAATTTCTCTAATTTATGGAAAGTTTTCCTTCTTTTATCAGCTGAATTAAGTTCATTTATGTTAATTGTAATCAGTTTTTTTCTCTTCCATGGTTATACTTTATAGGTAGGTTTGGCAGCTCTCATAGATCTTGGTTCATGTTGTTCTTTAGCTTCCTCCTTTCCGCCTACTGCACCTTCTTCTTTTTCAGTCGCTATTTGGCAGTCCTCTTGGAATTCAATTAGTGACATTTCTTTTTCTGTCTCCTCCTCTTTCCCTCCAAGGTATTCTGTATAAAATAATTCAGCTTTCTCAATTGAGTCCATTATGTGTCTCTGTTCTTGCCATGTGAACATTAAACCTTCTGGAATCTATAATTCACCTCTTTTTTAAGTAAAATTTTAGTCAGGAATCGGTATTCTCTTCTCATCTCTCTCACACTTCTGGGTACTTGTTTCAGGACCACAATCTCCTTATCTTTATATGTCAATGTTTTCTGTCTTGCCACCTGCAATATTTGCGTTTTAATGGCTTTCTTTGTAAATCTGATGTGGACTTCTCTTGGTAGGCTATTTCTCATTGCATATCTTGTGAAGACTCGAAAAACCTCATCTATTCCATCCACCATCTTCTGTTTGGTTATTTCCAGAGCTTCAGCCAAGATTTCTATCATTATCTCAGCTAAATTTTGTCCCTTTTCATCCTCTTATGTTTTGAAATCTGAGATAAAATTCTGATCTGTCCATCTCCCACCTCAGCATCCCACTTTTATCTTGTTCAACCACAGTTAATCTGCCATCAATATCTCCAATCTTCTTATCTCTTTGTTTATCTTCTTCAATTTTTTGGAATCTCTCATCTTACTTCATCATAATTTGTTGAATATTCTCCACCTTTTCGTCAGTTTTTTCTATTCTTTTTTCAATATTCTCTGTTCTTGCTTGTATGCTTTGAATTCCTTGCATTATCATCTGCAGCTTCACCCTTTCCTGTTCTTTTTCTTGTTGTAACATCATCTGTATTGAGCATTGTCCTCCAGATGGTGAAGAGGAAGAAGTAGGAATTGAAGAACCAGCCACTGTTAGTTTCCTGCTCATTTCAGACAATTCAAAATCTTCAGGTTCTTCTAGACCTTAATCCACTCGTGAAATAACCATTGTAATTCCAAGTAAAAATAGTAGAAAAAAAGAAGCTAGATAAAAAAAAATTCTTCAGGTTCTTGTATACCTTAATCCAATTGATGAGTTAAATAGCAGTACAAACTCAAAAAAGGAAGAGAAAAACCATAAACAGAAAAAGGAAAAAATTGTTGAATCTTGTAGGAGGCAGAAAAATAAAAAGTAAAAAACTAAAGAAGGAAAAAAAATAAATTCTTCAGGTTCTTCAACACCTTAATCCAATTAAAAGGTCTCAGGTATGAAAAGGTATATTTAAAAAAGGAAGCCACAAAAAGAAAACCAATATGGAAAGTAAATAAAAAATTCAGGAGGGGGAGAAAGAAAAAAGAAAAAAGACTACTCCCTTAAAAAAAAGAAAAAGAAAACATTAATACTAAGACTTGTCCTTTAAAATAAAATGCAAAAGTAAAAATTAGGCTCCAAAAGCAAAAAGAAAGACAAAAGCAAGTTCCAAAAGGCCAAAGATTCAAATGACTATTACAAATAATAAACTGATAAGGAGTGGGTTTGTTAAAGTAAGGATTAGCCCAGCTTGAAAAAGATAAAAAGAACACACTGCACCTATTTAGTTATCTAAGGCTTTTGTTAAGTTTTATAGCTCTCTTCTCTAAAGTCTTATCGTCTTTTCTCTGTAAACTTCAACACCAGACTTCAGCTACTGATAGAAACCCAGAAGAGCACCTGCAATAATACTCTCCCATGCTCTATCTTATCAGACAGGCTCAAAGTCCTTGAAAAGAAGTCTGAATTCTTTCTCAGCTTCGTCTGGTCAAGAGAGAGAGAAAAAGAAAGAGAAACAATATTTCTAAGCCTCTAGTTGGCAGTGTTACAAAGTTTCCTCTGCTTTCACTTTCCCCCTCCTTTTCCAAACAAAATATAATAAAAATTAATTAAAAAGGAAAAAGGATTTAGAAAAAAAAGCTAAAAGGGAATCTCTAGCCTAAAATATTATAAAGACAAAAAGGAGAAGGGACAAAAAAGAAAAACTAAGGTAGAAAACAAAAGACCAGTCCAGTTCAAAGTAAAAAATCATATATGAAAAGTCCAGCAAAAAAAAAGAAAAAAATTTTTGACTTTCCATTTAAAATCGCCGCTTAATCACTTCTGTCTAAAATTTTACAGATTCTTTCTTTTCCTTAGGATGTCCTTTCAAATCTCAAAGTAAAGAAAAAATTCTCACCAGCCGGCACACTTTCTCTTTCCGTTCTCTCCCGTTTCAGAGCTGTCCCAACTTCAGCAGCTTTAATGGCTGCCTCTTTGCTGCTGGCAAAAAGAGCTTCTCCTGGATCGACCGGGACTTTGCGATATCCCTGGGATTGACAGGATGCGCTCTTTACATTCACCGTCTCTTTGGGATGGTTTAGATCTGTTTGGACCGTCTAGGAGCAAAGATATCGGTGGTGATCTCAGACTTTCAAGATCGCATGCCGTATCGTCGCAACGCCAGCTCCGCCCTCCCCGGTAGCAACACTGATTGACAATCAGTTTCACATGCTGTTGTGCAAATGGAATAGACAACAGGTGGAAAGCATAGGCAGTTAGCAAGACATCCCCAATAAAGGAGTGGTTCTACAGTGATGACCACAGACCACTTCTCAGTTCCTATACTTTCTGGCTGATGGTTTGGTCACTTTTGAATGCTGGCGGTGCTTTCACTCTAGTGGTAGCATGAGACGGAGTCTACAACCCACACAAGTGGCTCAGGTAGTGCAGCTCATCCAGGATGGCACATCAATGCAAGTTGTGGCAAGAAGGTTTGCTGTGTCTGTCAGTGTAGTGCCCAGAGCATGGAGGCACTACCAGGAGACAGGCCAGTACATCAGGAAACATGGAGGAGGCCATAGGAGGGCAACAACCCAGCATCAGGACCGCTACCTCCACCTTTGTGCAAGGAGGGACAGGAGGAGCACTGCCAGAGCCCTGCAAAATGACCTCCAGTGGGCCACAAATGTGCATGTGGCTGCTCAAACAGTCAGAAACAGACTCCATGAGGGTGGTAGGAGGGCCCGATGTCCACAGGTGGGGGTTGTGCTTACAGCCCAACACCATGCAGGATGTTTGGCATTTGCCAGACAACACCAAGATTGGCAAATTCGCCACTGGCACCCTGTGCTTTCACAGATGAAAGCAGATTCACACTGAGCATATGTGACAGACATGACCGGGTCTAGAGACGCCGTGGAGAATGTTCTGCTGCCTGCAACATCCTCCAGCATGACCGGTTTGGCAGTGGGTCAGTAATGGTGTGGGGTGGCATTTCTTTAGGAGCCTCACAGCCCTCCATGTGCTCACCAGAGGTAGCCTGACAGCCATTAGGTACCGAGATGAGATCCTCAGACCCCTTGTGAGACCGTATGCTGGTGCGGTTGACCCTGGGTTCCTCCTAATGCATGACAATGCTAGACCTCATGTGGCTGGAGTGTGTCAGCAGTTCCTGCAAGATGAAGGCATTGATGCTATGGACTGGCCCACCTGTTCCCCAGACCTGAATCCAATTGAGCACATCTGGGACATCATGTCTCGCTCCATCCACCAATGCCACATTGCACCACAGACTATCCAGGAGTTGGGGGATGCTTTAGTCCAGGTGTTGGAGGAGATCCCTCAGGAGACCATCCACCACCTCATCAGGAGCATGCCCAGGCATTGTAGGGAGGTCATACAGGCATGTGGAGGCTGCACACACTACTGAGCCTCATTTTGACTTGTTTTAAGGACATTACATCAAAGTTGGAACAGCCTGTAGTGTTTTTTTCCACTTTAATTTTGAGTGTAACTCCAAATCCAGACCTCCATGGGTTGCTAAATTTGATTTTTATTGATAATTTTTTTGTGTGAATTTGTTGTCAGCACATTCAATTATGTAATGAACAAAGTATTTAATAAGAATATTTCATTTATTCAGATCTAGGATGTCTTATTTTTGTGTTCCCTTTATTTTTTTGAACAGTGTATATACTCTACAGGCCTTTCATATCTGTTCTGGGCATTGCAAGGAGAGCTGTTAGTTTAGGGACAAACTAAACATTTGATCAACATTTACCCAGCATGTTTAGATAATGCATTAAATAATTAAATACTTGAGACAATCAAATTATAGATATTATGTGAGGAATCAAACCTACTAGCACACAATTCACTATAATCTTTAAGCAACTGTTTACCAAGAAAGAATATACAAGGAAAAACAAAATAAAAGTTGAAGCTGCTGGTATGTCATAGTTCAGCAGACTTTGCCAAATAGCTAAATCAAATAGAGACAGCAATATTAACACTGATTAATATTAATGAATCATTTTGAAAAAGCTTTCCTAGATAAGACATAAGTCTCTATTTGCTAAGATATTCATAGAGTTTGAAAGAAATGCATGGCTTAATTAACAGTTAAGCAATTCTGTGTAAATAGCACCACTGTTTACATAGGAAAAATAAATCTTAATGCAAAATGGATCAAGATTTATGCTAAAAGTCATATTTCACTGCTCTCTTCTTTAGTAAAGATATCTTATGATGACGTATTGTCATCATTATTATGAATAAAATGAATCAGTGTTCTGTTCATCCAGCAAATATATAGTTCATACATAAGATTTTATATTTAGCATTTTTTAATGATAATGACTGGAGGAGACTACTTCCTTTTACTTTCACCTCAAATGTAGATACATTTTCTAGTCAATTTGATTCTATTGAATCAAAATGTTTTTAGATCGGATTATTATTTTTAATTTATGTGTCTTCAACTCTATTTCAGTATATTCAAACTCATCAGATACATAAGATCGTAGTCCAATTAATTTATAAATATAATTGTAATAAAATAGTGTACCATCTGAATCTTGGTTACTTCCATTCTTCTTTATCAATGTTAGCTTTATCAAAAAGATTAATTTTGAGATCTCACAATATTTTGAATTATTATGGCTAGTTCCTTGACTTTTAATTGGAAAGTATAAAATGCTTACATTTGTGATCATACTGCTCTTGTGTGCATCAAATAGTTACAAAAAAATCATGAGAGTTAATTAAAAATAAACTTAAAAGCTTTTGGTTTTGGACATAGCTGGCTCCCATCAATAGTTTATATAAAGAGGTAAAATTAAATATAAGCAAATTAATTGCCATTAATATGTTTGTGTCAAATGTATTGGAAAAATGGAAGATCCAGTCAAATCTTAGCAAACAATTTAAAGAAGGAAAAAAGATAATTGTTGTAATGGTTAAAGATGAAGAAGATAAATTATGTAATTCCTCCGAACTGGAAATTTTCAGTTTTAAAATTCTACTAATATCTGTACAGTCAATCTGAAAAAGTTTTTCATGAAAAGATAGAGGTAATTGTTGTAAGATATCTTTTGAAAAGTGCATATGTCTATTAAAGAGAATTATTTGTTTCCGTTGTATCTGTTGACTAGTGTCAAATTTTAGGTAAATCTCCTTAGTGGATATTCTTCTTGTCTCCACTGTGTGCATTAATATAGGATATTATTAGTTAGTTGGATTAGGGTCCTCTATTCATATATGACTTTTAGTTAGTCACTGTTTAAATCAGTATATTTTTCATACAGTTCCTGTTACAATTATATCAACTTGAAAATTGTATTACATTTTTTCTAGAAATGACATTTTGATACTTTATCTAATGCTAAATTGTTGGTGCTATCCAGTGATCCAGACATCAGAATTATTTTATAGAAAATGTGGATGGAAACCAGGATTTATTTTTTGTATCAATTAATAGATGAAAAAAATGAATTATTATTATTTGCTTTAAATAATGGCCAAGGAGACTCACTGGCCATATTTATTATCCTACTGTTGATTTCCCAATTTTGGACCAGAATGGTCATCTTCAAAATATCTAATCTGCTACAAATGATTATTAAAATCTATTTATATAGTCTTTCATCTTACTTTTTACATTACTTTAGGTCAGAAGTGTCAAACTCGCAGCATCAAGGCAGGGTCACGTGGCATATTGGGACTTTTTTCCCCTTCGCTAAACTGGGTGGGGGCAGGGCCAGCATCCGGCCTACAGGTTGCAAGTTTGACAACCCTGCTCTAAGTGGTTTAAATAAAGTACAACCAGGAGATGGGCTCTATTCCATACCTTGGGCCCCAGGCTTGGCACAAAACCAAATTTTCAAGGCCTTATGTTTGGTCAACAGTAACAGTGCCAATCTAATCTTGAGAGGACTATGTACCAAGGGGCTGAGGCCACGGCAGAAAAGGCTCTCCTAGGTCTCACCATCAAGACTCCTCTGCTGACGATGCTTGGAGCGTGGTCCTCCTCACTGATCAAGTAGGAAAGGTACAAACAATTAGAAGAGATGCTCCCATAAGTAGCCTAGTCCCAAGCTATGAAGGGCTTTAAAGGTGATGACTAGCACCTTGAATTGTGTCTTGAAACACAGTGGAAACTAATGAAGCTCAAGAAATAGTGGTGCCCCATACATCGATTAACCAGCACCAGTATCTTCCCATGCTGTAGGATTCTGCACCAGATGAAACTTCCAAATACTCTTCAAGAGCAGCCCCATGTAAACCCATTGCAATAATCCAGTCAGGAGGTCACAAAGTCATGAGAAATGATGAGCACAGCCCTATGATACATAGAATCTTATAATTAATCTTCCTAAAAGAATGATAATGAATCGATTAATTTGAGGTGCAACTTGTAATGGTTGAATGGAATAAAGAATTAGGGATTGTTTTAACATTAATATTAAAAACTTAAATATTAGATGATATTTTATTCAACAACAAAAAATCAACATTTTGTATTTGTTAAACTATGTTTTTATAGAAAGTGCTGGATCTAATCACGAAGATGTCATGAAAGTACTGTTTCTAACAGAATTGAGTAGTGTCCTATCATAGTTCCATTTAGGCAAAGAATTTGGAAAAAGTAATCAAATTCAAGTCACAAATGAATATTTCTAGAAATTCATATTTGTTTGAATTATATTCATATTTCATGGAAAGCAACATAGAAACAAAACAGAATCTCTGGGCATTTCTTTTAACTAAAAGAACCCTACTTGTCACCGGTTTTTTTAAAAAGTGGGTCCAATTACTCAGTGATGCCCAGATTTGATACTAAAAACCTAAATGTATCACTTATCAATCTATCAGTGAAGAATAGCCATAAATGATTATAATAAAATATGACCACCATTCATTTTAATGCTTATTTAGAACATTTATGTAGGTGAACTGTGTTTTGGTGTGGAGTGCAGCCTTCCTTCCTTCCTTCCTTCCTACCCACCTACCTATTTTCTTCACAAATACTTTATCAAACTTATTTGATGTTTCCTATTTTATATTCTATGCTTTAACCTGCTGAATAAATACTATTCAGTATTTAAGTAGAATATCTCCTGGCCTCAGCACCCCAGAATTTTGACTTCACCATCTCTTTCTAGTTTGTCTGGTGGTGGTGGGGGAGCCTTAAAAAGGCAACAGCTTTACTCCATTCATCCTGATTATTTGAGATAAGGTGCTTTCTCACAGTTTTACATTGGATGCTTTTAGCACAACCAAATTTATGACCCTTTTTGTTTTTTATTTACTCCGATATTTGGAAATCATTTACTTGTGCCAAATTTCCCTAAATAGAATTTCAGAAACACAGACATCTTCTCTGCTAGAGTTTCATTTTCCGACATCTGAAAATGACTCACTAGTTCTCTTTTGTTAAAGAAAAAAAAACATTTAAAGCTTTTTCATCTCTAATTATTACAGGCTTTAGAAATACAGATGGTTGCTTGGCAACATATTTAGTAGTTTTCTAACGAAGTCTCTCCTAGAGAGCATCAGATTAATTTGTTCTTGTTTTTTAAGCCAGTGATGGATTTCCAGTCTTTATTTCATCTATTTCTCAAACCAATACCTGGCATCTTACCAAGATAGTTTTGGGGATATTTTCAGTTGCTTCTAGAGTTGAGATTTATTTATTTTTTTTAAAAAAAATATCTAATTTCCTTATTTTTTCCTTATTTTGTTTCTTCCTTTCAGTCTTTATAAATGTTGGTAAGACCTGCTCACAGCTGACTTCAGTATTTTTTTTTAATTAATTGTAATGAAATATTTGGGACACAGAAGAGGACCACATCCAGTAATTCCCCCAGTTCTCCTGGGTCTTAAATTCAGCATATTGTGCTTTTCTCTTAAGTACAGGAGAGAGAAATCAGCCTCAAAGTATTCCTGTATAATACTTGTGGGATAACTTCTACATTCTGCTTCAGGTTGTTTTGTTGTGTTCTGAACTGAAGGTATCCTATGTTGCTGATTTCATTTCTGCTGCTAACCTGATTAATGGACACTATCCTAGGCACCTTCCTTCAAAGAGAAGATCAAAGTTGGACTTTTTGAGCTCATCAAACAACATCTTGTCTATGTTCCTGTCTAGATGCCTTTCTGAGGAAACATGTTGGAAGAATGGTTTTACCTTGAAATATCTAGCTATGTACATACCCATCAAACACATTGGGAGCAGGCAATACCTGAAAAAAATGAACAGAATGGCTGTTAATCCTTGTTCTAAGTTTCAGTCTTACCTACCTTTCTTTCTATTTATTACAGCTTTCCCTTCCCCCACCTCTAGACTGGAATGCTGATCAAAGGATTTGTCTCTGAAGTTTTCTCCTACCACATTCCCAATGATAAACAAGCTCCTGATATTAATATATTAGTAATGTTTTCCTTAGAGTCTGACTTGCCTGAAAACCCAAGAAGCCATCATAAATACAGAACTTGAAAGGCGAGTGTTATTGAAACGAATGAAGTGAACCATGGTATAGAAGAAAGGAGAGAATATCAAAATGTGGCATTTTCACAGTGTATTGAATGAACTCAGCAATGCTGAAATTGCTGGACCAGCAAAAACCTGGTTTATTATAAAATTCTGAATACTCAAATTGAGCCAAGCCATCCCAAAGGCAACAACTGAGCAGAGAGTAAGGAACTAAAGATCACCAGTCTATGTCCTTCTTTAAAGGCATTTGGTCAATGTGGAGACATGATGTATTCATAATAAAATGAAGCCTGGAGGTTGTTGTGTTTAGGTATATCTAGGCATATTGCAGTTAAAGTAGATTAAACATTACTTATGGCTTCTAATTCTATTCAATGTATAGAAATAGATGCGCTTCTTCCTGTTATTTAAAAATTACAGCATATAACAGTGAAGCTTAATTCAAAACATTTTCCAGAATAGAAAGATTCCAGTTTGGCGAAACATAATGAAACAAAGTTCCTCAATATTATCAAATGAGGAAGTCTACTACAAAATGCTGTTTTTCTTGATGATCTGAACTTTTCTTAAATGCCTGAGAGAACTTCAAGGAATGAGGAAAATGAGCACATTTTGCTAATATTGAATTCACAACTATTATTCAAAGCTGTCCCCAAAGTGCTTTTTTTCATGAAGCAACTGGACTTTCTTGTTTTTCTTTGAAGACGTTTCACTTCTCATCCAAGAAGCTTCTTCAGCTCTGACTTTTGCCTCTTGAAAAAGCACCTTTGGAATAACCATGACCTGGATGACTGAGAATCTCCACAGACATTGTTCAAAGCTGTTTTCATAACCCATATTCAAGGTCACTGAAAGCCAGTTTGGTGTAGTGCTTAAGAAACTGGGAGATCGTGGCTTCTAGCCTGTCCTGGGCAGAAAGCCAGCTGGGTGACTTTGTTGCCAGTCACATTTTCTTAACCTTAGCAAAGAGGCAATGGCAAGCCACCTCTGAAAAACCTTGCCAAGAAAACTACAGGGACTTCATTCAGGGAGTCTCTGAGAATCAGACATGATTGAACAGTAGGGAAAAATATGTATCACGGTTATTTGGCAGACTTAGCAGGGTGTCTTTGTATCTTTAGATATTTCAAAAGCAAAATGCTTCATTAATTATATTTTGCAGTACAGAGTTGGAGTACATGCATTCTTTAAACAGCAAATGTTTCCCAAGATCATGTATTTTGGAGAATTTGGCTTTCTCAGCCTTCAACTGCAAACATGTTCTTCAAAAGCAAAAAAAAAAGCTTTTACAGAATTTCCCTTCTAATCAGTAATGTATCCTTTGTTAAGACTGGAAATCTATTTTGGCTTCCTTTGACTCAGAAAAAGTTCCCAAAAGAACTTTGCCCCTTTGTATTTTGGATTAACAATTCTGTGTCTATTTAAGGAAATGAAACTCTTTGTTCCCTTAATATCATGACTGAGATGCCTTCGATGTACATTTCTCTTATCTGTTTTTTTCCCTTTGAACGGGATCGACTTATTTCATTTTCTATTGGTGTATCCAACCATTTAATAACCAATTAGTCTCAAGCATTTGAATTATCTATTTCATTTCTTTTTCCCTAATAAAATTAAGAAAAGCTTGGCAATGCCTGAAAATGTACTCAGACACATATTTATTTATATCAAGAATGTGCAAAGCTCTATTTTAGAGAGAAGAAAGAATTCCCAAAGAATTTCCAAAACTTGTTGTTTTCTCTCACAGTTCACAAGGATCTAATCTGGGGGTATTTGATAGTTTTCCAGAATTACATGTCCTTGGAATGAGCACAGTTTGTAAAGAATTATCTGTCTCTCTCCTTCTTCGCCTTCCTGCTGCTCTCTCTTTGCCACACCATATGAACATGTTTCCAGAAATTCCTTGTATTATATTATCTATGTGATTGAAATCAGAGCAACATTTTCTTTTTAAAAAGGGACAGAGTTGCAATGCTTGTAGAAGACAATCCAGGCAAACAAATGGCCGATTGAACTATGAAGGGGCAAAATGTTCCTTACGTTACCTGCTCGTGAATGGCAATTTGTGAACTCGCAGGCACGGCAATGCATTGGATGACTTTTGGCCTTAATATACTTCACTGAGTTGTAGTAGGAATAAAATTGAGAGCCTCACTTAAACCACCTTTAGGTCCTGTGTGGGGAAAAAGGGGAGTACTAAATAAAACAAAGTGAATAAATGAAGTGAATAATGTGAAAATATTGTCCTACATTACATACGCAATTAAATAAAGACGCAATGGGACTGCATCTTTCCTGTGATCTCAGGATTCTTATATTCCAAGGATAATTTAAGTCCTTACATTTGTAAAAATAGAATCTTCAACTTACTTATCTAGGATAAAGTTAGTCAGGTTTTTGAAGGCTGTCTATTGGTTCACTATTTATTTAAATGTGAATTTTATCTAATAGCAATTACCTCTGGATAATTATGGTTAGTTAGGGTTATACCAATGTCCTGGTTAGTCTGTTGTCTACAAGGTAAGGAAAGGTTTACCTAATCTTGTTACAATTATTTTTTTTCAACCTCTGAAAGATCTATATGAGCCTCTTTCTCCAGGCTGGTATCCTTCATTAGCACTGGACTACAATTCACATCAATTCCCATTATACTGTAAGCTACCCTGGCTGAGAATGATGGAATACATCTGGAGATAGTTTGTTTCTGAAAAATAGTTTTTCTTTTATTGTTTCTGAGAAACAATTGGAAATAAAATATGAAATTCAAAGTTGAATGCTTACGGGGGGGGGGGGAATCTATACTATTTATACTAATTGTGATTCAAGACTTGCAGCAATACCTAAAGGATTTCTTCAGTATCCAGAAATGTTGAATTTTTCAGACTTGAACACCCTAATTTTTTAAAAAAGCAGCCAGTTTGGAACTGCCTATATTCTTAGATGCTATCTTAATAATTCTTAGCTCCTTATTAAGGCCTTGAATTATTAAATTTCCACCAGTCTTAGTCTGGAAATCTAACTGTAGATTACCCACACATAAAAAATAACAATTAAAGTTACCTAATCTTGTTTCATCTGTTCCTTTCCAATGCCTGTTCAGTCTTTGAAGGATGTACACTACATGAGTGTCTTTCCCAAGGCTTGTGCCCTTTATTAACATTGAGCTACAGTTCGCACCAACGCTCATCTTTAGCTGCTCTGGCTGAGGATGATGGAATGTATCTCAAGAGTGTGAGGCCAGATATGAAAGGCTACTTTCTAATCTCATTCTTTCTTCTTTCAATCTCCTTCTCCTGGTATCTCATTTCTGATCTTTTCTACCTTCCTTTTGCTTGGTCTTCTGACATCGTCCGAGGTGGTTAGGATATATCAGGTCACACCTCAGCCTGTCAGGACACAGTGCCTCCTTTTCTCCAACCCATCACTTCATTTCAACTTCAAAGAGGTTGCTGACTGGCTGGCCTTGTTAGGAATAAATAATGACAATGAACCGTGTTGCCTATTCTTTCCCTTTTAAGTTTTGGAAAGCAGTAGAGGGCATTCTCTTAAAGTCTTTACCAAACATGGCACTTCTCTTTTGTCATAGAATTAGCAAATACATCCTTCCATCCTAGAATGCTGACATTCTGATAACTTCTTTACCATAATACTCATGTCTCAGAATTTCTACAATAATTCCTATATCATCTACCTCACGTCCATTATAATGTAATTGTGTGTGTACGTGTGTCTATCTGTATGTAGAAAGAGAGAAGCAGAAAATATAGAATTTAGGAAAAACCACATTCTTTGCATGGTTTAATATCACTGGGCCAGGTGTGGACTGCAAAATTTTTAGCAATGGGTTCTCTGCCCCGTTGCAGGGTGGGTGTGGCCATGGTGGGCATGGCCATGGTGGGTGTGACCTAGTCGGCTTCCTGCACCATGGCGGGGCAGGGCATTCTTGCCCTCCCTGGGCTCTGGAGACTCTCTGGAAACCTTAAAATCAACCCATTTCTGGCCTTCCCGAACTTCCAGGAGGCCCATTTTTCACCCTCCCCGAGCCTTAGCACGCACCCTGCACTTACCTGCATACCAAAGCATGCCGCCTTGGGACTCCTGGGAGGGGAGGGGTGGGTGAGCCAGGAGTGGGATTTGGGGGTTCTCCAAACTGTGCAGAATCTTAGCCGGAGGAACTCCCGAACCCCTGCAAACTCCCAGCAGCCCACCCCTGCTGAGGAGTCATCTCTACCCAATGGGGCAAACCTGCCCCACTCACGTCAGTGGAAGAGGCCTGCTAAGGAATTGAAGAAGGCAACAGGAAAATAGCTTTTTCTGCTGTGGCCTCATTCTCCTGAAACATTCTACCACCAGAGGTGAGACCTTTTGACCTTCTGGAAGGATATTAAATCTAGCTTTGCTGGCTGGCCTGGGGCCTGAAAGGATCCCTCACCACTGGAGAGGGCTGGCTCATCTCCCATCCCATCCATCTCTTAATTCTCTTGTTTTATTAGGTTTTAGTACAGTTTTTAATAAATATTGTACTCTGTGTAATTTGTAATGTTTTAATATTTAATTTTTTTAAAACTTGTTTTATAACTTGTAAGCCACCCAGGTGATTACCTTGTAGTAGAGAGGAGTGGCATAAAAAATTAGTAAATAAACAAACAAAGAAAACAAAATCCACAATTTTACCATTTTGTGTGCGCGCACATAGCCTCTCACTGTCTTTCTGTGATGGCCTGTTTCACTATTTATGTCAAGGGGAGCGGGGGAGAGTCTGCTGCTGAAGGAATCATTGGATCCTCTCTGCCTCCCCTTTGGAGAAACAACAGAGTGCAGACTGCTGGATATCTGTGAGCCATGCAAAAAGTAGGCGGTAACTGGGGACTGATTTTATTTGCTGTTTGGCTGTTGACTATTGAATAGCTCAGAAAAAAATAATGCTTGACTCAATAATAATGGGCAATTTATCCATGTTAAATTAGTGTTCCACATCTATGCTGTGACATAATAATAGTTAAAGCCCATCAAGACCATTCATGGAGGGAGCTCTAAAAAAATCAAGATGACATCCAGAACTGTGGAATTGAAGCCACACCCTAGTGCTTGGGTGTCCAATCTTGGCAACTTTAGATCTGTGGACTTAAATTCCCAGAATTTCCAGTCAGTCATGCTGACTGATGAATTCTGGGAGTCACAAGTATTAAAGTCCACAAGTATTAAAGTTGCTAGTTATAGACCCAATGCTGACTTCTTATATCCTCACAGGGGCTAATTCTAATTGCTTTCTATTGGCTGATCTTGGGGTATGTGGTAAGAACATCAGAATGGATGAGCCCAATCACAGATTGGACACCAATTTGTCAGCTGCCTGATACTAAAAGGAGACATTTTCTGGAAGGGACTCACAAGATTCTTCCTGCCCTCCTGGGTACAGGCCTTTTGTAGTAGCAAAGTGAACTAAACCCAACAAAAAATGACTGATTAAAGTGTAGAGTGGCACTTAAAAGTTAAGAAAAACCAACCGTCCTTAGCCCATCAAAAACCAAATTGGCCATAATTTGACTAATTTCAGGAAATAATGCTAAAGTGCTGGCTACAGCTGGAACCAAAACTACTATTTATTTATTATTTAATTTATTAAATTTATTGGCCGCCCATGTTATCACAGAGATAATCCTGGGTGAATTTGTATTATAAAGAGGTATTGACCTTTAACTTCAGAGAAGCTTGAGGGGCAGACTTCATTTCTACCATCTTCCTGTACTTTCTTCACATTGCACCCAAGGTCAATAAATACTATCTTTATTGCCTTGGTTCACTGGAGTCAATGCCCAGCAAACAGGAGGCATATAAGGGCCGTGGAAATATTTTAATAATGAGTTGAATGAAAAGGCTTAATCCTATCCAATTTTTTTGGATACAGCTTCTTCTGTTATAGGGCTGGAACACTGCCCTCATTTCTTGGTCTGTAAAATGCCACACAACTTGAGCGAAACTAGTACTGTTAGATGTTACCTAGTTTGGGTAATGAGAGATCTTCAAGAAAATAAGCAAGCTCAAAGAACGCCAAGTACCATTTCAGAATCATTTCAACCCTGAGCTACAAATATCTTCCTTTATTGGAATTCAGAATATAGACTTCGATGACTATGTCAATGAGGATTCTCAGTTGTTTGGGTAGAGTTGTCTGAAAATTGACTCAAGACTTCTTTTAGACTTTTCTTGTTCGTTTGAAATGAAAAAGCCACTTGGATAAGCAGTGAAACCTTTTGAACCAAGAAGAAAAGAAGTTCCGATGCCACAACTCAACTTCTAGACACTTTGATGAATGGAAGCACACCTTTTATTCTAGGCTACTCTTGGCCCGCAATCCTTTTAGCAAAGAATGCAACTCTGTAAACTTTTCAATAATAATAATAATAATAATAATAAAAATAAAAATAAAAATAATAATAATATTTTTATTAGTCACAGACCAGCATTGTTTTTCTATAGCAAAAATGCATTGTAACAAATCCTTCCATTAAACCGAAGCTCAGTTGCTTTTTAAAAATCATCTCCCTCCTCCCCCCACTAATTTTCCATCCCTTTCCTTCCCGGCCAACCCACCCTCATTAGTTTAACTTGAGTTAATTAAGAATAGTAACTGAACTTCAGTCTCTTATGTGTTAAAGCAGAACAATCCCAGAAACAGAAAGACGCAGACACAGCTATGTGGTCTTATTGTCTCAAGGAGACAGAAAACCAGCAGGGCTTCCTTTATCAAGGCCACCATCTTTTCATTACTTAATCTGATGAGTTTAAAAATGTCCTGCAAATATATCATCTAGGAAAACAATCTTTCCATGTTTCCTTTCCCGACCCCAGCTCCCTTGCCCAGTTTCATGGCTGGTCAGAATGAGTGAATTGGACTGACATGGAGGTGATGGAAAGAGAGAAATGGTCTGAATGTCAAAATGACAATGTATATTACATGGTTAACAGAATAAATGGTATGTGGGTATTTTCATCCTCTATGTCATAAATAAGGTTTTTGTTTTTTGTGGGGGAGTTTTTTTTTTTGCCATCTAAATGTATTTTAGTTTCTTTCCACTTAGTGCTTGCTTAAATGATCATTTTCAAGGATCAGTCTTGGTAAACTGAGCTCAGATAGGACTCTTGATAATCACTTGTGTGTCTGTAGGCATAGGAGTGGGTGTCTATATATCTATATCTATATATATATCTATATATGTCATGAATGTTATTTTGTCGTGTTGACTGTAGACTCCGGGACACAGTGTGCTGGTCTGCTATTAATGAGGACGTGCATCAGATATACAGACTAACTTTGAAGTAGAAAGGTAAAACTTATTTACTATGGTTTTGTCTCTCTCTCTCTCTCTCTCTCTCTCTCTCTGTGTATTGTTTTGGGATATGAGAAAAAGTGATAATCATATTCTTTTTTCAATTTTTTTTAGCAATCTCAAAAGAGCTCTTTATTGTCTATGGGAAAGTTTTAAGAATGTCTTTTTGCTGCAAAGAGTAATGCTAAGAAATTGCGGGGTGTCATTTTATAATCAAAATCCACTTAAGTTATATTGAGTATGTGATTGATAGTGAAAAAAGCTTGTTCAGCTTCGCCTCTTTAATAGAAAGTACAGAGGGCCAAAATATAGAGGGCCAGCAAGAGATATTCTATGCTTGACACAAGGAAGAAGACAACAGTCCTTAGCGTATAAAAGAGGCAGCAAATTCTTATAAAGAATCTTTCTCTTGAAACGTAATGAAACTAGGATTTTCTGCTTGTTGCTTTTCCAAATCTGTAATGACTAAATTGAAAATAATGGGATTTGTGTGCGTGTGTGATGAAATCCTAACACATAGAAATCATTATTAAACCAGATGAAGAAATTGATGAACATCTTTATTTAAAAGAAACATGTTAGACATAGTTAGAAAACTCTTGATTATACTTTTTTTAAAGTTGTAGGCATTTTACATAAGATGATGCTGCAGTTACCCTTTAAGTAGTTTGTTTCTTTGTTTCATTTTTAGTTTTCACAGACTGGTGCTTTGATTTAAGAAAACATTAGATTCAGGCATGCACCTCAGTCTGAAGAATGCTAATTATTTGTTGAATAAAATAGAAACATATAGAATATACCCCAGTAAAAACAGCAGGACTTATTTTGAGATAAACATGTGGTAATTGTTCTATTAATAGAAATAAATAGATTGAAATAGAATAGTTTTCAATGTGTGAACTATTGTGCCAATATTAAAAAATATATAAAGCAGTCTGATACATTTCTAACTCTATGCTACTATACTATTTAGAAATAAGTATTGATAAGTAAAACTAATAAAATTGGTCATTTGCTAAAATAATGGGAAGTTTATTATATTAATTCTAACTACTGGAATGCTTATCCTTAAGATTCTTCAAATTCCACCACGATACAAGGGCAATTGCTTCCCATTAATCAAGATATAAATATTATTCAAAAGCTGTAAAACTGGCGATTTGTTAGTGTTAGGTGAAAAATAACATTTACGTGCCTGTCCTAACAGATTAATGACATCTAATTAATGAATGAACCTCACAAGGCATAATACAGTTGTATTTAGCTACTTTAACGCATTAAGTAAAACATTAAGAATATCCTTTGAATATTGCAGGCACTAAAATATATAATACTTTGCGGTTTCAAAGGAAAAAAAGAGTACCATACATTTTGATAACTTTTAATTCCATATCAAAATATTTAATAGTGCAATTCTATATGCATTTTCAGAAATAAGTGTCACTGAATTATTCCCAAATAACTTTATGTCCAACTGCAGCATGCATATGTGTGTTTATTGTCATTTGCCTGTGATTATTACCATTTGAATTTTAAGTAAGACAAACAACATTTACCTATTTTCCTTCCATAATTTCAGTATTTTACATTTCCATTTTGACCAAATATAAAACAGAATACATGCTTAGATTTTGCTCATGGATGCCCTTATACGATTTTATCTAAAATGAAAGATTATATGCTTCCTTTTTACCCTCAGAGGGCTACATTATGTTATCCCAAATTAATCTTCCTGTCCACTTTCAATTAGTATGATTACTGTAAATATTTTCTTAATGTCGGCAGTACAGAAACTTCTGGTTTTAAACCATACACTATTTTTTGCGTCTCCTGCATGTAGTTTCATAACATACATATCCCATGCTAAATATACACAGCAATCTGCAATACTGGAATCAAGCCATCAGTTGAATCTTATACTGTAGTGTTTCCACTTTTAAAGGCTTGCTGCCATTTCATACTTTTTGAATAGTTTTGGATTTTAAATCAGTTTGAAATACACACCACCGAATTTAACGAACATTTCAACGGTTTATTGATATTTGTTGTAGGTATTTTGTTTAAGCAATTTGCCGAAAGGCAAAAAAAATAGTAAAAAAATGTACTATTTTAACCTTTTCACCAGCAATTATTCAAGTGATTGATCTTTCTAATAGACTTGGCTAAAAATAAAGAGGCTCTAAGTTCTACTGCAAGGGTCATGCAGGCAGATTTTGTGGATCCTCCACTCATAAATCTATGTTTAGCATTGTTGGTACCCATAGTTCATTCATGGCATAAACCTAGTATTTTATTTTACTCAGAAATAAATCCTTCTTAGTCCAATGAGTTTGCATTTCCAGTTTGGATTTCCATTGCCTAAATTATATAATTTCAGAGTTACCTATGAATATACATCTTCATTTTTATAGGCAGCTGTAGTAGGTCTTCTAGTATTAGTAAATACCCAAGTATCTTTTAAATCAAAACCCATTTGCCCAGAAGTATTTGGGACAGTCTTATTCCAAAGGTGATTACTGACCCAGGTCAGTGAGTGTCTCTGGAAATGTCATAGATTGAATCAGGATTTTCTGAATGCAAAATCAATGGTTGTCCCAAGACTGTTGGATTCAGGCGTGTACATTGATATAGGATTGTTATTCACATATCCAGTCTCTCTCTGGTCAGGAATGGTCAGCTTCTACTTGAATCCACCCAGTAAAAGACTGGTTCTTTTATCCAAATGTTCTTCATATTAGAAGATTTGAACTAACACTCTGCTAAAATTTGTCCTCATTGCCCACGTCTTGGCTACCTTCTGTGTGATGTCCTTTCATGTGCTTGAAAAAAGAGCTACTGTTGCATATCCTCCCCCCTTCAATCTTCTCTTTTCAAGGTCTAATATTCCCAGTTCCATAAGTTTCTCTTCAACAACGTCTATTCCCAGATCATCCTCATTCCCTCTCCCTGAATCTCTTAAAGTTGGGATCATTCTTAAACTATGATGCTGCACTATGGACATGATAATCAAGATGAGCTATGACCAATGCAGAATAAAGTACAATTATTACATGTTTAACTATATCATCCTTACCTGAATTAGAGAATAGGGATTCCAGTTTTAGTAGGCTTCTATTATCCTTTGGCCAGGGTGTCTATTGCTTCCACTGTGCTATTCTAGAAAGACTACAATTTATAAAATAAGTGTTTTATAGATGAGAAATCATAGGCAAACACAAATGGCTAATATATCACAAGATACTAGAATTTTGTCAAGGAAAATGTAAAATAAAATCAAGAGAAGAACTGGTAGCAGAGAGGTATGATTGCCAATGGTTCAATAATGGATAATTACTAGAAATATTTAAAGTAGACAAAAAATGTGGTTCTGAGTTTGAAATAGAATTGTGTACAAAAGATGTAATTGCTAAAATGTATAAACTAATTGAAATTTGAAACAAAAGAAGAACAAGTGAAAGAAATGATAAAGTAGACTAAAATGTTGGTTATGATAAACTGATGGAATAATATAAAAATATTTATTTACTTATTTATTTGTCAAGCAATTATAAGATAACTGTTTAAGTATAAACATAGTTATGAGTACATGAAATGGATACAGATAAGAAAAATAAAAAGAAACAATAGGACAGGGACGGTAGGCACGTTGGTGCGCTTATGCACGCCCCCTACAGACTTCTTAGGAAAGGGGTGAGGTCAATAGTAGACAGTCTAAGATTAAAGTTTTTGGGGTTTGGGGAAGAAACCACAGAGTCAGGTAGAGTATTCCAGACATTGACCACTCTGTTGCTGAAGTTGTATTTCCTGCAATCAAGTTTGGTGCGGTTTACCTTGAGTTTGTATCTATTGTGTGCTCTTGTATTCTTATGGTTGAAGCTGAAGTATTCATTGACAGGTAGGACATTGCAATATATAATTTTATGTACTATACTTAGATCGGACCGAAGGTGGAGTAGTTCTAGATTTTCTAGATCTAGAATTTCAAGTCTGGTGGCATAAGGTATTCTGCAACAAGTAGAGGAGTGGAGAACTCTTTTTGTGAAATATTTCTGGACTTTCTCAACTGTATTAATATCAGATATGAAATGAGGGTTCCAGACTGATGAGCTGTATTCAAGTATTGGTCTAGCAAATGTTTTGCATGCTCTAGTTAGTTGTGTGATATTACCAGAGAAAAAGCTATGCAGGATTAGGTTAACAACTCTTAATGCCTTTTTGGCTATGTAGTTACAGTGGGCTCTAGCACTTAGATCATTAAAGATGAGTATTCCAAGGTCCTTGACAGAGTTTGGATCATCAACAAGGTCTTGACTATTCAGCTTGTATTTTATTTTCTGATATATTTTTTTGCCAATATTTAAGACAGAGCATTTATTTGTTGGGATTTGATGTTGCCATTTCATTTCTTCTTCTTGTGTATTAGTTTTATCTTTCTTTGAAAAAGATTTACTAAAATATATGTATAAAAAAAGATTTACAGAATTTGCATAGACTCAAGGTTGCTAAACAATCTACATAAAAGATAAACCACCTATAGCAGTAACCATAGATGAAACACCCACAATAAATCATGACAAATATAAACAGTTTCAATAACCATTAGAGCCGTAACTTCTATAATACCTTTAAAATTAATTCTTCAAACTTCCACCTAAACTCAAAAGTAGCCAAGGACTTGTGTATTGCTAATACATAAAGGATGAGCATCAATCACCAAATTCTGTCCTTCCTGATCTCTGGAAGCCCCAACATACATCTAACCTACATCTAACATACCAAAGCAAGGTCTTCCATAATGTTGATTCCTTACAGAAACCATTACCTCCTTATCTGAGCCTCTTTGATCTCACTAAAATGCTGCATAAATCAGAGAATAGTAGGGCTGGAAGAAAAATTGGAGGTCTTCTACTCCAACCCCCTGCCCAAGGCAGGTGTCCTTATTCCATCCCAGACAAATGGTTGCCCAATCTTTTCATAAAAATGCCCACTATTCCACTGGCAAATTGTTCTCACGGTCAGAAAATGTCTCCTTATTTCCAGGTTGCATGTCTCTTTAATGAGCTTCCACCTACTGTTTCTTGTCCTGCTTTCATGCACTTTGGAGAATCAGTCAGTCCTCTTTTCCTTGTGACAGCTCCTGAAGTATTAGAAGATGGCTATCTGGGTATGTCAATTATGGTTAAAGAAAAAAAGTCCTGCAGGTTCTTTGGTGCCAAACCATATACGGTTTTATATGTAAGTCAAAACAGCACTTTTTTGGGGGGGGGACCAAAGGTCTGTGGATAGCCAGTCCACAGATCCTTCAGGTGTAATGTGTTGATGATGATTAATACTGACCCTAAGTGGACTTTTTTTTTTTTGCTGGAATCTGAAATACAAAAGGATTGATCTTCTATTTTAAAAAAATGAAGTCATTTGCCTGCACAACATACGATCCCAACTGGGACCAGAATTTCCACTGCCAAGCAAGGCGATGGGCAAGTGACTCCTGCTCGATTTCGTGAGCTTATTTTGCCACAGTGGTTAAGCAAATCACTGCAGTGTTTCAGTAAGTCATGTGGTCATGAAGTTAATCTGATTTTCCCCCTTGATTTTGATTGCCGGAAGCTGGCTGGGAAATGGCAAATCACGTGACTCTGGGATGCTGGCAACTATGGTAAAAACACGCCAATTGCCAAGCACCTAATTTTGGATCATGTAACCCAGGGGTGCCCAAGCCCCAGTCTGTGGCCCAGTGACAAGCCACAGCACATTCAGAACTGGGCCCCAGAATTGGTGGGAGAGTGTGCCTGCACATATGCCCACATGCGCAGCTGCATTTGTGAAAGCGGCACAAGCATGCAAAACCATCCTCACTTCCCTCTCCTGCCACCGATGCTGCCTTCTCGGCCAGTCTGCCAGACAAGATTGGGGGATGCTGATGTAAGCCTGAGGATGCTGTGATGATAAGTGGAAGGACCAGTGATAAATCACCCTTTTTTTTAGTACCATTGTAACTTCAAATGGTCACTAAATGGTCACTCTAAAGGAATGCTTGTAAATTGTTATCGCTCTTAGCTAGGTATCTCTTAGATATGTTGACCAGCTGTTTGCATTATACTTCGTCAATACCCATCACTCATAGTTATATAAGGCTATCAGCATTTAACAAGGTACAATGAAGTCAAAAATATGGCATGTGCATCATGACATCATTGTATAAAAGATGCGATTTAGTGGCTGCATCTGATGCAAGTACCTGAGAGGTATTATGATCTCACAAGCATGTATTGTTATTGTCTCACTTAGATCACAGGAAGAATGAATCAATGTAACGATTTTCTCTGTCTTCCAATACCTTGTCCTCATATGATCATGCAGCATTCAGTGTTCAGGCAGCATTTTTGGTGGCAGGGCCACCCATGCCTTTGACAAACACTTGTCAAATGTCCTGACAATCCTATTCTCAAAAAAAAAAAAAAACCATTAGAAGAGAATATTTGTACCTCAGGGTTAAAATGAGAGATCCTTAATGCTCTCTGGGTTTCTTGGTTTTCTTGCAGATGTTTCATTATCAAACTAGGTATTATCATCAGTGCTGATACGTCTGCAACAAAATCACCAATTTCAAAGAGCATCAAGAACCCTACAACCAAAACATTGTTAAACAACTGGAAAAAAAAAAGTAAATAACTTGCACTTTTGGGATTTATGTAGTGGTATTTTGAAGTTCACCTTCTTTTACTCTAAAGCATGGATTATCACTAAGTGGTTTACTCCTGCTATTAACTCCTATCCTAAATTAGGGAGTAATTTAGAGAGGTTATGGAAGCACTGAAATGAAAGCCAAAGAACTGAAATGGAATCTGAAGAAAATGAGTTTTTCTGATGCAGAACATTTAGATGTAAACAGTTGATGAGTCACAGATTAATAACCTGGAAATTATCTTCAACTCTTCATTGTTGCTATGACTCCAGGTGTACTCATTAGCCTGAAGTCGCTTTTAATTTTGATTGCTGAACCACCTACCATTATTTCTAGATAGCTATATTCTGGGTCTGATAATTCATGCACTATTAATTGCAAACTAATGTTGTCCTTAAAGTCAATTCAGAAGCTTCAGCACATAGAGAATCTAATGGCTATATTTTTAACTGTTTTACTAGATTAGTTCATGTCATTCCAGTTTATAAACCAACCAACAAACCAACCAGAACCACTGATTTAATAGTCTAAATTTGGGACACAAATATTTGAAAACACACCTTTTCTCATACTAGTTTGCCTACATCTTAAGATCTTCTATTAGACACTTATTACCGTATAAGAATTCCTTATTGAAAATGTGTTTTTTTTTATAATGATACCAATGAGAAAGCCCATTCTGCATCATCTTATTTCTTTATCTGATTTGTCAATCGCTTACAAGATAATAGGTATAAGTATAAACATAATTATGAATACATTATTTATACATTATTTACATTAAATAAATTAAAATAAATTAAAGTAAATACATTATTTACTTTTTAATTTAAGTAGTTGACCTGACACCTAATTTAGACTGTTGTGGTGTTAAAATGTTTCTTTTACCTTGGCCATATTAATTTGCATAACATCTTATTTGTATAATTTGGATTGTTTCCTGAGATCAATTTTATTATATCTGTTGTACAATAGTTTTTAATTGTTCTCATAAATGGAATCTCATGTGATGAACCAGGGTGGAGGGTTGCATGTATAAATACAAAAATTAACCATGATTTGATTAGGTGGCATCAGGTTTATATCCAGACTTAGTGACCACATAATATAGATCAATTTTCTCCAAGATGATCTGTCCCTAACGTGGTGATTCAGGATTTCCACAATAACTGAATCCATCTACCTTCATGTTAGTCAGCTTCTTTTTCCTTCCTCCTTTCCCATCATTAGAGTCGCTTCCAGAGAGCTAAGTCATAGCTTAGCAATGTATCAGAAGCAGGCGTCTATGGAGATTCTCAGTCATCCAGGTCATAGTTGTCTTAAAGGTGCTTTTTTTTCCCCTTCAAAAGGCAACTGTGTGCTTTTTTCCTTGAGGAAGAAGGAAACATTTCGCTTTTCATCCAGGAAGATTCATCAGTTCTTGAGTGTTCAGCATTACAAGACAAGACAGAAAGACTTGCATCAACAAAAGTATACGCTGTCATCAAGAGAAAGATAGGACATTTATATATAAATAAAAAGTAAATATATGCAGTAGCCATACCTATTTCCAAACCTTGTACCATTTGTCACATCTGCATTATCATGTTGGTCACCTTGTTTTTAATCAACCTCCTGGGGCACTTATGACTTAGACCCTAGGATAACTTTATTGTCACTTTAAATGTATACCAATCGGCATACATCAAAATGAAATTTCATTGCATACCTCTCTCACCTCCTCCAATATACGCTACATAAATATGATAAATAAATATGCATAAATATGATAAATAAATATCAATAGACACATATGGCGGATTTATTACCTTACACTGAGCTGGCTTACAACAATGTTATACATACTAGTACTGGATATTCCCCAAGACTTTGTTCCGATACCAGTGTGCCCTCAGGAAGTGCCAGAAGGGGCGGGGTTAGAAGAATGGATAAATAACATGCAGCAGGTGTGGGGAACGGTACAGTCAAAAAACACAGTTTACTCCAGATGTATACATGTATATGCGAAAAAAACGAACCTTGAGAGTTTACCAGATGGATGGCCTAGGGAACAAAACTGTTACAGGACCTGAAAGTCCTGCTAGAAATACTTTGAAACCTCCTCCCAGAGGGAAGCAACAGAAACAGACTGTAAAGTGGGTGTGTGGGATCTATAACAATGCTTTGAGCTCTAAGCACGTAGCGCTTATAAGCTAGCTTCCTATAATCTTCTTGGCTATCCTTGCCACTCTCTGTATGGACTTTCTATCTGAGGCCCTGCAATAATATGACTTTCACTCGTATTGAAAATAATATTCTCAGATGAATTATTTGCCTATGTCTCACACCACCAATGGAAACACAGGTAATTCTTGACTTACAATCATTTACTTTAGAGACCATTCAAAGTTACAACAGCCCTGAAAAAAGTGACTTAGCATCGTTTTTCACACTTACGACTTTGAAAAACTGGCATGGATTTATGATGGTTGCGGTGGCCCAGGGATTCCCTTTTGCGAAATTCTGACAAGCAAAGACAATGGGGAAGACAGATTCACTTAACAACACAGGGTATTAAGTTAACAACTACAGTGATTAATTTAACAACCACGTCAGGAAAGGTTGTAAAATGGGGCAAAACTCACTTAACCACTCACTGTCTTCTTAGCAACAAAATTTTGGGTTCAATTGTGGTCATAAGTCGAGGAATATCTGTAAAATATTGCAGAGACGTAAAAAGCTGAGGATTAAAAAACCTTGACGTTTTTGAGGATTAAAAAACCAGATGCCAATCATTGGAATTACTATCTAGTTCTAACACCCAGCAATCTGAAATAACCATAGTCACAGTGATCTGATTATTTCAGTAGAGTTGCATCTGTCTGGTTTTACAGTTCTTTTCTGTTCTTTTCTGCAAGCAAAAGAATGTGTGTGAACACCATGTATGCAATTAGGCATAAAGCCTTTCCCATGACATGTTTTAACAATATTTTGTATGCTTTGGATTGTATCCATTGGGCACAAATCAAGGAAAGAGGCATCTAAGTGACTTTAAAATCAATAGGATTTGAGTCCACAATAATTTTTCCACATTCCATTCATTTCAAGCACATGTAGACATATCCACCTTTCTAAAATTGTCTTTTCATTTGTTTGGGAAAGTGATTATGACATTTCTTGCACAATAAAGTTGCTGGCACAATGAAATCTAGCGCTCTTTATATTTTATAGTCTATTCATAAAGTAGACGCCACTATTCTATATATTAACTTTGAAGCAAACATTAATTGGAAAATATTGAATACATAGCAAGGCATTACTAATTAAGCAGCCTTTACATAAGTATTAATTCCCCATAAAGCTACTTAAAGTTGAAAGTAACTGTTCTGTGTTAATATCTGCTCTGTATAATTCATCTAGTCAGGTAAAATTAAGGTTTCTTGCCCACACTAGGTGAATTGGATTCCAAAACACCTATGAAAGTTTGTATAAGGAAGGGAGGTTTCCCATTATTTTGGTCTTTGCTTAACCCAGGGGTCATCAAACTTGAGAGCTTTAAGACTTGTGGACTTCAACTCCCAGAATTCCTCTTCCAGTCATGTTAGCTCAGGAATTCTGGAAGTTGGAGTCCATAAGTCTTAAACTTTCCAAGTTTGAAAACCCTTGGTTTAACCTCTTAAAAGTAACAACAACAACCCTACTAGAAGTTGGAATGATTCCTGATCAGTTAATATTGGGGCTGTCTGTTTTAACACAATGCGTAGTGTGAAGACCAAATGATTAAGAGGCCGTGGGCCAGATGTATCATAAGGCAAACAACTTTGGGCCAGGCATCCTTGTGTTGAAATGTGCAGAGCTAAGGACAAAGCTAAATATACAGTATAAAGCCTTGATAATCTGTCAAGTTGCCACACCCTGCATGGAGTGTGGAGGGGAGCAGGGAGAGGGGAGAGGAGAGGAGAGGAGAGGAGAGGAGAGAAAATTTCCCATATACAATTTACTGGGGCTATTACTTTTTTCCCAGGCAGAAGTTTGCTCTCAGAACATCCCTTTCTACATTAATCTTCTTTGTTAGGAGAGGGAATACTTCATTTATTGTATTTTTATTTAACACATAAATATGGACCCTCTTATCAGGAGATAGGATTTGCTGTTAAGTTTTCTCAGTTTTAAAATGTGTAGACTTCAACTCCCAGAATTCTCCAGCCAGCTGGCCACCCCCCACCCACCCCCAAATTGATTCTGGCTGAGCTAGAAATTCAGAGTTGGCCCACCCTACTTAGGATTTAAGTGAGGACAACTGGAAGTCTAGGGTTGCAGGCTAGAGTGCAACTGTCTTATTAGGAAAAAGTGGCCAACCACTTCTCTTTCATGCCAGAAAATTGTGTGGAGCTGTCACCCACAAACAAGTACAATTCAGATAACCTTAATGGTTTTTACTCAGCAGAAATTAAATCCTCTGAATTTATCAGTCCTACCTCCAAAATAAGGCGCAGAGCTGCTGTAAAAACAACACATATACATATAGAAACCAAGTTTCTTGAACCTGAAATAGAGGCTTTGATCCAGAAAATTTCATGCCATAGTACAGTTTTTCTTAATCTCAACTTTTAAGAGGAGTGGACTTCAACTCCCAGAATCCCCCAACCAAGTATGCTGTCTGGGGACTTCTGAGAGTTGAAGTCCTTCAACCTTAAAAGTTGTTGAAACTAGAAAAATACCAGTTATTTTCGAGGTGCCGCAAAAATGTAGGCTTTATTTCCCCAAATGGAGGGAGTTAGCTCTTAAAGAGAGTTTTTGTTTTTCTCTTACGGGATATCTATTTTTAATGGACGAGAGTTCTCTTCTCTGCAGCTTCTAAAAAAGAAAAAAGGAACTACATTTTTTTTTTGTCACGCCGCGGTTAGAAGAAAACACGGAAGATTTAAATGAAAACACGTGTATTTTGAAATCACTTCAGACCTTCGCAACCGAACGCTTTGGATTAGAATATAAACTACTTTCTGGGGTGGGAAAGATTCGGATTACTCGCCGTAATTCATACAGACTTTTGCCCCTGAGCTCTTTCTTAAGTGTTACACTTTCTTTGTACTTCCCCTTTACACACACACATACACGTTGCTGTGTGGTGGATCCTCCAATCATAGTCTTCCATGCAAATATACTATAGCCTCCTCAGATAAAAAAAGGCACAATTAAACCTAAGTGCTCAGTGAAGGGAAATATCAGTGATCTTTTTCTAAAGCCAGCTTTCACCTGTGTTGCAGGAACCGCTCAAACCATGTCAGCTGCAAAGACGTTGCCTGCACCCCTCAGTGATTTGAAGATTCAATATACTAAGGTTAGTTCTATTTATTCCGGCTAACTTTACTCAAACCACGACCCTCAAATTGTGCATACTCTCGTTCTTGCTTCTGCTTCAGATTCTGAAGTGAGTTGTGGATTTATTCTCGTGCACTCCTCCGTCATCTATTGGCCGGGTGATAGAGCTCTGGAATCATTTTTCTAACTCTAACCCCAGAGTTAGAAGGTATAGCAGAGAAGCGAAACCAGGTTTGAAACTGCATTTAAATTAACAAAAAGGTGTTTTAGGTTTGATGTTAAATACAGGCGCAGAACTACATGTGTGTTCTTGGAACTGTGCCCTGCTGGACTGAACTTCTGTGTGTTTACATTAATAAATCTCACTAGGTCTCATTAGAACTTAAGTGGGAGTTGTAAATTGGAATAAGCATAGTTTATTAAGTGGAACTGTAAAAATTCCGTAATGCTGTGGTTGTTTGACAATAAACGGTGCAGAAATTATATCCATGATCCCACAGCTGTCCATTAAGCTGAGGGTTGTGAGAACATGCTAAAACTTAGAAGATTTGGTTTCTCAGATCAGCAAAGGGGAGGGGGAATAGAATATATGAACAATCAGTGAAACTTTGATGAACTGTGATTTTGCAGTTTGAATATAGAAATACATATATTTGAGATACTTTTCATCAAAACCAATTGTAAAGAATATAGATATAGCTGGACAATAAATGAACAGAAGCAGAAAGCAGCCTCTGCCCACAGAATTACAATGCCATGACATTCAAATAAGTAATCAATTATTCTTCACCCAGTTAAACTGGAAAACGTAGAGGTGGGCAAATTTGTACTCTAGTGTTACATGAAGTGGAAAACAATTCACTCTTCTCAAATAAGCTCAGATTCAGAATGTTACTTCAACTGGAGCTAATTGGGCCTGAAAACATGAAGTTTGGCTAAGTCCACTGCAATCAAGCTGAAGAAACTTATCTGTGACAGTTGGCAGCATGATCCACCAACCAGTTGAGCGATGAAGTCTGAATTTAAACCAGGGGAATAATTCAGTGGCATTCCTCTGGATAGGAGATGGATTTATAATAATATTACAAAAGGATTTGACTTACACTGCATGCACCAGAACACATTATGTAGTTGCTTCATTCCAGCAGAAGTATTTTAGTGCTCAGAAACTTCTTCCCCAATGACTGGGACAACTATGGTGTATTCCGATTTGTAGTGCAGGTTTATGATAAAGTTTTGCACTCATCGTATCTGTATTGTCAGTTGCAATGTGATTTGCAGTGTGCTTCCCAGTCTACTAACATTTGAATGCATAAAATACAGATGGACTTGGATGGAGGTGAATTGGATTTATGTTATAGTGCAGTGCAAACTTTTCTATGTCCAGTCAGAAGAAAGGACTTTCAATATTCATGGGACTTAAGAACGAAGTAGATTTTGAAAAACAATGTAATCTCAGTGTCCCACGAAAGGGAAGACATTCTTGAAGAAATTAATACTGCTTTAGATTTTTCGTATGTCTTTGAAGACAAGCTTGCGTATCCAGTCAAGCACCTTTCTATAAAGAAATCTGCCTCGCAAGCACAAGCGTCTAGTAAATTCTTTCTCTGTTCATGCAGAAATAGATAAGAGGAAACATGACATATTATTCTGGTTAACTTTTCAACCAGTTCTCTCTTTCCCCCCTGTTTTTCTTGCACAAGACCAATTGCTGCAAAATACCTCTGAACTTTAGCCGGTAGCTAACAGAACCCCCTGAATTTTCAAAGGCTTTTAGGTGAGTCTGGAGGGGTGGGAGGAAATGGTGAAAAACAGCTCTCTTATCCAGAAGGAGGGCTCTACAGGAATCCAGATTTGAAGGGCTAAAAGTGATTCAGAAAATTTCTGGCAGGTGTACTCTCTGATGTATATTTTGGATTCTTGCATGGGGTCATCAAGAGGTTCCTTAGTTGTCTCTTTGTATTTTTATTGAGCATGAGTATAGAAGGATCTTGGAAAGAAACCAATGCTCTCATCTAGATATATCAAGATTTCCAATATTAAGGGCATGTGCACATAGTATAAATAAGGCTTGATTGTTTAACTTCATCTGGAAAAAAGGTTAAGAGATATTTTTGCTGAATGTTAAGCTGCTTTTAAAGCAAGGAAAGCGAGGAGTGGACAACTGTGCATTTGATGCATTTCCTGACTAATTCAAGTCAGGAATATATATTTAAGCCAAAGTTAAGCACTCTAAAGTCCAGTTGATTTAGTGGTAGAAAATTAAATCCAGACTTAATACTCCCACAAAAATAAAGAAGATGCTTTAACTTTGGCTGGAATGTGTCTCAATTATGTAATCATTCACAAGGCCAGTTTAAGAATCAAATCAAGGCACTTTGAAGCAATTGGGGAAAAAAGGGAATTGACCTATTTGTTAAATTATGGCACCTTCCTTACCTTAAAGCCAGTCCTAGCCCATCTTAGTTATTTTACTTCTTTGTGAAATACTTTACTTCTTTGGTAATATTTCACAAGATTTTTCTTTGACTAAATAATGTGCATAACTTGCGGGAAAATACAGTTGAATACTACAACTGATTAAATAGAAGATGATGGTTTTATTTTTTGAATATAAGAAAATTTTGAAGTCTCCACTGATGATTGAACTCCATAGGATTTCCTAGAGCACGCTAATATTATTTCACTTTTTTCAGTGCAAGGAATTTTAAAGTAATTGTTTGCCCTGATATAATTTGACAGCTATAAAAATATAATAGATTATAGATAATATTATATATAAATAATATATGATGAACCCAAGACTTCAGCTGTACTTTTTGTTTGCACTGGCACTGATAAGGCAAAAAAAGTCTCCCAAAAGGACAGTCTGCATAGTGTTATAGTTGTGTAGCATATGTCATCAGTTATTGTCCAGATGTGCTGGATTATAACTCCCATCATCACTCAGCACAACCATGAGCTGGATGATTATGATTGGAGTTCCCATCTGCGTACCTATGCAATCTGAAAGAATGTTCTTTATGATACCAGAGTCTAAAACAATCACTTTCCTCAATAATATTATTTTATAGCTGAAAAAACTAATGCATGCCCAGAAGCCATATTACTGAGTCAATGTACGTGTTTACTCAAAAAGTACATTGAAGAGCAATGTTTCAAGCATCACAGCCTGAAACTATGTCAGAAATTGATGTTCTTAGAAATGAGGTGTTCATCCACTTTATTTAGCAAAACAGGATTTCCAGAAAGTCTAGTTGTCTCCTGAAAAACCACCTTTATCTAGTCCATCTCTGTGAGATCAGTTTCAGGTTTTTGAGGCCTGAGTCTAGGTAGAGAGCAATTGAACAAACGTGTGGAATGGCCAATCAGTTTGATTCTTTATTCATCCCTTTTTCAGTTGAATTGAAGTACTGGTTGGCTAGATGTAGGAAGTGAATCTTCAGTGCACCAGCGATAGATACCTGTTTGTTTGTTTTTTGTAAATTTTATTTGAGTTTTCACAAAAAGAAAAGAAACACAATTAAAACATCTTTTTTGAAAGCAGCATAATCCCGGGTTACATTTCTTCGTGCAGACACAATTTCAGGTTCATGCTCATTTTTATATTCTATTCCATATCTTATTACAATTTTACATTTTCTACATAGCTTCTCCCCTCTTTTAATTTCCTCAATTTTATTGTATTTATTTCATCTCAATTCAAATCATTATATTTATATTTTTTGTCTGCCCTGTTTCAATTGTCTATTATCTTTTCTCATTAAACAAAATTTATCCTGTAGTTACCGATTGGAGTATGATGCCTTTATATCTTTCCCCTAAAGTTATAACACTCAATATAATACATAGCTTCCATTCAGATTCTGTTTGGTACATTCTTAAACTATACACAGTATTCTTAAAAAAAAAGTTATAAATGTATATAATTAAAACAACATTCCATTCCAATTCAATTCTATCATTAATATTAATATTCATTAAAGTCTTAAGATTTTTCACATTACTTTTCAATTGAATATCATACTTCTATGGGAACAATTGTAAACTTTCCATAATCAATTCCGCCCCTCTTCACTTATATTTTATAAAACATTGACTAATTAAAGTGTTCCCATTCCTTCCTAATTCAATTTTCTCATTTATTTTATTTCATTTACTTTATTCCCAAACATTTCACTAAGTTATACTAACCATTCTATCCCTCATTCTAATCATATGTTGTTTCCAATTTTCTAAAGTTATTTCTATTTCAAATACAACAACACAATCTCGTGTACCTTTACAGAATCCCCCTTTCAGTTAAATTTTCACCCATTATCTCTAAATAGGTCCTGTTTCTTTATATCTTGCTCCGGATCTTTGTAACTTCTTTTCCTTTCCTTCTTCCCTCTCTTCTTCTCCCTCCCCCTTTTACCCCTTTGTCTCTCTACCTCTACTTCCTTCTTCTGTATTCCCCTTTTCTGTTGCTTTCCAGTATTATACTTATTTTTTGAATTATTTTTCTTTTCTTTGGTTGTTTTCTTAAATCTTAAATTCTCCATCCTCTTTCCCCCCTTTCCTTTTTCTTCCCCATGTAGGGTTACTTGTCCATTAAAGATGGCTTCTTCTTTGTCCCAGTCTTCTTGTTTTGCAGTCTTTTCTTGTTGTTTCTCATAGTTCCAAATCTCCATTTCTAAGAATTGAAAAACGAAGCCAAAAGAACCCTTCCCTTCTTGTGCATCTTCTTTGTACTTTTTAAGTTCCATTTTCAATTCACCCAAAAGTAATGCCATTGTAGAAATTTTTAAACAACCACCCGATTGATTTTAGTCATTCAAATATAATAGCCAAAAATCCAAAAGTCACCAAGTAATCCAAATACACACAAACTGTTTCTTTTTGCTCTTTCTTTTTTTTCCACTTTCTCTTCCTGGGTTACTATTTAGTTGCAAAGTTTCAGTTAAAATGTATCTTTTAGAAGTCTTATTGAAATTTTACTTTAGATTCTTTTAAAGTCCAGGCAATCTCCACCCTCTTCCAAATCCTGCCCTTATTCTTTTTCTCTCCCTTTCTGCTTAGAGAAGAAAAAGTTTTTAATGTCCAGAAATATTTATTGTCCCTTTGGCATTTAGTTACATGTTCAGCTTAATTGCCTATTAATGCCAAAGTGGATTTTTCCAATTTCTTATTCTTAATTGTCAATATAAGGAAGGAGAGAGAAGAAAAAAAAGCCAAACCTTTCCCTTTTCACTTTCTTTCGCTGCTCCCGACTGTTCTTTGGGAGCGATGTTATTTCTTGTAAAATTTAAATTCCAGGGTACCTTAGTTGTTGCTTTTTCAACTTAGCCCGGTCAGCTAAAACTTTCACTTCTTATCTTCCTCCTGCATGTTCTTTTCTGGTTGAGTACTTCTTTGAGGTGGCCATTTCTGACCACCGCTCCTACCGCCTTCGGGAAAGGGAGTTTGAGGAGGAGAGGTGCAGCTCTCCTCGACCCTGCTGGCAGTCTCCCCCTTCTTCACCACCTCTATGGGGTGGCTTAGCCCAGAAACCAGCCGGCTCGGGGCACTCCGGGGGCGAGCCCAGGCAGAAACTGCGCACGATCGCAGATTCCTGTCTGTCACCGAAGCCCTTCAAACCAGAAGTCAGATAGCTGATGTTTTCATGAAAAGAAAATGACTCTTCTAAAAGAAACCCACACTATACCTTCACATTTGAACAACCATCAGATAATACCTCTTCAATCTAACCTAAATGACATTAGATCTAGGCTTGATGCAATCAATTGAATTTAATTTAAATCCCAGTCAATCATTTGCATTGAATTCACCAGGACATATAACTAATAAAAATGATTTTGTCCTGCATTCCTTCCATGCCTCAAATTTATACCAAAGCTCAGTCGAAAACCTCAAGAACTGTAATGCCTTTTGATTCACAGATATGCAAAGAGCTGATAAGATATCTCTCCCTAGTAAATATTTTACTCAGTTGTGGCTTGAACTTTAGCAATGATTATTTAACCTCATCCATTCTGTTAAAGCTTTTTCAAATTTTCATTTTAAGAAATGCCTCCGATCTTCGGTATCATTACTTAGTGTTTAGGTTTCAGCGCTTCTGCAAACACATTCATAGCTTCACATGGCACACTGCACAGTTTTTAACTATGCACAGAAAAGAAAAAAAATGTACTTCTTTGTCACCCTTTGTGAAGCTAAATTGAAAATAACAAAAACATATTAATTAGATATGCATGGAAAGCACAACACATATAGAAGGGTTAGCTGTTCAATTAGCTGTTGAAAAGCATCAAAAACCCATCGGCTTTAGCTTAAATATTGTCCAATATTTCTTTCTTAAGCAATAAACAATAGCAAACCTGTCACTTCCCCTTCTACTCAGTTCTCATGTTTTCTTCTTTATATTCATTTATGCTGTATTTTCATAGTAATTTAAATTTGCATGAATCTCTTCAATAGTCTGCATTTTTGTACATAACATGGCTTTTGGGGGGAAGATTCTTTTTGAGTGACACCACATCAGTGTGATTTTTCATGTATGCACATATTCTGACAGAGTATGATAATGGAAAGTTCTACCCTTACTGAGGCAACATGCATCTAAGCTATATAGAAGCTATGCACTTTGCTGTATCACCCATGATTTTGGGAGGCAGGGCAAAGAAACTATCCAAGGGAATGGTCAGATAAAAGTCAGATGAGCCTACAGCAGGAATTGGGGCAAAGGAAGAGGTTCAGAAAATACCCTCCCTAGTTTTGGGCTATAAAGGGGACAATGATAGAATTGTACTTTAAGACTTGCAAGGTTCCCTTAATATAGCTTTACAGTAAAGTAGAATTAGCTCATCTGGTTATGCTTCCTATGTGGTCTACCCAGTAAGGCCAGGCAAGGAGCACTAACCATGAATACTAACACTGCCTTTATCATCATCATCATCATCATCATCCTATTTGACCTCTTTCTGAGTAGTCAAATTTCAGAATAAAAAGAGAATGTGAGTTCACACATATGGACATCCCTATGCTTGGACTGATAAAGTCATTAATGACAGACAAATTGGGAAACAAAAGTAATGTTACATGATTGATTGCTTAATAATACATTTATTGGCAAATTAATCACAGTTCAAATATGTTGAAGATATTTAATATTGATATATTATTAAATCGTCATATACTTTCCTTTGGTTTTTGAAGGGTGGCTCTAGCTCTGCTTTGCAAAAACCAACGGCCACCAAGGCCCCAAAAAGGAATCTCTATCTCCCTGCATACAAACAAACAAACAAACAAACATACATCCATACATACATACTAAACACTTTTCCAAAGGGAAATGTCTACTAGGATTTCTTTCTGTGACATCACATTAGCTCAATCAATGAAAGCGAGAAGAGATGTGGTGTTTTGTGTATGGATCTGTGGCCTCAAGAAAGGATCAGGTAAAGAAACCGTCAAAAAAATGAAATGCGTTGGTTTAAGTCATACTGAATATTTTTAAAGCCACCCATCATGGACTGAAACATTTACATACCTAAATATTTTAGGCTACAAGTTCTTCTTAAACATTTTCCCCAAATCCAGAGTCAATGACTCACAGACTGCATAAGAGAATATCCACGTTTCATGGGCTGCAGAGAGAAACCAAAACCACAATTAGCAAAGAAAACACTATAGAGGACACCTCATCATATACTTTCCAGGACTTGTTCTTGCTTATTCAGAGCAAAGAAGGCCAGTTCAGACAGGTGTAGCACAGCTGTTAATATTGTTGCTACCTTATTTGTTCTGTCTTCCACCCTTCAAAAGAAGGGATATGCACTTGTGCCTTGCTAGAAGTGAATACAGCTGTTTAAATTAAGGATATTCAGACTAGCCATGGTCTCTGATTGACTCAGAAGTTATAAAAGTGAGGGAAGTTTCTTTTGGGAAATAGGAATTCAGCCCTAATCAGGAAAAGTAGATGAAACAGAGCATCTCCGCAGATTCTCATTCTTCCAGATCATGGTTGTCCCAAAGGTGCTTTTTATTTTAAAGGCAATTGGATTTTCTTTAGGACATTTCACTTCCATTCAAATACAAGTTTCTTGGATGAGCAGCAAAATGTCTTAAAGAAAAATTAGAAAGCCCAATTGCCTTTGGAAAAAAGAATTTGAGGAACACAGGGAAAAACAGTTTAAAAAAAAAAACAATGCACATTTCTTTAACTCAAAGCAGGAAAACAGTCTGGGAAGTTATTGGGCTGCTAAATCACAAAGATACGAAGGGGATATTCAAGGACAATATTGAGATTGAAAAAAAAAAAAAAAGCTGAATGATTTATTTGCCTACACTGCCCCAGAGCTGCTTTTCGTGAGATGGGCAACTGTAAAGATTTGATAAATAAATACCAGAGGGATGGGGTTCCATCCTTTGCTTGTGACCATTTGGTTGGCCACTGTCAGAGGCAAAATATTTGATTCCAACAATCCTTGATCCATCCATCCTCCGACAATCCTTGATCCATCCATCCTCCATTGTATTAGTAGGAGCCACTGTGTGCATTTTGGCTGCTGCCAATCACCCATGACAAATCATGACAGGAAGTGAGAGCTTGTAGGAACATAGGAACTGTTTCTTTCCCAAGCAGTCTTCTCTTTTCAGTAATAAAGTATTATCTACTCTTACAGGAGCTTTTATCATTTTCCATTACCTGATCCATTTTAAAAACCTGGAACATCTATTTGGTCTTTATCCAATTGCTGTGGAATCTGTGATTTGTTTACAAACCATTTTGCATATGATTTTATCTTTTACTTACTCTAATGAGTCTCACATGGTTTGCACTTTTGGTTGTTGGAAAAGGCAGTTGTAGGATCATCTCCTTTCTGCATAACATTTCTCATTTTAAATAATCCCAGCGCTTTTCCCTAGAGTTAGAAAAGCAAAATGTATAACTTTAAAGAGCCAAAGCAGATCAGTGCAGATAATAATGAGCTAGATCAGGGGTCTTAAACTCAAGACCTGCGGGCCACATCCGGCCCACAGGACTGGCCTGGGAACAGCAAAGGAATGGCCCGTAGTGCCTCTGCCAATGAAAACGGAGCTCGGGGGATGCTTGTGGGCCCCCCATGCTCCATTTTCACTGGCAGAGGGCTGCAGGAGGATCTTGTGGTCAAAAATAGGACCTGGAGGGGCTGCGCACACCCCCAAGCTCTGTTTTCGCTGGCATGGATGGGAGCCCAAATCTCAAATTATTTGCAATCATTTCTGGAGGAATTGGGTCTTTTCCCAGGATTTTCCCTAGTCTTAGTTGACGACCAGATTCGTGATCTCTGTCATTGGTGAAATTTGTTAAAAGTTTATCTCATAAACAGAAATTTAATCCAAGCTGCAAAAGCTCAGGAAGAAGAGTTTAAAAACATTTTAAGAGACATTTGCTTAAATTGGGAATAAATGAAACCTAGAAGTTTCTACTGCAGTTTTCAAGATTCTACTTTCCTTCCAATTCCTGCATTAAAGTTCCTTATTGATGTCTGTGTGATTCTTTGATTGTGCCATGTAATGTGGGGCTCGACAAGTGATAGATCTCTCTAGATCTGAGGATTGTTTTTTTTTTTACATTATTTACCTAGATTCTTTTTATGGATGAAATATAGTTTATGATGAGACACCAAATACAGCTCCAAATGTTAATGGGTAATAGTCTTTATCTAGATCCATTTCAACCTCACCTTCACTGTGTTGAAATGATATTGCTTCCAGTGTTTTGATTAATATATTGGCCAAGAGAAGATGATGGAATAGTTGGATTATTCCAGGTGATACTATTCCTCACGGGTTAGAACACAATATCTTCAGATGGGCTCTTCATTAACTTGGGTTGCAGTTCCAGCTCTGACATTTCTTGAGAAAGGAAGATTTTGACTCCACAGCCATTTCCAAAGCATTATGAATGAGAATCCCCTGGAAAGTCTTCTAAAATGAAAGATAATCCAGAATGCAGAGGTGATCTTGATAAGTGAATCTTGCAGAGAGCACCCACTACAATTGTGTTTGAAGAATTTCAGGGGTTTCTGGCTGGTTTCTGGATAAAAGCTATTACTGCTCATGAAATGTAAATATGGTAGACCAGATCAAGGTAACTGAAAACTTTGAGTAGTTCAATACAGGTAGACTTCAATTTATGGCCACAATTGAGCCCAAAATTTCTGTCGCTGGGTGAAAAATTTGTGAAGTGAGTTTTGCCCCCATTTTACGACTTCTCTTGCCACGTTTGCCAAGGACATCGCTGCAGGTTGTTAAATTAGTCACATGGTTGTTATGTGAATCTGGCTTCCCCATTGGCTTTGCTTGTCAAAAGGTTGCAAAAAGGGGCTCATGGGACAGTGCAGCCATCATAACTGTGAGTCAGTTGTCAAACATCCAGATGTAAATCATGTAGGGATGCTGCAATGGTCATAAGTATGAAAAATGGTTTTAAGTCACTTTTTTCGGTGCTGTTGTAACTTGGAATGGTTATGAAGTGAACTGTTGTACATCGAGGACTACCTGTATAGAATATGTTGAATCCATCACTGGAAGCTAAAATATAGCAATGTTCTTCTCTACCATCCAGGCTCTTTGTAACCCAATGGAGACAGAAACAGACTCTTGACTGTGCCACAAGTATTTCCCCTTTCTTGTTCCTTGTGGTTAGTTTCATAGGTGCCAAGAACTTGACAGGGGGTCAGAAGCAGAGATGGTTTTCAGCAGGTTCTGACCAGTTCTGGAGACATGGTAGCGGAAATTTGAGTAGTTTGGAGAACCGGCAAATACCATCTGTGACTGGCCCTGCCCCATCTATTCTCTGCCTCCTGAATCCCAGCTGATTAGCTGGGTCTTCTTTTGTTGCCCTGCACAGGAGAATGTAGCTGGGAAGCAGGTTAGTGGGGTGGGGAGGGAATGGGGATTTTGCAGTAACCTTCCCGCTAGAATGGGGAGGGAATGGAGATTTTACAGCATCCTTCCCCTGCCATGCCCACCAAGCCATGCCACGCCCACAGAATCTGTAGTAAAAAAAATTTGAAGCCCACCTTTCTTCTCCCAGGTAATTTTATATCCCCAAAATTCCTGAGATAAGCAGCTTAACACTACAAAGGCTTCCATACAAAGTTACTTTATTGGATTACATCAGGCAACCTCAAGGTATAAATCACAGTTATGTTGAGATTCATCTAATGTCCAATCTTTGCATTGTTGCCTTCATAGTGTGAAAAGATAGTTATCTCCATCCCATAATGATACAGCAAGGGAAGACTCCGGCACGATGCTGGGTCCAGGCAAGAATGACTGTACCTTCCCCCCGCAACCCAGCCAGAGGTCAATTCAGTGACCAATCAGGATTATAGATGTGACCACATGACATGAACTACATCTCCCATGAGGCATTAACTACATTTCCCATGAGGCATTCCCTTAAGGGGACAGCTCCCATTCCCAACTAACTATGCTGTCTAACCAGCACACTATATACTGTCTAATTAGCACACCACCACTGGTCCGGAGCTCATGAAAACATCTGGGTAGACAATGAAAGTTATATGGGGAGAAGTTCTATCCACAATTTGTTCCCTGAATACAGTACAGCTACTCCCTGACATACAACAGTTCATTTAGGACCGTTCAAAGTTACAATGGCACAGAAAAAAGTAACTTATGCCCATTATTCACACTTATGACTGTTGCAGTATTCCCATGGTGTCATGTTATCAAAATTCACATGCTTGGCAACTAACTCATAACGGTCATAGTGTCCTGGAATCATGTGATTGATTACATTTTGTGAGCTTTTGACAAGCAAAGAGAAGTCAGATTCACTTAACAACCACATTACCCACTTAACAATTGCAGTGATTCACTTAGCAACCATGACAAGCAAGGTCATAAAACGGGGCAAAACTTACTTAACACATTGTCTCATTTAGCAACATAAATTTGGGACTCAATTCTCAATTGTGGTCGTATGTCGAAGACTACCTGTATATGATCTAGGATTACCTCGTGGGAACTGATGTTATTTTAATCTAAGATTTCAGTTCCATGAAAACATTTTAAAAAATAAAATTTAGGGGCACACCAAGTACAGATTTTTCAATAAATAAATGTAAGGCTCTCTATTTGCTATCAAGCTTTTTCCCTGTAAACTTAAATGAAAGATTTAGTTCTGCAAGCCACATTCGTTCTGCTATAACCAAGTTGTGACGGAAAATAATGACATGAGGATATAATGAAAAGTACCTCCTGTAAGTCTTTGAGCCACTGAGCTAAAGGTGCTGATAAACTCATGCTACGAGAACTTCCAAAGAAAGGCATGCCTCTTCATTTTCACAAAAATACCTGAATTTGACATACTGTCATTTCACAGACACGGCACTATTGTATTAATATTTACCTTACTCTCTGTCTTTGGGAACTGAACGAGCTGCCAAGTAACCTCTTTTTTTTTTTTAACTTAACATTCTGCTTGTTACTTATTCATGCTTGATTTAGTTTTAATTGTGAGTCTATCACTCTTGGCTTTATTCATTTATTCAATATCTGCTTCTGGGCCTAGTTACCAGGTTCCCGATTAGATTCTTTAATTGGTCAACTTGTACCAACTTTATGTATAACAGAGATTTTGAAACCAAGTTTGTTTCCACTGCTTGCCCAAAATTAAAATTTCATTTAAAACTCGATTGGTTATTGTGTATCTAACTTTTAAGAAATGACTATGATTTCCCAGTTGTTTAAACCATAGTCTGAATAAGATTAAAGCAGGGGTCTCCAAACTTGGCAACTTTAAGACATGTGGACTTCCACTCCCAGAATTCTCCAGCCAGCGTAGCTTAAAGTTGCCAAGTTTGGAGATCTCTGGATTAAAGTAACAACATTATTACCATTATTATTCTTAAGAGATGGATTCATGGTGTGGGAAGATGAGAAGCCAATTTCATGATTTATTTGTAGTCTAAAAATTAAGGATAACCTTGGAAAGAGAGGATAAATTATAAATGTATCTGTAATTACTATAAAGAAGATCAGAAGTCACTTTTTATTCCTTATTTATTTATTTTTTGTTTAATAATCACTTTTCTTTTACTTTTATTTTTTTTTCTTTAAATTGGTATGGTTTTTAGTTTGTAAAAAAAACTTTGTAAAAAAAATGTTAAAAATGTTAATTAAAAAAACCTAAGCCAATAGGATGAAATGATCAATTTGGCTGGATCAGATTATCTCATCCACTGTCCATCCCATATGCATAAAATGGATACACTGAATCATCACCCTGGACTTCCTATGTGGTGGTGTAATATTTCATTGCAGGGAAGAGCTTTGTTGTGTAGCCTGTGTGTGTTGAGTTGTATGAGTTCTAGTCCTGCCTTAGGCATGTAAGCTAGTTGGGGGACCTTGGACCACTCCCCCTCTGTCAACCCAACCCACCTGACAAGATTGTGGTTGTGAGAAAATAGGAGGAAGAAGGAATATTGTGTATGTTTGCAATCTTGAATGACTTATAAAAATAGGATTAAAATATAATACGTAGGTAAGTGCATAGATATGTGTGTGCGTGTGTGTGAGAGAGAGAGAGAGAGACAGAGAGACAGAGGGAGGGAGGGGGAAGGAGAGAGAGGGGTGGGAATTATATGTTCTATAAGTATATTAGAAATTAATTGGAGAAAATATGCCCCCCATTGCTATACTAAAATTAGGAGAGATCCTTCCCTTACTGGTCGTAATAAAATTAGAATTACTAGAATTAAAGTTAGAATTACTACATTTGATATAATTTCTTACATTTCAGTGTAAATAAATCTGAAGAAATGGTAAATGACTGAGTCAGTGAGTAAGTGAGTCCCAATAAATGATAATTCAGCTGAATGTTTTTATTTTGCTGTTCACCTGATCTCCACCCCATCCATCACCGCAAGGAATAGTTAGACCAGCCCTAGAAATGAATATTTTTGTGGTAGAAGGACATTAAAAATTTCAACAACAACAACAAAAGGTTAAGAAAGGATCGGTTTATTTTTAATCCATCTAGGTTACCACCTGTAACTTACAAATACTACAGATAGGAGCCAAAAACAACATGCCATGCCATGTGCACATACCGTGAGATTGCAATTTATTTTTATGATTGTAATGTTGTTTTTAACACTATTATTATGTAAGCCACCACAAATTACTTTTGTGATGGAGGCAGCATAAGGATTGATTAAAAACATACAAATCTAGCTACCTATGTACACACCCTGGAAGTAGATTCTGTCTGTCTTGGCACCTCCGATGCAAAGAAAACTGGGTTTATGGAATATCTGAGAGGCTTGAATAAAATAAGATGTATAGAGAGGAAAGATTAGAAGGCGATCACTGGTCATTTTAGTGATCAGTGAGCTGTTGAAAAATGAAGAGCAAGGAAAATATTTTTTTTAAACTCCATCTCTTGGCTGCAAACAAGAATTATCTTCAGCCTCAGTCAGTCCTAAGGCAAGCTTAAGCAAGCATTAAGCTTTGTCTAAAGCAGGGGTCTCCAACCTTGGCAACTTTTAAGACTTGCGGACTTCAACTCCCAGAATTCCTCAGCCAGCAAAACAAAGCTGGCTGAGGAATTCTGGGAGTTGAAGCCCACAAGTCTTAAAGTTGCCAAATTTGGACTAAAGGACTCTTCCTCCCTCCTGTCCTCTCCACAGAGGATACATGAACACATTTACGATTGTAGATTGGCTTCCAATTACCATTTTGAGTGAAATGTTTATGTGAGCAGAACAATTTTTAATGCCTGCCTTGTCCCTTCAATTGACAGGCTTATCCTTCCTCACTCACTCACATACTGACTTACTATATTCGTAGGCTGCCTATCTCTCTGTGGAAGCAATTGTGGTATTCTAGAAGAGGTGATTGTTCAGCATCATCTTTTGTTTCAAAATGGCCTACTTTTTGCAAATTGTGTATGTATGTGTGTGTCAGACAGACAGACAGACAAATTAGAGAAATGCGATATGACATTTAATAACAACAGTGTCAACTTTTGTGTTGTATTTTCTTACAGATATTTATAAACAATGAATGGCACAATTCAGCCAGTGGCAAAAAATTTCCTGTCCATAATCCTGCAACAGGAGAGAAAATGTGTGAGGTGGAAGAAGGAGATAAGGTACGCTTTTAACCTTTGCTGTGTCATGGATTTCTTTTACAGCCAGCCTGAACAACAGTCAAGACTAAAACTGGAACACCTATTTATGTGCATTTCCATATTTAAGTTCACCCATAATTCATTTCCTCAGGTTTCTGAACTAAATATAGCAAAGACACATGCAGTGAGAGAGAGTTAATAACTTGGGTTTCTCAGTCATAAATAAGCTTTCAACAGCACCAAATATAATATAAACATAAACAGTACCTTCCTTAATTATGTTGGATGCTTTCCTAGTAATCAATGATTTCCTAGTAATCAAACCAATGGTTGACTTGGCTTTTCAAGCAGGTTCTGGACCCAATTGATTTGTGATCCTGCTTGAGTGGTTGCTGGGATTTTCTTCTTCTGTGCATCTCTACATGTGGCATTTTGTGTCTCATGAGGTTTTTTTTTTAAGTTGGCAGCTAAGATGTGGGGACTTTAACTTCCAGAATTTCCCAACCAGCATGGGAGTTGAAGTCCACACATCTTGAAGTTGCCAGGTTGAAAAACACAGGTCTATTTTAAGCTGCTTTATAATCATTTCTGATCTGATAGCCTTATCAATTAAATAAATTAATGCTAACTATTGTTAATAGATTACTAACAAACAATTGCTCCCTTCATTCAAGAAGTGAACTTCCCTCCCTATCTCAAACTCCCACCAAACAGGACTGCTAAACTTGATGAGTAAAGAAAACCCAAGCACAGCCAAGAAAGGCTAAGGCCATTATCATGACTATTGTTTTCTGTACTTCCCATGATATCTGAAGACTCAGGACCACCAGATCTGTGCTACAGAAATCTGGAAGACCATGAGAAGCAATAAAAAGACTTTACTGAGAGGTTTTTTGTTGTCATTTAGTGGTGATCCAATTTTTTGCAGCTCATATAGGGTAGCCTTTCTCAAGTGCTCGCATGCTGTAATTAAGAGCAGCAATCACAAAGGTTGTTTCCTTGTTATTGCTGGATAGATTGGGCAGATAGGTGGAAATGGACATTTTCTTCTTTTGAGAGGTGTTTAGTGCCCAGGACAACCCCAAAATAAGGTTTGTGCTAACAAATAAAGAATGTATGTTTAACTTATCTTTGGTTTTAACCTTGTTTCTAACCCTTAAGGTTAGATGAAAGAAGGAATCCCTGATAATGTAGGAAGGTACTCGGCCGAAGTTGGAAAATCAGATTTATATGCATCTAAGTGAGGAGTCCTGGTTTGATTGCAAAAGCGATTGAAGTTTCAGCAATGGGTCTCCTGTCTGTCCTGAACCATACAGAGGACAAAACTCTGTGACAGATGGAAGCCTTAACGTTAATTTTTTGAGTAGTGAAAGTCACTTATAAAGTATGCTCTTTGCATTCAGTCCAAAGATTCCTTTTAGAAGTATTTTTAAAACTGCATATTTGCTTAGTACTGACTGACCTCTCCTTGTAATGTCAGCTGAATCATGTGCCCATATCCAGAGTACTTTTTAAAGAGGGTAAAGAGATGGTTAATTATGCAGTTCATTTTATTATCTCCTCTTAAATTGAAAAAAAATAGTATTACAAATGAAATCAGTTGCTATTTCATCTGCCTCAAGTTAAGTAATGCAATTTGTTACAAAAATTTAGATATTTTTGTTGTTTCATAAAAGGCTGAACAATCTGAGAAAGTGACCATTCAGGTTAATTTCTATTAAGTGTGTGGGGTTTTTTCTTCAAATATCTGTGTTAATTTATTCAAATTTGTTATAGCCACCCAACTCTGATGGACTCTGGCTAGTATAGAAAATAAAATAAAAATAGACAAAATATAAAAACACATAGGGAGCTCAAACTAAAATGATCTTAAAAGCAATATAAAACAAACAAAATGCCCTCCCCACAAATACAATAATACATTAACCCAAGGCTCAAGACCAAAGCTTTTCAAAACCTAGGAGAGAATGCTCTGCCCTTTTCTTGGAGAGGGAGGAATGCTCTTTTGGGAAAGTGGGGGAAAGAGAAGGCACACTACATTGATCCTGCAAGATAACAACATTTAATAGAGGGTACCTGAAGCATATCCACTGTGAGGTGCAAAGAATCAGGACTACTGGTTGGGTTACAGCAAAGAAGATTTATTCAAGCCTATACTGAAGAATCTGGTCAATTAAAGATCAACACTAATGTGGTGCCAGAAAGGGTCAACTAATTCAGGAAGGGTTGGACTTAGACCGCTTTTGGGAATGCAATGACTCTCAGCTGATGATGTGTTTAACTCCACCTCCCCCAGTTCTACCTGTTCTTCTCCTACGTCCACTGCCAGAACATACCCAAAAGGTAGAAACCATTGGAGGGAAGCAGTCATGTCCTAAGCCATATAGTGTCAATGATTGCTAATAACTAAATCATTTTCTAAAGTGCACAAATCTACAAATCATACAAATAAATGTAAACTCCAGATTCTAGCATTTAGCAGATGAAATAATAATTTTTAGGACTTTGATCTGCACTTACAATGGACACCACAAAGGATTATTCATTTCAGAAAACTCTTTTTCCTTGCTCCGAAAATCAAATTATAAGGCAAAGAAGTACATGAGATTGTGAACTAAATCCTCGCACTCAGTTTGTTCATTCAAGCTACACTCACTAGAAAAGACTTAAACATAATTATATTTTTAAATGAAAAAAATACAATCTTAACATGTCCTATTAAACCTTAGATGTCAATCCCAAAGGTGTTTTTTCCCAAAAGGCAACTGAACTTTCTTGGTTGTTTTTTTTCCTTTGAAAAATGTTTTACATCTCATCCAAGAAGCTTCTTTGATTCAGTTCTTAGATGAGAAGCGAAATGGGTTTTTTTCCAAAAGAAAAAAACCCCAAGAAAGTCTAGTTGCCTTTTTGAAAAAGCACTTTTGAGACAACTATGACCTGGATGATTGAAAATCTCCATAGATGTTTAGATGTCAATCCCATACCTGCTGATTTATGAGTACTGTAAACTATCATAATGTTATTGTTGACAAGTCTCATTAAAATTGAATACAACTATAATAATTTGTTTATTTATACTTGTATGGACTTCTGTTATTTATCATCATGAAGCTTAATAATCATTCTTTCACCAATTAGATTTAATTTTAATTTTCTACCATGAAATTAATTCATGAACAACATGCTAGGGATTTGCTAAGATGTTTGCTAAAAGGGAAAGAATGTTTTTGTTTTTTACCGTTTTCAGCAGGAACACAGTTTTCCAGTATTATTCCATGAGATATACTTGTGTGCTTTATCAGAATTGTTAGCAGGTCTGTTACACTTGAAAGCCAGTTTGGGGTAGCGATTAAAGCATCAGGCAAGAAATCGGGATATTGTGAATTCTAGTTTTACCTTGGCATGAAGCCAACTGGGTAGACTTTAGCCAGTTACTTTCTCTGAATCTTAAGAAGGAGGCAAAGTTCAACTACTTATGAAAAACTGTGCCAAGAAAACTGCAGGGAAGTCTCTGAAAATTGGAGATGATTGAATGGAAGAAAATGTTACTCTTATTTATATCTTCTGGAGAATGAAGAAAATATTAATGCGTACTAACGATAGCATTAAGAAAAGAAAATGCCTGGAATGGTACTGATGTGGGGGTTTGCAGAATTGTTACTCTAGTGAACAATCGCTAATAATCCTGATCTGAAAAGTATTGATATGACATGTGTGAAGTTTTTGTTTTGTTTTTTATAGAAAGACGTTGACAAAGCTGTTACAGCAGCAAGGAAAGCATTTGAGTTTGGATCCTCCTGGAGGACAATAGATGCTTCAGAAAGAGGCAGGCTGTTGAACAAATTGGCGGATTTAATTGAAAGAGATCGTCTTCTCTTAGCTGTAAGTCTAAAATGCTGACTCTTAAGCAAACCTATCTTTTTAAGAGGGGATTCTTTTGATGCCTTCGAGTACTCCACTGAAATGATATATTAAGAGAATTTAACCAACCCAAAGTCATAGTTCATTAGAAAAATCCACATTGTTTCCTTGACAGAAAAACTGGCCCTGTTGTATTCAGTCAGTTACACACAAGGAAGATTAACATCTCCCTTGTCTTTCTTAAGCAAGACAGAAAAGTAATCTAACGTGATAAGGTAACATTTCATCACTGCCACTGAAGAAAAATAATGAAGTGAAGAGGGCACCAGGTAGTGCTCCCAGTATTAATTTGAAAACCAAGTTGTACTGAGGAGAGTCTCCAAATTTCTCCAAGTAGCCTTTTAGGTCAACCACAATTTTGAATGTTTAAAGTACAGGAATGTTGGATTTGTTTTGCTGCTTTACTGCACAATCCCATCTAGTTTGACACTGTTCATCCCAGCATCTGAGAATGAAAAGTACAATGTTCAAAGCCTTAATCTTTTTTTAAAAACATCAACTATAAGTTTGATGCAGAGATTATCATCTCTCAAACAAGGGGGAAAAATTGAATGAATTCACTGATTGATTTCAAAGAATGTGGGTGTATTTCAGATGAAAGAATGAAAATGATTGTGGAACCCATCCTAATGGGTTTAACCATTTTTTCCCCATTCTTTGCTCAGCCCACATAACCAAATTTATGAATATAAAATAAATATCTTCATTCAGAAGGGGCTGCAAAGTAACATTTTCTGAACGGTACAGCAATTTCACGCAATATTTAATGGAGGGATCTCTTTTGTGCTGTTATTGAATATCTGTGTGGTTTTAAAAAAATAGCTAGTTACCTAAATTTTGGAAGCGAGCATTTGAAAAGCATGTCATTGACAACTAAACTATTATATCTAACTAAAGTGAATGAATACCTAATGTACCCATAATAGTCTAAAAAAAGTAATAGAGGATTATGTTCTGGGGCTCAGTTCAAAATGCAAAGTCTTTTCCTTTTTCCATGGAGTGAATTTCATTCTAGAAATAGTACTGGCAACATCTTCCAGCAAAATGATATAGCAAAAGTCGAGCTGCAGTCTTCCCTGAGATTAAACAACTTCATTCTAGAGCTAATACATGCTGATGGCCACTATCCTTTGAGATCATGTATCACTTAGATAACTACCCTCAAAACAGCCACTCTAGAATTACTCCTTAGGAAATCCCTCAAAGCTACAGATTCAGTTCATTACATACATTTGTTCACCATGATCACAATGCTCAGTTGCTTTTTAAAAAAAATTGTAGGATTTTAAAGCAGAGGTCTCCAAACTTGGCAACTTTAAGACTTGTGGATTTCAACTCCCAGAATTCCTCAGCCAGGAAAGCAAAGCTGACTGAGGAATTCTGGGAGTTGAAATCCACAAGTCTTAAAAGTTGCCAAGTTTGAGGATCCCTGTTTTAAAGCCTATTATTCTTTCCTCTGCTGAAGATAATCTTACTTTCCCAATGCCGTTCTTCAGTCATCATGACCTAGTTAGTTTAATTCTTAATAAACCAGTGTTAAAGACTGTTACATTCTTTCATTTATCTACAATGACTAATTTTTTTAAGCCGTTCTTTGTTTCAGACAATGGAGAGTCTTAACGGGGGAAAGATTTTTTCAAACGCCTACCTGATGGACTTGGGTGGTTGTATCACCACTTTGCGCTACTTTGCTGGCTGGGCTGATAAAATCCAAGGACGTACCATCCCCATGGGTGAGTCAGTCTGGACAAGGGACCATGAGATAAAGTTGATTTAACACGAATTAAAAGAAGCCTCGAGCAAAAGTCTTTTTTATCTGAGAAAAATGTAGCTTTAGAAATCTGTTACATAAAAGTATATTGGTAAAAGCTTTATTGGTAAGGATTGTTTTTGGTTTTGTTTTGTTTTTTCAATGTTTGGTACATCTTGTACAATTCATTCCTGTAACTTTTCATCCTAACTAAAGTTCCTTCAGTTGCAAGGATTAGCAGGCTTTTATTATAAATGCTTTTGTATTCTCTGTGTGTAAGAATACAATTATATTTTCTTTACCAAGTCTTGTTGCAGTCTGACAGATTGTATAACCATACAAATTGAGCAATCTTTGTTTTTTTTTTTACCTCGAGCCCAGCTTTTAAAAAAGAATATCTAAAGATGCAGGAAACACGTTGTTTTTTGACTTTAAAACAACACACACACACACACACACACACACACACACACACACAGTATAACAGACTCAGCCATATAAATGACACCCATATGGAATTTATCTTACCATCCTGAGAAAAGGCCAGATCTTCAGAGCCTCCCAGAAGACCAGAAAGGTTACAACCTTCCTCCAAGTTGACTTATCTTCTTGAAATCCAACTGATTTTTTTGTTACTTGTCCTAAAAGAGAATTAGCTAAACTGGTTCCTCTATCATCTTATATACATTGTAAGACTTACCTTCCAATGATTTACTCCTTTTAATTTTTGAAGTCATTTGCGGTAGATAAGATATTATCTAGTCCAGGTACATTTCAAAGGATGTTAATCACTGGTCTTGAGACTTAATTTCTCAAACAACTAAATAAACTAAAGAACAGAAGAAAGAAATGAATAGAAAATTTGTCCATTTTGATTTTTTTCTTACATGCCTAAATTTTCATTTGTACATGTATTTTATTTTATTTTTATTTATTTATTTGTCAAGCTATTATAAGATAACAGGTATAAATATAAACATAGTTATGAATACATGAGATAGATGCTTAAAAATAAAAAGAAAAAGAAACAATAGGACAGGGATGGTAGGCACGATTGGTGTGCTTATGCACACCCCCTACATATACGCTATAGTTATACCAAAAAGAACTTGGCAGCATTTATTTAGGCATTACAGGTTATCCTCACTTAGGGAACACTTGTTCATCAATTTAACTTACAGAAATGCTGAACAAGTAAATTTACAAATGGTCTTCAAAGTTGGGGCTGTTGGAGCATGCCTGTAGTCACATGGTTGTGATTCAACACCTGGCCACTGGTGTTACAACAATCACTACACCCTGCAGTCATGTGATCACCAGTTACAACCTTCACAGCCAGCTTCCAACAAGCAAAGTCAATGGGAGAAGGCAGCAGGAAGTCACATGTTTATTCTCACATGTCATTGTGTCATGTGACTTGTTTAATGGCTACAGCCGAAATTGACAAACTGGCATTATAAAGTCGGGAGTGGTCATGTGATTTTGCGATTTCATGATTTCATCACTTAGCAAGTCCTAATTGCAGTCAGTAAGTGAGGATTGCCTGTATAGATGCAAACACAGGACAAATATACAGAGTTTATTCTGAAGTGCCTCCATTACTGCTGGCTAGCAAGTTTATGCTTTTTAAGAACAAAGGAAGAATCTGGGTACCACAATGAAATAAAGGAATATCAAAGTGCTTTTGAGCCCCTGATTAAAGAAGCTGGAAAAAGTCCAGGGAAGCAATCAAAGGATTTTGCTTCTGATTGACTCAAATGAGTAGGTAGATAAAAACTGACATATAAACTATGTTTAGAATTTTAATCTTAATGTTCCTATATATATATTGCTGTTTAAGCTTCTTGGGTATTTATGTTCTCTGAACAAGCTGAGAAGTTGTTTATTTTATACAATGAGAATCTCTCTCTGCAGCAGACTTTTCATTATCAGTTTATATTTTCTATGGGTTTTTTTTGAGTGAGATCATTTTAAATTGCAATCTGTGAAAACGGACAATGTTTTTGTATTTTTTTTTTATTTTTATTTTTTAATTTGATTTCATTTATCCCTTGTGAATTATAATCAGTTGGGAAAGAAAAACTGATTATCCTGGTCCCACAACTTAATTCCATAGCATCAGGAGTTTCAGGACAGAATCTGAGGCCATTTTTTCTGATCTTTTAGGCAATTAAATGCTGAGAGTCCTGTTTCTCTCACCTAGCAGAATTAGAATGGAGGATAAAACCAGGCAAAGCATCCCCTAGAACAGGGATCTTCAAACTTGGCAAGTTTAAGACTTGTGGACTTCAACTCCCAGAATTCCTCAGCTAACATGACTGGAGGAGGAATTTGAGGAGTTGAAGTCCACAAGTCTTAAACTTGCCAAGTTTGAAGATCCCTGGTTTAAAGTTTCCAACTTTTTACCCTATTGATTCAATCTTGTTGCTACACCAGTTGTGCAGGCTTGTCTAATGGAAAAGTAGAGTTGCTGAAAGTATGTGTAGCAGTTAAAGGAATGCTGACTGGCTCACCATCTTCACTGTCTTAAGTTTTATATTTTATTATTATTGAATCTCGGCACATTTGCATGTTACTTGCTTGTATTATACTGTAGCAACAGGCCACAACTGCAACAGCCTATAGAAATTGCAGATTAGCAAGGCAGATTGCTTTTACTCTTGCTATATCTTCTGTGTTTTCTTATTATTTTACCTAGATGGAAACTATTTCACGTTTACTAGACATGAACCTGTTGGAGTCTGCGGTCAAATCATTCCTGTAAGTATCATGTATATAATAAACAAAATGAGTTATGTCTTTCATTTCACATAAACTGCCATTCATGGCTACGTTTTTCATGTCCCAAGGGCTGTAACTAACAACACATGGAACAGTTTAGTAGATTTAATTTAATTTTAATTTAACTTGAATTAAACCTTTGTCAATAAATATATAAACTGAGCTCCTGAATATTTAATAGCTTTGATCTTTTATCTCATTAAAAAGTGTCATTTGCTTATAATTTTGGGCTCCAAGGACTATATATCCAGGCCCACCCAGTTGGGTACCCTTGAATTATATGTTTATGTACAAAAATGCATATATGCATACCTACTTTAATTCCCAATAATCTGCTTTGTTCTATGAATCGAACTTAAGATATGCTGGCAGTTTCTTTAGATTGAGGACTGAGTGTATATTCATACTTTTAGTTCGATGTTTCTCCATTTAAATTAATTTGTTTAAGAATTAGTGCATGTTTTCACATTCCTGAAGCCACCTGCTGAGACCAACTGGCTTGTTGTTTGTTTATTTTCTGACTATATAGACTGCTCCTATCAGCTAATTTTAAGTGGCATACAATTCTCCCCAAATTACCATTTTCTAAACAAACAGTTAAGAGCATTTATAAAACTGGGAAAACAACAGAAACCAATTCATCATCTGGAGGGATATTGATGGGATTGCTGATGGCCATGAAAGCATTTCAAACTGATTGCACATTAGCAGAACTCAGCTTTCTAAGATCTAAGAAAAGAATATACAACCAAGAGTGTTAAAGTATCTAAACAAAAGTGCCTCAAGCAGGTACTTTTATGCTTAAGCCAACAAACAACTTAAAAGGAACGATGTAACAAGTTTATAGTGTATAAGGATTATCGGCCTGGGTAAAAGAGATTAACAGAATATTCCCAGCTAATTTGACCAATAGAAGTTCTGGGAGCTTCAGTCCCAAAAAATCCAGAAAGCACCAGGCTAAGTAAAACTGATAACATTAGTCAACAACAAAATAACAAGACTACCAGGAAATTGAGGTATCTTCTCCCTGGTTCTCCATGCCTACAATATACAACTCATTAGTAGAACTGTATACAAATGTGTTGTGTTCTGGAACGTGGTTGATGATTTTATTTCATCAAGCTTTCCCAGGGCAAAGGAAAAAGTTTCAATGAATGAGATTCACCATTAGCATGGATGTTGCTCTGCCTTTTCTCCACCCGATCATTGTTAATCTTCATATGTTTAGGCTTTCATTGCTACAGATGGTGAGTGAAACTGTGTTAGCCATATTGGCCACCATGTGGCTTGCTCTACAATTTCCCTGAAATAGCTATATTTGAGTTATTGTGTGTGTCTCTGTATGCAGTTAATGTTGAGAAAATTGTACAAAGTAGAGTTGAGAAAATACGTTTCAAAACCGGAACATTGTCTTCATAAAACCTCTAGTTCAGGTTAGATTCACAGATTAAATATAGCGGAAAGAGGCAGAAGATATCAAGGAGGTCAAGGAGAATGTAAGTAGCATACTGTATAGTCCTTCTACCTTTCATGTAAAGAATTTTCTGCCAGTGTCTGAAACTTTGCACTGGAACCTTCATACCTGCTGTGTCACCTCCAAACATAAATCTGAGTACCATGGAATGGTTTGGGAATTTAGGGCTGATTATCTAATTATCTCTATTAACCATTTGATGAAATTTTATCTCCTGCTTTGAAAGAGAATAGGAGGAGTGCATACCTTGAATAGATAGATGCGAATATAACTTGAATAGCTTCAGACTAGATAAGTGCCCTTTGAACATCTGGACTATTGGAAAGTAATTCTGGTTGACCCCTGAGAGGGGTCACTCTGGTTGCTCACCAGTATTTGCTGAGGAAAGAAAGTAAACAAAAGCCGTACATCTTGCTTCTGATAGTTTAGCCTTTGATGCAATCTAGTCTAATAAAAGTTTATAACCTTCACTAATTACAGTGCTCGCTGTTTCTGAATCTCTTCAAAAGAAGCTCTGCCCTTTGGCAGCACACCAGTAGCCTTGTTCCTAGTGCCAGTCCCTGAAAAGAGCCCCAAGTTGGTTGGTTGGCTGTCTTTTCTTAGGGTCAATGGAAGCATATTAATCAAATCTCAGTCTTAAACCTGTGGCTGTGTTCTGGTGGGTGGTGGACATTTACAAAGTACAAGTAGGAAATATAAACTTGTTCTAATGATTTGTTGGTCACGGCTTCTTTCGGTGCCTTTGTAGTGGAACTTCCCACTGGTTATGTTCATTTGGAAGATTGCCCCAGCCCTTTGTTGCGGAAACACGGTAGTCGTCAAGCCAGCCGAGCAAACTCCACTGACTGCTCTTCACATGGGCGCTTTAATTAAAGAGGTGAGTTGCCATAGCAAAATGATTGGGCGCAGGTCCCGAAGAAAGAAGAAAATGGATGTAAATGGGATCCTTACATGACGGTGCATCTAAATGGTAAAGGGCTAATCTGCTTTGTATCAGAGGAGCGCACAGCATGCCTGGCCTTGTCTTGGGCTATTGTGTTGTATTGCAAACCACTGAAGCACATCAAGGGCTAGAGGCTCACACGCTTTTCCAGCCTAAATTGCTCAGAAAACAAATCATTAGCAGCTTAGTAAACCGAGCATCTTGGTAAACCTCACTGCAGGTTGGGGAGGCAAAAACAAACAAGAGCAGGCTCAGAAAAGACAAAGGGAGGGGCAAAGAGCGGGGTGGGAAGGGTGGTTTTGATGTTTCACAGGAGCATTTCGGTGATGAAACATGGTAACTTGACTTGATGTTTTCATTTAAGTTTCTCGCTGTTGTATTTGCCTTACCCAATAAGTGAACATGAGCTGTATGAAACTGTCAAGTGTCAAGCTAGGTGTGCCCAGGATAAAATACACCTGTTATAAAGTCAGAATTCGAAACTTCCCCACTTAGATGCCGTTTGGTTGAAACAAATAGGACTGAGCTTACATCGGTGTGTGTGTGTGTGTGTGTGTGTGTGTGTGTGTGTGTGTGTGTGTAACATTTCAAGCTTTGGCCTTCAGTTCAAGGTCTTGCATTAGGTCCTGACAGACAAAGTAATTGCAAGAAATCTGCCAAGAATGTCCAATTCTACAGGCTTGCTGTTTCTTCCCAGATCTCGTGTCAAGAGTGGCACGAACCGAAAGAAATCTGATTGTATTCTTTTCTGCAAGCAGAGGTTGTTTTTAAAGCAAGTTGAATACTGGGAGGAGGGAGTCCTGCATTACAGGCCCTGAACCAGACGCACAAATGCATCTGTAACATGGCAAAGGGCAGCTAAGATTCTGCAACGATCAATGGTCAAAAAAGTATTACTCAGCTTATTGCCCATAAGTTCCTATATAATTTTGAAAAAAATACAGGAGGTCCATAATGTATAACCATTTGTTATTCTAAGTTTCGAGAAATGATTTGGAACCAGTACTCACTCACACTTGAGATGGTTGCAACATACCCAACGTCTGTCATTGTGATTGGCAACCCATATGTATTTGTGATTGTTGCAGTGTCCTGAGGGTCCCCATTTGTGATCACTTCCCAGCCTGCTTCCAACAAGCAAAGTCACTGGGGGAAACTAGTTGCATTTAACAGCTGTGGGGGTGGGGGAATAAAATCAGGTGCCCTTCATTTAATGACCTTATTGCTTAGCAATGAAATTACAGTCCCAATTGTGATCATAAGTCAAAGACTTTCTGTAAAGTGATTTGTGCTGTTTGGAAGGTGAGTTAGCCCATGTATCGAATACTCTTATCATTTCTTGGTCCATTAATATACTTTTTTTTTTTTGGAAGCCACCTAAGCTTTAGATTTAGTTTTGTAGTGGAGAAATTAGGGTCATCCTTAGGACTGGGCATAGTCAAAGAACTGCCTGTCTAACAGAATTTAAAGCTTACCTTGGAGAAAGGGTAAAAGATCCGCTAAGGAGCAAATCCCTAAAAGGGGATTTAGTCAAGAGTTACACACCCCAGAGACAGAAGGAAGCCTGAGGGGGAAAAAACCCTTTGGAGTAAGTTTCTTCAATACAGGATGAAGACATCTGGGCAAGCTTTTAAGATTCTCTTGGTGTACCCTGCAACAGTGTTTTTCAAACTTGGCAACTTTTAAGAGGTGTGGATTTCAGTTTCCAGAATTTCCCAGCCAGTCCACACCTCTTAATGTTGCCAAGTTTGAAAAACACGGTCTTACAACAATAAAGTAGCATTCCTGAATAGTGGCGGCTTCTTGACTAGGCACACCTCAAATGGCTGACAGCCTGGTTCTCTCTGTAGGAGTGCTTCTGCATGAACTTAGTTTTCTCTTGGCTCCATGTTGGGCAGCCGCCATCTTAGATTGCCCCACATGCCATTAATTTCTTGGCATTGTTGCCATGTATCATAAGTAATTTGAGAAAGCTATTGTTATCAAGACTAGAGCAGAGTACCAATTTGGTTAATGTTGAGGAGTGTCACCTTTTAATGCCTTGTCAGCAGTTAATTTGCTGGTTGAATAGCCAATATGGAGCAGAGGTGAATTCAGAATTATAGAGAATGGTTGATAAAAGATAAGTGATGGAAATAGGTGACAATAAATCATTAGTAAATGCCATTCTTGCGGTGGGGGAACTTGTGGGAGAACAGTTAATATGCAGATTACAAACAAACTTTCATTTAGTTTGTTTAATTTTGTTTCGTTTAGTGACTATCCAAAGTTACAACGGTAGTGAAAAAAGTGACTTATGACCATTTTTCACACTTACAACTGTTGCAGCATCTCTGGTCACATGATCAAATTTTGGACGGTTGGCAACTGGCATGTATTTATGATGGTTGCAGTCTCCCAGGATTATGTGATCAACCTTCTGCCACATTCTGACGAACAAAATTAATCTGGAAAGCCAGATTCATTTTACAAACCTATTACTTAATAGTTGCAGTGATTCAATTAACAACTGTGACAAGAAAGGTTGCTAAATGGGGCAAAGGTTGCAAAATTCACTTTACAACTGTCTCACTTAGCAACAGAAATTTTGGGTTCAATTATTGTCATAAGTCAAGGATTATCTGTATTGGTATGCCCCATACTATTCAAAGTAGAAGATATATCCATCCTGTTAACGTTACAGAATAGAGTCACGTTGAGTACAGTAGGAAAGGATCTTGGAGTCTTCTAATCCAATCTCCTATTCAGGCTGGAAAACCTATCCCACTTCAGACAAATGTCCATATATGTTCCAAATCTTATTTCTGAGCAAATATGATTTGGCTCAGTATATAGTAGTAGGAGATACGATCATTCTAGTATCTCATTTTCTTAAGCAGAATAGTATTTCTTAAGCAGAATGGCTTTACACAATGGCTTTCTTTGATTCCTGAGCAGAATTAAAAGCCAAGAATATCATGATATTGAAAAAAGAAGAGCACCTGAAAAAGGCAATTGTTAATTCTTAACAGTACCGTCATCATACTCAGTGTATTTGCCCTGATACTGCAGATCAATTGTCAAATATCAGAAGGCAATATGAAATATTATTCTAAAACATAACATGAAGGAACCTTATTTACTATCCTGAGCTTCTTTGACTGAACTCACCTTTTGTGCTAAGCCTCAAGTGTTGCAAATGCCACAATTATCTGGATTCATGCGTTCAAAGCCATACAGGTAGTCCTCTACTTATAACAGTTTGTTCAAAGTTGCAACAGCACTGAAAAATATGACTTATGACTGTTTTTCACAGTTATAACCTTTGCAGCATCCCCACTGATCACATGATCAAAATTCAGATGCTTGGCACTTGGTTCATATTTATGACTATTACTGGGTTCCAAGATCATGCAATCCCTTTTTGCAACCTTTTGACAATGTCAGTGGAAAAGCCAGGTTCATTTTACAACCAGGTTGCTAACTTACCAATTGCAGTGATTCACTTAACTGTGGCAAGAAAAGTCATAAGATGGGGCAAGACTCACTTAACAGAAATTTTAGAATCAATTATTGTCATAAATTGAGGACTACCTATAGAAGCAAAGTTTGCCAACCACAATTTGTTGAGATCACACAATACTTTAGCCAAAATATACCATGGATTGAAATGATGTATGAATCTGGTCTTGAGAAAGAATAAAAATATAAGAAATTGGGACAGCCCCACTGAATGTTGGTGATAACATTTTACTCTTTCCTTCCAGGCAGGATTTCCACCAGGAGTGGTGAATATTGTGCCAGGATATGGTCCTACTGCTGGAGCAGCCATTTCCAATCACATGGATATAGATAAAGTGTCCTTCACAGGCTCAACTGAGGTAGCTTCCCTAATATTGTAAAGAACCGAAACAGAAAAATTTAAATTCCAATTCTAACAAATCCTAATTTGTTTCTGTGTAATTTTGTTGACTTTTTCATCTTTAACTGAATTAAACAATGTATCTGTAATTATTTCTTGATTACAGTCATCTCAAATGCTTCTTTTCTAGGCACTGTTCAAATCTTATTTTGAATTGGCTGGAATTCTACGTTGTAACTTTTTTTTGGCTCCCCAAATTATTTTGAATTGTGGAAAAAAAATGACAAATTTTATAAATAAATGCAAATAAAATGTATCTCCTCCAAAATAAAAATAAAAACCAAGAGTTTTGGAAGATGATAATCAATCTGAACAAAGCAGGTTTATTTGCAAAGGATAGTCAGTTGTTGGGATCACGCAGAAAAATCACATTCTGCATTTTCATTCATTTTATCTGGAAAAACATATTTAGGCATCCAAAGAATATATGTTCTTAATTCTGGCTTGTTGGACACATTCCACATTTTTTAAAAAAGTGTAGCTCAGGGGTTCCCAACCAGGGTGCGAGATGATATTCGAGGGAGTGTGAAAACTTGGGTTTAGAAATTTCAAACTTATAGTGTATATGCATTGTTATATGCACATCATATACATATTATTTTTCTAAGGGATACGAGAATATATCAGAAGTGTTTTAGGGGTGCAGGATATAGAAAAGGTTGGAAACTCCTGGTATAGCTCATAGAAAGATGCCTTATTATAAGTCAGAATATTTGCCCCCAAATTATCTATTCAAGGCAGCATTGTGATTTGCAATCTCCTACTTCTGTCAAATCAACCAAGATTGAATTTGGCACTTTCTCTTGAAAGAGTTCAGCTCTGTTTAGTGTCCTTCCTTTCCTTCCGGGGAGAGTTGACAGTGACCCAAAGGATGTCAATGAGGAATGAGAAACTCTTCTTTCCATCAGTGGCTTGGTCACTTTAGGGCAGGGGTAAGCAACTAAGATCACTTTATGACCTGTGGACTTCAACTCCTGTGCTGACTCAGGAATTCTGGGAGTTGAAGTCCACGGGTCATGCAGTTGCCACAGTTGTTCATTCCTACTTTAGGGACATTATGTTAGGAGCCATGTGCCAACCATGACCACTGCCAGAACCAAAAATGACCACGGCCACAGTACAAAAGCTCATGGCCAAATTATGGGGCTAGGGATCTGAAGGGAAGTGCTCAAAACAGGTACAACTAGTGCCAAAAAAGAGCAGTGGTCACCTCACAATCTTTTTGGAAGGCAATGACATTTCAATTTCCATCCTGTTTCCTGTCTCAAATATATCATTTGTATTCCCTTCAGGTGGGTCAAATGATCACAGAAGCTGCTGGAAAAAGTAATCTGAAAAGGGTCACTCTGGAACTTGGAGGGAAAAGCCCCAATATCATTTTTGCAGATGCTGACTGTGAGTGGGTAATTTATTCAGGATTTGCTTTCTTTAAAAAATGAACTTGAATCGCGATATCATAAGGAATACTTTTCTTTGCAGTGGATAGCGCTGTGGAATTTGCACACATTGGTGTGTTCTACCATCAGGGACAGTGCTGCATAGCTGGATCTAGGATTTTCGTGGAAGAGAAGATCTACGACGAATTTGTGCGTAGGAGTGTGGAAAGAGCTAAGAAAAGCATCCTTGGAAATCCTCTGTCTCCTGGAGTAACTCAAGGTCCTCAGGTAAGTTTTAATTAATCACAATGTCATTGGTTTTTGTTTTTGTTTTAATCAGAGTTGCCAGAGTCAAGAATCAACCCAAATTGCAAGATTCCTGGCAGCTTGATCTGAAGTCTTATTGTTTGCCAAAGTACTTTTATAAAAGTTTCATACTGCTCTCCATGATTAGTTCCTTTCTTTTGAATAGTCTTTGTACATGAAAACATTGCCAAATGGAATTCAATTCCTCATTTGATTTTCACATAAAGCTTACCTGCCTCTTTGAGGCTGCCCCAATTTCCTGGTTCTCTGAAGTTCCGGCTTCCCGTTTTTTATTGCACACCTGCTGAACTTGCTCCAGCTGCCTTCAGGCAACTGAACTTAGCTAGATTTGAGAACCAATTGCTCAACCTAACCCTACCGAGCACAGAGTCCCACCCTATGTGTGATTCTTTGACAAGCAGGCACAGATTGTCTTCACAAAGAACATTTTCCAGACAGATGGTTATTCTGAACCAGTCTGCTTGTTAAAAGTAGGATAGTAGCAATGCCATTATCTATTACTCTGTTTCTGACAGCATGACAGAAGCATGGTTATTTCTGTCGTCTAACCAAGATTTTTTACTTAGAAACTGCGACAACTCTTTGAAAAGATGCAAGGACTTAACTTCACAAATACACAGTCAGTCCATATTGAACATGCTGGATATTTTGTGTAGAATGTATATTTTTCAGGGATCGGGGAGCTAAAAACATTAGGAATGTGGAAAACAGTAATATTTGGCCTGTCCTCCCTGAAATAAATCAATGGGCCTTTCCCCACTTATAATCCAGCTTTGGCATAAACACGCCCTGGCAATAATATTTATATGCCATTACGTTGCCTTCATTTAACCTCCAACCCACAAATGAGATACATACACATCAAGTTGCCCTTAACCTATGAATATTAAAATAGCATTTTCCCCTTAATTTCCCCCTAATTGTCCAAGAACAAGTTGTTATTATTATTAAATTTTATTTGCCATTCTTCACACATAGGGATAGTCTAAATGGCTTATAATAATAAAAAAACGAAGAAATAAGAAGTAAAATAATAGAACGATACAATAAACCGCAAAAAAGAAAACAGAGAAAATACATCAACTTTAGTTAAAAATAGATGGTGAGTGGGGAGCAGAGAGAGGAGAGGAGGGGAGGTGGAACCTGCTGTCAATCTAACAGGCAGAATAGCTGAAAGTGTATATAATCTGTTGGGCTTTGTCACTCTCCCTTATAAGTGAGTCATGGGGCTCACGGTGCCTCATAAAAGAAGAAATTGAGGCAGGATTGGGATCAGCATTGAGAACTGCAAATTTCATGCTACTGTTGCAGCCTTCCTCAACCTGGCACCCTCTAGACCCTTGGAACATCGACTTCCAATTCAGTCTGAGAACTCTGGGAATTTAATTCACTGGTGGGGAATCCACTGTAACAAATGAGTCTATAAAGGCAGTTCTTGACGTATAACCCGTCATTTGATGACCGTTTGAAGTTAAGGTGACTTACAACCTCTCTCTTATGACCTTCGCAGCATCCCCATGGTCACATGATCAAAATCCAAGCGCTTGGCAACCAGCATGTATTAATGACAGTTGCAGTATCTCAGGGTCACATGGTGCCCATTTGTGGCCTTCCCAGGGGGCTTCCAAAGTCAGTGGGAGAAGCTGGATTTGCCCAATGACCATGTGATTTGCTTATCAACTATGGCAAAAAAGGTCGTAAAACCATTTAAGCACTGCATCCCTTAGCAAGAGAAGTTCCAGTCCCAATTGTGCTCATAAGTCAAGGACTACCTGTAGTTAAGTATGATTTCATCAGAGATAGCATTCAGCAGGTTTTGACCAGTTCTGGAAAACTGGCAAATCCCACCTCTGACTGGACTTTTTACAGTATCCTTCCCCTGCCACGCCCACAGAACCAGTAGTAAAAAAATTTGAATCCCACCACTGGTTTACATCCAGGAGGCTTCATGGAGAGTTATTTACAAATAACTCCTCAGATTGAAACTCCCGGAAAGTGTAGATTATAAAAATGTGTGACATTGGTGTGAACCTTCTTTCCAGTTATTCATGTGTCAGTTTCCAAATGTTTTATCAAGCAGTTTCTATCTGGCATTCATGATAAGTTGAAGTTGCCCTTCATACGACGCTGCTCTGTTCTCCTGTGCAGCAGAGGTGGTATTCAGCAGGTTCTAACCGGTTCAGGAGAACCAGTAGCGGAAATTTTGAGTAGTTCAGAGAACCAGCAAATACCACTTCTGAGTGGAGTTTTTACAGTATCCTTCCCAAGCCACGCCCACAGAACCGGTAGTAAAAAATTTTTGAATCCCACCACTGCTGTGCAGGGCAACAAAAGAAGACCCAGCTGATCAGCAGGAGGCAGAGAATAGATGGGGGTGGAGCCAGTCAGAGGTGATATTTGCCGGTTCTCTGAACTACTCAAAATTTCTGCTACCGGTTCTCCAGAACTGGTCAGAACCTGCTGAATACCACCTCTGATGTAGTTGATTGATACAATGGATCAGCTCAATGGATGTGATTAATAACAGATCCTACCTCCCCTTCCCAATCCTCCCCTACTGTCCATTTATCCTTAGTTTTAATGTTCGTTTTTAACTTTTTATGTTTTAGCTTAAGTGTAACCGTAAGTTACCCAGAGTTATCCTGTGGTAAGATGGGCGGCCAATAAGTTTTATAAATAAATAAATAATGTTTAAAATCATGTCACCTCTTCTAAATTGATTCCCCTGGCAAACAAATCTCTGACAATGATTCCAACAAGCCTCCTGTAAGGAAGCAACAAAAACTATCCTCTCTGACATATAAAGCTAAAAGACTCGGCAGTTGTATACAGCCACACACCCAGAGCACTGCAGAATTCCTAGGTTCTGCAACTGCATAGCTTTGCAAAAAAACCTTAATTAATGAGCTAAGTGTTTTCAGGAATCTTTTTTTTTTTTACTGTGGGAAATACCTAATGCTTCCTGTTAAAGTATGTGCAAAAGGACTGCAATTGTTCTCTTGGAACCTTGTTAACTTCTTATGGAGGTGTCTTATTAAATCTTCCATGTAGCTACAGTTGTGGATTAGGTTTTAAGTTACCGTGACTTCTACAAAATAACAAACTGGAGAATGACAGCCATGCAAACACGGGACGTCGTGCTTCAGAAAATAGCCTACTAAATTAAAATAATTTGAGAGGAATTAATATAAAAAGAGCCTAAGAAAGACCCTGTCCATGAGAACATTTGAAGGGTAATGGGAGTTTCCCTCCCCGCAAAAACCTTCTGTTCTTTAAATTTTAATTACTGAACTTCATGAAAAGTGCTGGCCCAAAGCCAACATCTCGATAGAAAATGGTTGCTTCATCTCCCCCGCCTCAAATCCCCCCTATAAACATTTGTTCCTGCCCGAAGTGGCTGAGAAGTGACTTATCAGTGCAATATTTCCGTCTAGATTGATAAGGAGCAGTATGATAAAATACTCTCACTAATTGAGAGTGGGAAAAAAGAAGGTGCCAAGCTGGAATGTGGAGGAGGCCCCGGAGGAGACAAAGGATTCTTCATTCAGCCGACGGTTTTCTCTGATGTTACCGATGACATGCGGATCGCCAAAGAGGAGGTGAGTTGATGCAGCCTGCCGGCTGGGCATTCGGGCCCAAATGTTTCAGTAGCTGAAACACAACATGCTTTTTTTAATAAACAAACCTTCAGGATTAGAGAGTATGCCAACAGTTTTGTTTTTTTTTCAGCCAGAGTTGAATTACTCTGAATTACTAATTAGTTATTCAGAGTTATCCAGTGTCAGCAATCATGAAGTCTTCCTGAATTAGGGATGGGCAACTATGACCCGTCTACAATCTGGGAACTTCAACTCCCTGAATTCCTGAGTCAGCCATGCTGGCTGAGGAATTCTGGGAGTTGAAGTCTACATGATGTAAAGGGGCCATAGTTGTCCACCCCTGTCTTAGACTAGTGGTTCCAAAGAAGAAAAGGGGGATGCCTTCGAATTCTTTTCTCTGAAGTTCTTTTGAGAAACTGAGAATCCCAGCTGATTTGGGCAGAAGTAGCTTCAAAATGGCATACACCTTTTTTTTATCTCACGGTTAACTCCAAGGAAGCCGGGTGCTTGAGTTTCCTCATCCCCATGTTAACCTCATCACATCCAGGAGTGGGATTCAAATTTTGTAACAATCGGTTCTGTGGATGTGGCTAGGTGGATGTGGCTAGGTAGGGGTGGCCATGTGACGGTGGGCATGGCTTTTTTTTTTTTGTGCAGCAAAACCCCCCCCCCATTTTGGGGGCCTTCTGGGCCTCAGAGAAGCCTCCTGGGAGGGGCATTTTTGCCCCGCCCTTGGGGCTTAGGAAGGAAAAAACTGAGCAGGGGGGCATGCAGCAAATCCTGTGCTCTATTTTGGGGGCTCCTGCACCTCAGGGGAGCCTCCGGGGGGGGGGCATTTTTGCTCCCAGGCTTCCCTGGGGCCCAGGAAGGTATAAAATGGAGGGGGCACCCCCCTCCATTTTTTGCCTTTTTGGGCCTCAGGGAAGCCTCCTGGGTAAAGCAGTAAGTAAGTGAGGGGAATCCTGGCACAGCTGATCATAAGAACAGCTGATGGTCGGGAGGGAAAAAAAATACCTTAAGGAGTGACTGGGCAGGAAAAACACAATCAGCGATGTCGTGCATGCGCACAATGTTGTGCATGCACAATAAGGACTGACTGGGTGGGGAGGGGAGGGGCAGGTGGAGGGGGGGTCAGCCAGGGGCACGATTTGCCGGTTCTCCAAACTGCGCAGAATCATAACAACCGGTTCTATAGAACCAGTCCAAACCGGTAGTATCCCACCCCTAACCACATCCCATGTGGGAGTGATAGATGGAGATACAGTGATTAGCTAAAGATCATCAAGAGAGATGTGTAACTGAGTGAGAGTTCAATCCTGACCTTCCCATTCCACTTCAATGCTATAACCACTGTATCGAATTAATTTATTTCAAAGAAATGTGATCTAGCCAGGAGAAGCCTAAGATTCTTATCCGAGGCTGGAGTTACAGATGTTATTTCACAGAGTCAATGGTGCAGAACATTTCTGTGAGAAATAGTAGCACCAAAACCTCTGAGAGCAGAAAACAATTGCTCTGCTGAGTCCCTGCAAGCTGACCACGGGCTCTCCCATTTTCACTATGGAATTAGATGGCCAATTGTGGATCAGTGTAGAAATATTTCACTGTGCAAGTAGTCCTCAATATACAATCATTCATTTAACAACTGTTCCAAATGAAAAAGTAGCTTATGACCATTTTTCACACATGCGACCATTGCAGCATCCCCATATGATTTTGATCCCTCACATGATCAAAATTCAGATACTTGGCAACTGGTTCATATTTATGACGGTTGCAGTGTCCCAAGGTCCTGTGATCCCCTCTGTTGACCTTCTGACAGGCAAAGTCAATGGGGAAGCCAGATTCACTTAACACCCATGTTCCTAACTTAAGAGCTCCGGTGATTCACTTAACAACTGTGGCAAGAAAAGTCATAAAACGGGGCAAAACTCACTTCACAACTATCTTGCAAAGTAAAAGAAAGTTTTTGGTCGTAAGTCGAGGATGATCTACATTGCACCAGATTTCCCTACACCACATTCCTTTCTCTAAAGGAAAGAGAATAGGTATCTAGCTCAACAGAGACTTAGATATACTCAGTTACAATAGTCACATTTAGTGAGAAATGTTGTCCAAAGGAGGATGGGCTTAGGTGAGCACGCGAAGTGTCTTGAAAACATAAGGTCCGAGTTATGAAATTGCCACTTTAGAATTTGGCAAAAGAAATCACTTTTAACTTAACTTGTATTATTTGCTAGTAGCTTTGAACCCCTACAGCTGGTTCCCTTGCCCCTTAAAGAGGTAAGGTTTAGAGTAGTAGTGTCAAACTCGCATCATTACAATGTCACATATCGCAACTTTTTTCCCCTTCGCGTGGGCGTGGCTAGCACATGATACATATGGCCTGCAGGCCGCAAATTTGACAGCCCTGGTTTAGAGAAAGCGATGGCATTATTGTTCCCTTTTTTGGGGAGGGGGCTCAGAGATGTCCCTGCGGGTTGGGGAGATTAAAAAAAAAGGCAAAATGGCAGCTGCGTCACTTAATCAGACCTCTCACCTCTTTTCACCATTGTTAGAAAAAAAGAGTGAAGCTTCATTTAGTCACCTTGTCTTTTTAACTCTTGCTAAGGCTCATCCACATAATCCACATATTTATATATATCTCTGCCCTCAATTTCCAAATTCTGGTCAAAGATGTTTTTCACCCGGGGGGACAATATTCTTAGCTGATGCCTTCGTCAGAACCCAAAATCTGACTCTGATGGAAGTCATTTCTTCTAGCAACACCCAAGCAAGCAGAGTGATTGAAAAACACATTTTACATTGTGCAGTAAGCTGTGAAGATTTTAAAATCCCCAAATACCCCTAGACATGTGTGAGAAATGATCAAGATTATAGGGGGTTTTTTAATGAAAAAAAATTAAAATCAGTAGATCTTACTTTTTTTCCATTATAGCCATATTCACCATTAGGACAGATTTAGACAATCTACACTGACCAAACTTGCCTTTCATTCTTACTCGTACCCCACTCACATACCTGGTCTACGGTTCAGAGGAAAACAAAACCACCACAAGAGTAAAAAGTTTGTGAACAAATTCCAGAAATCTAAACTGGAAGGAAAATGAGACCAAAACAAGCAAACATCCCCAAGATCGTTCTAGTTTGTCAGGCAGAAAAAGAGCTCTGGAAGCCTCCCAGGTGTAATTATATCTGGCCGTAAGCATCCCAAGAATTGTCTTTTTTTCCTCAGGTAAAGCAATGAGCATATATTTCTTTCAAATTCTCTTCCTTGTGTTTCTTAATATATTGCAAAATACATACAGTATTTCACAAAAGTCCAGCTTAAATTGGGACATTTTGAGACTTCTGATCTGCCCTGAGTTCGGAGGTGAATTGTCTTTATCTTCCAAATCTATGACATGACTTCAGGTTTTGCATTTCTTCAATATTCTAATGTAATTCTTAGTTCACAGCCAGGTACTACTGGTAATTGTTTTAATTGCATCACGTTAGTAGTAAATACAGGATTTGCTGTTTTTATTTTGTGTGTATTTACATCTAAGCAAAGTACAAGATACGTACTGCACATTTAAATGTATATATGCACATTTAAAATGTGTTTTAAAATCTAGTCCTTACAAATGTGCAGAAGAAGCCATGGAACAGAGTGAACATGGAGCTTAAGAAAAGGTTGTTGTTGTTAGTTGTGAAGTCATGTCCTACCCATTGCGACCCCATGAGAAAGTTACATGTGTAAAAATAGGTTGTGTCATTATTTTTTCACTGAGACAATCCTTGCTCTCCATCTGATGTTCTTTCTTATGTTGACTTTCAGGTAGAGGGGATTCAGGTATATGAATTATGGAGTTGGAAAGAACCATATGTTATTTAAATTAACTCTATTCTTGAAGCAGGAAATTAAAACCTGTAGAAATTATGTACTTTGGCTGTAAACTGGATGGTAATAGCAATCGAAACCTCTCTATCATTTTTTTGACCAAAGTTTTTTTTTAAATTACCATGTTATCACCGTTGTGAGTGCTTCCTATTTTTTTTAATTAGATTTAGGCACTGTACAGGTGCAACACAATCCTGGGTGGCTCAAAACATCAAAGCCAAAAGGTAAAAACTCCAGTAACAATGAACAAGATACCATCAGCCAAACCAATATACAAAGATTTTACTAAGTATAGGCTAAGAAAAAATATGTTGGAGCAAATTTAAAATCCTAAATAATGTACTGAACTTCGCATTTTTTTTCCTCCTGATTTTGATCTCCATAATTATTGTTATCTTTACATGGACACAGATATTTGGGCCTGTCCAGCAAATCATGAAATTCAAAACTATTGAAGAAGTTATCAAGAGAGCGAACAATACTCGCTATGGTCTAGCAGCTGCAGTTTTTACCAAAGACATTGATAAAGCCATGACGTTTGCAGCTGCACTTCAGGCTGGAACTGTCTGGTATGTATTCTTCTTTGAGCCAAATTGTACTTGGAAGGGAATTCAGTAGTTTTAGTTCCCCTGCAAAGTTGGTCCTTTCTCATACTGCCAATGCCATATGTCCTGCAGTAGGAATCCATTGCAATTTATCTTTTACTCTAGGCCAGTGCTTAGCAAATTAGGTGTCTGGAGTTCAACTCCCTGAATTCCTCAGCCAGCATGCTTGCTGGGGAATTCTGGGAATTGAAGTCCATACTTTTTAAAGTTGACGGTACTGGTCTAAGCTAACACAGTCCCCTAAGTAACTAACTCTAGGCATTTTGTGCTTCTATGTTGTTGCTTCTTATGTGAGAGTTCCATGTTTTTCAATATTTTTTCTATTGTGAACCATCTAGAACAGTGGTGGCAAACCTATGGCACGTAGGTCGCCCCAGCTCAATTCCAGCACACATGTACATGCGTCTCCTGCCGGCCAGCTGGTCTTCAGGTCTCTGGATGTGCAGGGGGTGGGGTGCAAGCGTGGTGGGGGCACATGTATGCCGGGGCGGTGCACTTTGCATTTGGGGTATGGGTGCATACTCCGTGCCCAAAAGGTTTGCCATCACTGATCTAGAAAATTGGAGAAAACAGGTGGGATACAATAAATAAAATAAACCAATAAAATAATAAGTGCCGTCTATCTTTCCTAATTAAATACTTTGCCCACCCGAAGCATCATGGCAAAGGTGACTAGAACATCAGTAATCTATTGATAGATCTCAAAATGATCTAGTAGATTGTTTGGAGGAGAAAACCAAACCAACAGTTACAAATGCTAGCTTAGGGAAAGTGGGATCAGAGTTTCTTTCCAAAGGTAAAAATTCTATACTTAGGGTAAGCTCTTATGACTAAATTAAGCTGCTTATTCTACTTATAATTCTATCCTTTGTATAAGTTGCCTTTATCTTTTCTTTTTTGTTTTCTTCAGGGTTAACTGCTACAGTGCAGTGTCTGCTCAAAGTCCTTTTGGGGGATTCAAAATGTCAGGAAATGGACGTGAGCTGTAAGTATAACCACCAGGCTTTGCTTCCGATTGAAGGGATCGGTTTGCAACTCTGTGACACACAGAGAAATGTTAGCATTCATAAATCAGTTGTATGATTCTTTGTATTAAAACAGTGGGATTGTTACTGTACATTCTTGTTTGTGGGAGACTTATCTTCACACTCTATAGTTTTTTAACTGTTCCATTGTGTTTACGAGGAAGTACAAGGAAGCGTGATCTTGTGTGATGATCCATCACATCCTTTCATTCTATGATATCCATGAGTCATTTTTTAGTAGAAATGATTTCATTTTTTTATTCAGAAGTTGTTGGGGGGTAAGCAAAAATAAATGGTATTTTTACTCTTCTTCCTCTGGTATTCAGGTTCATTGTCTGCGCTGGTAGACTAGTAACAAGTTAGTCGTTCTGATGGTTATTCAAGGCCCACGAGCCAGATGTGTCAGGCACTGGCCACACCCACTGCCCCATTTAGTAAAGGGGGGATTGTTGTAATACATCATATGACAAAGCCATGACAATGCAAGTTTGACACCCCTGGTCAATTCAGCATCCAAGTATCAAGCAACTTGTCCACATGCTCCCAGGAAAGCTTGGTTTTTTATCTAATAGCAGCCGCCCTCCCAAAATAGCATCAGGATCAAATACATCATCAGACAGTTTTACCATCTTGCAGTATTTGCAGCCCTTAGAGAAAAAAAATACAGGACAGTCTGGATACAAACATTATTTCAAGAACTATTCTAATGTCATTTCTCTTCTCTTTTTTTTGAAGGGGTGAATACGGCCTTCATGAATATACTGAAGTCAAGACAGTCACAATCAAAATTCCACAGAAAAATTCATAATGGCACCACAGAGCCATGTCGGTTACTAGGCCAAACTGCAAAAGCCAGTTGTGTTGTGAAACACTTTGTAGCAGACTACATTCGCTGTTTAATTTTGATTTCATTTTTAGCTACCTTTAACAGTTATGAACAGAAATTTAAAAAAATTGAAATAGTTTCAGTTAGGGGGGAAAAGGGAGGGCCCATAATGCCTGAATCAAATTAACAATTAATGAACCTTATTGAAAGTTTGCCCCTTTAAGTAGATTTGTAGTGCTGTGCAAAATAAATGATTAAAAATATAAATTTATAAAAATTGTTCACTTGTATTCTAGAGGTGTTGATTTCCTGTTCTTTTGTATGAGCTTGGCAAAAGCACTTATATATGACTATCAAATAAACAGTTTGCTTTTGCTAATGGTTACCTCTTGAAATCAATTTTCTTGCTGTATTTGAATCTGCTCGTATTACAGAACAATTATATAAACCTTTCTCTCTTTTTTTCCAAGTGCAATTGACACATACCAGCAAATGCAAACAGCACACAGTGGTTTAATTTTTAAAATAATTCCAAATCCGTATAATGTTGCTGAAGGATTTGGGGACTATCTCAGGCTACATTTGTCTTTTACTGAATCCTAAAGCAAAACAGATGCCAGTTTTGCTGAATTTGGGTGGTCTTACCATTTTGAGCTGCATGAAAGAAAGGCTGGATGTATAATTACAATTGAGAGTCCCTTACTACTCATCCTAACCGTCACCACAAATCTTCAGTTTAGATAACCATCTGATACGGAGAATAAGAATCTATTGGAAATGAAGGAAAACACATGGCACTCATGTTCCTTAACTCTGATTTTAATAACAAACCACTGGTTAAGCCTGGTTAAGCCACCAGACTAGAAAGTTGGAGAACATGAATTCAAGTACTGCTTTAGTCATGAAAGCCGGCTGAGTAATTTTGGATCAATCTTTCTCTCTCAGCCCAACTCGCCTCACAGGGTGGTGGTTGTGGAGAAAATGGAAGGTGTGTTGGATAGGTATGTTGCCTTGAGTTATTCATAAAAATAACAAGTAAAAAATAAATAATTGGATTCTATTGTGATAAGGCAACAAAAACAAGGTGGCTACAGATTTCCCTGAGATAACAGAATGTCTTGAAAGCAGACATTTCTTACTTCTTACAGATCCTCAGGACATAGAGAAAAACGGGAATGGCCTTGATGCACAGGAGGAAGAGGTGCAACTCAGACAACAGTGGGATTAAAGAACTGAGTCTATGGCAGGAATGTAGTCAACATCTCAGACAAGCCCTTCCCTAATCCTCATGAAAATGGAGGGAGGGAGGGAAAGCACATTCAGACTTGCAAGATTCTGTTACTAGAGATTTACCATAAAAGTAGTACTGACCTGCATGATTTTGGATTCCAGAACTAAAGTAACCTCGGAGGGCCAACACAGGTGCTTAAAAGCAACAGTATAATTTGGTAAATATAATCAAATTGCAAATGGAGGGTCCAGGGGCAGAGTGTCATGTAAATTAGAAGAATGTAGGTCAGTTCTGGGAGCTTGCAATACAATGCGCAAAAGAGAATGAAGAGGCCTCCATTTTTAATTCTTTTTGTAAAAGTCTTTATGGACTACAACCTTGGTGGCCCGGTGACACAATCAAAATACACAGAGGTTTTGTTTGATGGAAATCATTACGTCTTTTTTTTTTAAAAAAAGTACTTTTGAAAGGAGCCTGACATTCTGTTTTATTAGCACAGTATTTTTTATCATTAGATATAAAAACATTACATCAAGAAAAGCATGCAGTACCTCTGGATCTTTTCCTCCACTTCAGATTCTCTATGCACTTCCATACAAATATTGTTTATAAATCAGCCCTAATGTCATATTCATTTCCTAAATCTCCCGCTCCTCATTCTAGAAAATCGATTTTATTTCCCTTGTTTTGGGGATGGATGAAACATTCATTTCTTGGCCATTGTTTTCCAAATGGAAGATTGTATGGGGCCCCGTGCACTTTACTTCTAGTTCCACAAGAGGAACAGCCCTCAGATTCATCAGGCTGACGCTATAGATTAGTTACTTACTTGTTTAATATACACTGCTCAAAAAAATAAAGGGAACACTTAAACAATGCAATGTAACTCCAAGTCAATCACACTTCTGTGAAATCAAACTTTCCACTTAGGTAGCAACACTGATTGACAATCAATTTCACATGCTGTTGTACAAATGGAATAGACAACAGGTGGAAAGCAGAGGCAGTTAGCAAGACATCCCCAATAAAGGAGTAGTTCTGCAGGTGGTGACCGCAGACCACTTCTCAGTTCCTATGCTTTCTGGCTGATGGTTTGGTCACTTTTGAATGCTGGTGGTGCTGTCACTCTAGTGGTAGCATGAGATGGAGTCTACAACCCACATAAGTGGCTCAGGTAGTACAGCTCATCCAGGATGGCACATAAATGTGAGCTGTGGCAAGAAGGTTTGCTGTGTCTGTCAGCATAGTGTCCAGAGCATGGAGGCATTACCAGGAGACAGGCCAGTACATCAGGAGGCATAGAGGAGGCCATAGGAGGGCAACAACCCAGCATCAGGACCGCTACCTCCACCTTTGTGCAAGAAGGGACAGGAGGAGCACTGCCAGAGCCCTGCAAAATGACCTCCAGTGGGCCACAAATGTACATGTGGCTGCTCAAACAGTCAGAAACAGATTCCATGAGGGTGGTATGAGGGCCCGATGTCCACAGGTGGGGGTTGTGCTTACAGCCCAACACCATGCAGGACGTTTGGCATGTGCCAGAGAACACCAAGACTGGCAAATTCACCACTGGCACTCTGTGCTCTTCACAGATGAAAGCACGTTCACACTGAGCACATGTGACAGACGTGATGGGGTCTGGAGACGCCGTGGAGAACATTCTGCTGTCTGCAACATCCTCCAGCATGACCGGTTTGGCAGTGGGTCAGTAATGGTGTTGGGTGGCATTTCTTTAGGGGGCCGCACAGCCCTCCATGTGCTTGCCAGAGGTAGCCTGACTGCCATTAGGTACCGAGATGAGATCCTCAGACCCCTTGTGAGACCATATGCTGGTGCGGTTGGCCCTGGGTTCCTCCTAATGCATGACAATGCTAGACCTCATGTGGCTGGAGTGTGTCAGTACTTCCTGCAAGACGAAGGCATTGATGCTATGGACTGGCCTGCCCGTTCCCCAGACCTGAATCCAATTGAGCACATCTGGGATATCATGTCTCGCTCCATCCACCAACGCCACGTTGCACCACAGATTGTCCAAGAGTTGGAGGATGCTTTAGTCCAGGTGTGGGAGGAGATCCCTCAGGAGACCATCTGCCACCTCATCAGGAGCATGCCCAGGCGTTGTAGGGAGGTCATACAGGCACATGGAGGCCACACATACTACTGAGCCTCATTTTGACTTGTTTTAAGGACATTACATCAAAGTTGGAACAGCCTGTAGTGTTTTTTTCCACTTTAATTTTGAGTGTAACTCCAAATCCAGACCTCCATGGTTTGCTAAATTTGATTTCCATTGATAATTTTTGTGTGATTTTGTTGTCAGCACATTCAACTATGTAATGAACAAAGTATTTAATAAGAATATTTCATTCATTCAGATCTAGAATGTTTTATTTTTGTGTTCCCTTTATTTTTTTGAGCAGTGTATTAAATTACCATATTATATATGAAGGAATCTTGAATCTGTGAAAATAACTCAGGCTATGTGGAAAAAATCCTGTGCCTGTTTTTTTTAAGCAAGACTCTTAACAGCCATAACCTGAAATGGTTTTTACCCCTGCTGAGATATTGTAGAATAATACTTCAGTTTCTATATAGACAAGGCAAGGAGCAAAGTAAGGATTCAACAATATATGATAGAATAAAGCTGAAAATACTGTATTTGATTTAAAACATGTCTCCATTCAGGATCTTAAGGTATCCTCTGGTATTTTCCCCTACAGCAAGAACTTGGGGAGACTGGGCTGAAAAAGTATGTGGACCAAGTGATCCTGAAACTGGGCTTCCTTGACTAAAAGTAGAACAGTTCTCATCTTTGGCAATTTTAAGATGTGTAGACTTCAGCTCCCAGAATTCCCTAGCCAATCCAACGCATCTTAAAGTTGCCAAGGTTGAGAAACTAACTCTATGGCAGACTGATGTTCACATCTTTCCAATGCTGGGCCATTACCTTATCCACGATAATACACACTGACTTAAAAATGAAGCTATGAAAAGGTAGAGAACATTGAAGAGTTCAAAACTGTTAAAAGGCAGGTATCTACCATAGCTTATTATGCAACATGATAGTTGGTCTGAATCCAAGGAAATCAAATACCATGAAATATCTCAAGCATTAAAAGATGTAATTTGACATTGGCCATTAATATCTACAAACAAATACCACACTAATACATCCACCTAAATGCCATTTAAGCATAGTTTTTTTTTCATTGAAGCCAAACCCAGCTCTTTGTCAATCCAAACTGCTGAATTTGCCTACAAATCTTGCCAAAACAAAGAGATACACCTTTTGTAAACTCTGATTCCAGAGCAACCTAAGATTAATCATGTTTACCATTGCTCAAGACCACTTGCAATGCACTTGAATTCAGAAAATGAGCAACCTGGCAGGTACTACAAGATTACTCAAACATTAACATGAGATGCAAATAGAATTTTGCTAACACAAAAATATTCTGAAAGCCAACATAACTAGCAATCTATGCAGTGCCTAACCATCTGAGAAAAAAATTGCAAAGCTGAAAACATATTATTTCCAAAGAATTTTGGATGACATAGTAAATATATTGTAACCATATGATATCTGTTGATAATTTTCAATTTGTGCATATCTTTTAGGTATTTTGAGAGAAAAATTTCCAAGCATACTCATCCCTGCTGGCTAATTTTCACTTAGGAAGAGATTATAAGTACTAAATCATCAATTAAAGATGCTTTGTTTTGTTTTGGTTGATTGTAACATATGAACCCACCCATCACTCTTAGCATAAAGTATCAATAGATCACTGCTTGTTTTTTCAAGTCTTAATTGTAAAACTCTTAGCTTGTTGTTGGTGTGACATTATCAAAGCTTCTGTGATTGTGAAAAATTGATTGTGGCACATCTCAACAACAGTATCTCCAGCAAGACGAAAATACATCAAAATGTTGATAATATGAGACGAATACTTCCTTAACATACCTATATTCTAATATCTGACACAATTATATAAGTTAGGATTAAGATTGATTAGTGGATGTTAAGAGCTCCTTGGAAATTGTTTCCTTTGAGTTCCCTTCCTGAACTTGGAAGCAAAGTTTCAGGGATCAATAAGGTGAATGAAATTCAAAATGAACAATGCTGAGGGCTGCTGGGAATTGTAGTTCAGCATTTTAGGAAGGCTGAAGATCCGCCGCCCTGTTGGGCATCACTGAACTGAACTGAAGCTTAAGGAACAATTTATGTTGCCTTCAATCTTTCCTGGGAATTGCTTCTTTACTTCTTAAAGAGGACATGTTTTGTCCCTGCTGGGCACCATTTCAGAAGGCTTTGGAAGTGGGTTATATGGATCTTTTTCAGCCATGATTCAGACCCAGCATGGGATGGAAATGGCATTGGATGTACTTGTGAAGGACGTCTGGTGTGGGAGGGATGGGCTATATATCCTGGCCCTGTTTGACCTCTCTGTGGTTTTGATACCATGGTATCTTTCTAGATCAGTTCAAGAGTTGGGAGTAGATGGCATTATTCTGCTCCATCCTTCAGAGTCAATTCCAGTTGGTGATTATCACAGAAGAGGGGGCTCGCCCTCATCCCTTGCTAGGAAGGATGCCATGGGGTATGTTTTCTCCTCTCCTTTTCAACATCTACATGAAGATGGCCACTGAGGGAGCTTATCTGTCACCTTGGGTGAGTTATCCTCAGTATGCTGATGATACCCAATTATATATCTTATCTCTGGCAAACTAAGTGATGACATTGTTACCTGGAATTTTCAGCTTCTTTATCAGCATTTAAAAATGATGTTAGGGCTTTCAGTGTGGTAAGTTAGACAAGTTGCTTAAAAAGAAAACTTCAGGAAAACATGTTTTTTCTCTTCTTAACCAAGGCCATTTCTTTTGATATGAAAGAACTTGTCTTTTCAGCAATAGAGAGCATCTTCTGAAAAGTCCTTGAATACACTTGTAAGTTTTAACAAAGATACAAACCCAACTGGGAGAGAGTAGTACAATCCATGCACTGGGCACTTGTGGAATGTTGTCTCGAATCAATGTTTTCTATTGTTCAAGTCTCACGTATAATCACTGTTTTTTATTGTTTGATCACTTGCTTTCTGAAGTATCACGTATACCAAGTGTTTGTATCCTTTCTTTCTGTATCCAATAAAAAAGATTTGACCTCCATCCCTAAATAAATGCTTTTTTTTTTTTACTTTGCCTGAATTGGTGATTCACATTTTCAGCTGAGGAAAGAAGCCTCATTGCAAAGATAAAAGTATCTCACTTAAATTCAGGGATAAAGTTTATATCCGCTCCATGCCAAACTCAAGCCTGAGTTTGAGGCAACACCACAAATATTTTATTCTGGTGCCTGGAGGCTATGAGGATCTGGATGGGGCACACCAGGCTTCAGCTAAAGCCTGGTAATACTGAGTATCTGGTTTTTGGGGCCCAATGATTCCAAGACCATGCTGCCTTTGGTGCTGGGTGGAGTTGCCCTCCCAGATAGACCGCTGCACTATCTGGACTCTTCATGAAGTTATGGCTTGTGCTGGATGAGTAGATGGTAATTGTATCTAAGAGGGCCTTTGTAGAACTTTGCCTTGTGATCCAGTTGCACCCATTCCTGAATCTGCAGGCCCTCCTTACAGCAATTCATGCCCTTACTACCTCCAGATTGGATTAATGCAATGTTCTCTACCTAGGCCCAACCTTGAAGAGTATTCTGAAGTTTCAGCTTGTACAAAATACTGAGGCATGGGCAGTTAGCTATGTCTGCTCTTAGAGCAGCACATGTTACATTTCTGTTCCATGAGCTGCATTGCCATTTTGCTTCCAGGTCCAATTCACAGTAGTGTTTTCAATCTTTAAAACCCTTCCTAGCATGGAACCAGGCTATCTGACAGATCATCTCTCCTCAGTCACATTGACTCGTTTAATTAGATCTTGCAGAAAAGGCACATTGTAGGTACCATCGACTTGGAACCTATATTGGTGGGTCCCAGGAGATGTGCTTTCTTTGGTGCCTAAGGTGCTGCTTTATGGAACCTTCTTCCCCCTGGAATTAGATTGGCCTATCCCTGTGGATTTTCTGAAAGGGCCTCAAGATCTGGTTATGCTATCATGCCTGGGGCTCCCAAGGAACTAGAGATTTATCTCGATGTCTCCATTGCTGAAGGGATCATTTTTATCCTCCTTTCACCTATAGTTAGTATTTTTGATTTTATGATATGCATTACTGTGACTTTTGGGGTTTTACCTGCTGTTGTATTGGCTGTTTTATCTATTGTTCTGCTCCTCTCAAAGTTACCTTTGATGAGATGGGGAGTTATATACATGTAATCCTTGAGTTATGAATGTAATGGAGCCTGCCCATTCCATCCATAATTTGAGAATTCTTGGGAGTGAATCTCATATCTTGAACAAGATCACTCCCTGCTTTCGCCCATGCATTAGATAATTAAATGCGTGTACAAATGTGTGAATCCTTAAGTGCACCTGAGGAATCTTAGGGGTGGGGAAGGCCATGGAGGGGCCTAGTGGGGAACAGGCCAACTACTTCAGACCACCCAAGGCCTCCCTCGACACACAGATACCTCATTTTCAATAATCACAATTGCTTCCCCCTCCCACATCCTGCTGCACCAGTTGACTTATGAAGATCTGTCTCTTCTCCAGCCTGTTTCTTTGCCTGCACCCTCCTTTCTCTTCAGCAAAGGGCTTAACGACGCCTCTGGTGGTGAGCAAGCAGGACCGTAAGGCCACATGCAGCCTTCTGAGGTCAAGTTGATCTCTGGCAACATGTCAGGAGTGGAGACATGTCAGGTGTGAACAACCAGATCTACACATGAAGAGTCTGATTAGCTCATGCCTATTTCACTGGAAATGTCTCAGATTGGCAGGCTGCACCTGGGCCAGACTAGATAAGATTGAAGAGCATTCAAAGAGTGCTCAAACCTTGCCCTCTTGTACATAATGATTCCAGATTAATTCCCCATTTGACTCCTCCACCTGACTCGACTAATCTATCTCTGACAAGAAAGAAGCAATATAGGCAGGCTAGACATGAGACATGATCTAACAAGTTTTACACAGGTCATTTTCTGCTGATTATGAATGGAAACACTTTAATTCAGCAATGAGGAAAGACCCTTTGACCAAATGCTCAACCTAGATTCCTCAGCTTCTCTTGAATTCAGGTTTTTGGAGATTTGAATGTATATAAAAAAGTAGGTTTCCCTGTCAGTTGTGTCTGACTCTAGGGCACATCGCCATTTCTTGGCCAAGGGAGTCAGCATTGTCTGAAAAACCTTCTGTAGTCATGTGGCCAGCATGGCTATATGCCAAAGGCACATGGAATGCTGTTATCTTCCCACCAAAGTGGTACCTATTGATGTACTTGCATTTGCATGCTTTTGAACTGCCAGGTGGGCAGGAACTGGAGCAAGTAATGGGAGCTCACCCTATTGCATGGAGGCTGGTTCTCAAACCTGGGCTGTCAGCTCCCCAGCTAACAAGCTCAGCATCTTTAACGGCTGATATCTAAAGAACCCATTCTACAGATGCTACACTATGGCAATAAGCACAGATTTTAACTTTGTCTTTACAAGAATTCCCTAAAATTATTTGGCACTGCATAGGTTAAACTGGTCCAAGAAAAATAAATAGCAGACAAGAAAAATCTCTTGTTTTAAACTCATCAGCCACACACTTCTTAAACAGTAAAGTTTGGATGGACCTAAAATTATTTATTTTGAAGGTGAGACATTTAATCACAACACTGAACCAGACACCTGGCAAATGTATTACAAATAGGAGGCCAAACTGTGAGATTTTGCAGAGATAAGAACCTGTGAACTGAAAAAAAATCCAGGAACAAGTTAAATATTTAAAACTAAAAATCTCCATTGTTTAACTAAGGCATTGTGTCCATAAACAGAAAACATCTGTTTAATTTTAATTCGTTACATAGTGATAGGCATTCACTTGCTATTATGAATTATGAATTTAAGAATATCCCCCCACACTCAAGACATACACTTTGTTTTTTAAACACAGACAAAAATTCTATGCAATTTGGAACCATATTCCAACTTCTCAGTCTAAAGTTGCCAATCCTACCTAAACCCAGTCAAATTCACATGGAACCAGCCTTGGAAATTTCTTTCTCCCTAATAAAAATATACCTGTGTATCTATTGGAATTAAAACAATAGTTTTAACTGTCTGTAAAATATCGTACCCATTTTAAATAAATAAAGAAATAATAAAGAAATAAAGAAATTAATAAATGCCTCAATCTGTATTACATGAGCCACTCTTGCAACAATTGAGAAGCATTTATGTATAGGCGTTTCTTCTAGCAGATGTTAGTAAAGTCAAAGTCCTCACTTGTTAAAGTTGCTATGTTAACAAATACTGGTTTAAGAGACATTGGTGGCAGGATGAAGAGGAATAGCTCAATGTCAGAGGTGGTATTCAGCAGGTTCTGATCAGTTCTGGAGAACCGGTAGCAGAAATTTTGAGTAGTTTGGAGAACCAGCAAATACCACTTCTTAACCGCCCCCGCCCTCCCGAGTCCCAGCTGATTGGCCTCCCTTCTCTGCCTCCCGAGTCCCAGCTGATTGGCTGGGTCTTCTTTTGTTGCCCTGCACAGGAGAATGGAGCTGGAAAGCAGGTTAGTGGGGTGGGGAGGGAATGGGGATTTTGCAGTATCCTTCCCCTGGAGTTGGGTAGGAATGGAGATTTCACAGTATCTTTTCCCTGCCATGCCCAGCAAGCCACGCCCACAGAACCTGTAGGAAAAAAATTTGAATCCCACTACAGTGTCAATGCCATTAAAAAAAAAAAATTGAACCTATTCCTCTAGTCAGTTGACCTGCAGGCACATCAACAAGATAGCAAGAGTTACCATTTAGTCAAAACGATATAGTTGTGTTAGTGACAGTTGTGTTGGTCTAGGTTGGCATAAAATCAGAAGGACTGTAGCAGCTTTTTTTAAACCAACACGTTTTATTAAAAGGCTGAAGTTTTCTTGAGCTGCAGCAAGAGAAGTTAAGCTCTGCCCTCTGCTGGTATCATGCTTCTATTATATACAGAACAAAGTCTCAATAAAACACGAATCCCCTCATTTCTTCTTAATTTGTAAGAATACTTTTATATGTGTCATTTTTTTTTATTTTTGAACTAAATCAAAATGATAAGGAAGAAAAATAATTTTTCAGACCAAAACAAACAAAGCTTTATTTTTATGTGTTTATTTGCTATTAATTAAAAAAAAACTGTATGCTATTCACTCCTATTTCTGGCTGTTAGTTGCTTGCTAATTTTCATACAATGAATATTCCTAAAAGCTGCTTAAAATTAATCTATGCCCAACCCACTTAAGCATCTTGAACTGGACCGAGAAAATAACTAGTAACCACTAACAGCTGACTCAGAACCAGGGTATGTGATGCTTCCTTAAAGACAGTTACTCCCAGGGGTGGGATTCAATTTTTTAAATAACCGGTTCTGTGGGTGTGGCTTAGTTGGTGGGCATGGCTTGGTGGTCATATGACTGGGTGGGTGTAGCCAACTTGATGTCACTCACATCAAGGGGCGCTTCTCCTCTCCTGGCCTCTCATGACAGTGGAGATGCTGCAACGGTCGTAAGTGTGAAAAATGAAAATGGTCATAAGTCACTTTTTTCAGTTTCATTATAACTTTGAATGGTCACCAGTTTTAGACCAAAACTCAAAACGGGTATGTAAACTCACGTTCGAATGTCAATCTTTCTAGCTAGCCAAGAAGCCTTGCTGAATGTCACTCATCTTGATTCATTGTCATTCTTTCTGGCAACTCTGCTTCATTATTCAATTATTTCTTCAAAGTGTTAACTCTCGGGAGTATTTCCTCCCAACAGCAATGTAAAAAGCTTAAAACAACCCTTCCCTTTAAGAAACTACCAGCAAAGGGAAAAAAACTCCTTCTGAGACAGTAAGTCTAGGCATACTGCCAAGAATGTAAGAAGGATGGAAAAAAACAAAAGGAGATTTCTTCCAACAACCGGTTCTCTGAACTGCTTAGAAAGTTAACAACCGGTTCTAGTGAATAGGTGAGAACCTGTAGCGTCCCACCCCTGGTTACTCCATTAGGACCATCTTCAAGGCCCGCCCCTCCACATTGCACATTGCAGTAATCCACTTTGATGGTGTGATTCCCCCTATATTGAAAAGCCCATTTCCTGAGCATGCACATACAGGTTGTTTTAAAAGAAAAAAGCTTTAAAAAAAATAGGGGATCATGGATACCATCTGGGTATATTGATATCCCATCTGATATTGTAGAAGATGACAATACACAAGAGAGAGAGTCTCATTGACAAGAGTTCTTAGCTGTATAGAATGCCCCTGATTACATGAAAAGTTCTCCCATGTAACCCATTCATTTTTAATTTATTAGATAATTCATGTCCAAGATAATGGCAGCTTTTCCCCCTTTCAAAACTTTGGAGGATTTTCTGGATTCAGTATAACGCAGGAGATGATTCTTAGAAGAAGGGAACACCTTAAAAATCCTCTCTATTGATCAACAGAGTTTTGGAGCCAATTCTCTGAAAAGCACAATAAATTGCCTTTTTCTGTTTTGTTTTTTTTATAGACTTGATTTGAATATATCATATTTCAGACTCACGTAAGCATGCACTATCCAGATCATTTCTAAAAATGTAGACAGCTGTTTTTGTTTGCTTCATGAACAATATTTAAGAATACAAGAAAACTTCTTCTAATCAAGGAAACCCAAAGAGGTGATGGCAAATGGACACTTTAAAAGCCAGCAAACATTCAGCACCCTCCCAGTTATTATCACACAATTTCATCACATGGAGGTTTTTGGCTAGCTTATAAATATGCTCTCCTTATGAATAGGTTATGTTCCGAGAGGTTGTTCATAAGTCTGTTTTGACTGACAGTCCTGCAAGCGTAAAAAAGATGTGCCTTACATATATACCTTAGAGACATGGCAACATCTCGGTAAAACCTGATGGTGCCCATAACTCCAACCTTGAAGGTCCCAGAAGTCAGGAGAATGTGGGAAAGGGTTAATTGTCCATACACTACACACCAGAAACTAACTCTTTTCCACCTTCTTTAAGACTTGTGGACTTCAACTCCCAGAATTCCTCCTCCAGTCATGTTAGCTCAGGAATTCTGGGAGTTGCCAAGTTTGAAGACCCTTGCTCTAAACTGTGTGATTGGCCTTCAAAATGGCAAATGCAGATCAGTGGTTTATAAATTGATCCATGGTAACCCAAACTTTACCTATGCAGGTGGACCTCAACTTACAACCAAATTGGGTTCAGAATTCCAGATGTTAAGCAAGGTGGCTGTAGAGTGAGTCACACCTGATTTTATGACCTTTTTCCCCCATGGTTGATAAGTGAATCACTGCAGTTGTTAAGCAAATCCAGCTTTCCCCCATTGACTTTGCTTGTCAGAAGCCAGCTCGGAAGGTCACAAATGGCCATCCCAGGACCCTGGGATGCTGCAACCATCATAAATATACATGTCAGTTGTCAAGCAACCAGAGTTTGGTTTGGGGGTATGCTACAGCAGTCATAAGTACAAGAACCAGTCATAAGTCACTTTTTTCAGTGCCATCATAACTTTGAACAGTCGTTAAACAAATGGCCATAAGTTGAGGACTACCTGTACATTGCGGAATCCAAACTGGCAGTGACTGAGGGAGAAAGGGATCTTGCAGACACAATGAATTCCAGAAATAGGGAACTGCTCTACCAATGGTAAATTCCATCCTTGAGAACATAGGAGCCTCTGTGGCGCAGTGGTCAGAGTGCAGTACTGCAAGCTACTCTGCAGCCAGCTGCCTATAATTTGGCAGATCAAATCCCACCAGTCTCAAGGTTGACTCAGCCTTCCATCCTTCCGAGGTGGGTAAAATGAGGACCCAGATTGTTGGGGGTAATAGGCTGACTCTGTAAACCGCTTAAAGAGGGCTGGTAAAGAACTATAAAGCGGTATATAAGTCTAAGTGCTATTGCTAATGCTATTAGGAAGGGAGCTGAAAACAGAACTATTCACAGACTATTGCCCTTATGCAAGTCTGTGGGGGAGGCAACGTTTTGGGAATGTCTCCTTCTGTTCAGTGCACACGGAGAGGCAAATCACAGATCTAGAAAATGTGCAAAAAGGGAATCAACAAAATGAGTATAGGCTTTTTCTATGAATACATTTACAATAGAGAAGGGACACACAATAAAGCTGGATAAAACTAGGCATGACATAGATATAGTGGTGTACATTATGTGTTTTTTTTTACTTCTAGCGTTGGAGCACAATGATCCCTGGAAGCCAAAATTAGGGAAACTCCAGTCCAACTGAAGAATCGTGTTCCCAATATGCATTTGGTGCCCATTCTGGCTGGGGACTCCTGGGAGTGGAAGTCCCATCTTACAGATGCCACATCTGAAAAACCAGTTATTGCTTAAATACCAGTTGCTGAGAAGCAGCAATTGGTGGACATTATCACTCTCCAAAATAGGCTTGTGAGCTTCCCAAATGAATCCAGACTATTTTCTCGAAAAGCTGGACCAGATCACTGGCTTGATCCAGCCAGTTTCTTCTGATACATTCTATGATGCTTCACTTCGCAATCTTAGCTGTGTCACCTCAGGTATTCCTTCTGGTTCTTCCTGCTGGTTATTACTAGGTGATTACTCTTACTCGTTTTTGAACTGCAGCATTGCATATATTGAAACATATTGCTGGAAAGTTTTTCTTATTGGTAATTTAGAGGCGGTCCTGGTATCCTTGGCTAAACAGCTCCACCGGGTGGAGTTCCAGAGTGCCCATTCATGCCTTTGCCTCGAGGTCCTGGGGCTCGGGTCACAGCTATGTGGGGAGGAGGTGTGGGGCCACCCCCTCGTCCTTTGCAGGAAGGGGGAAGGTTTCCATTGGCCACATCAGATCTTTCTTCCTGCTCTTGAGGTGACTTCTTCTTGGACTCCTCTCCTTTGTTTTTATCTGAAATGGTTTTGGGAAGAGAATTGCTGGTTTTTAAAACCCAGTATACAAATGTGAATTTCTAACCGAAGCCCTTCCTAAATTCTCTTGTGGTATAAGTTCATGAAAACTAGAATCCACCACCAGCCTAAACCACAAGTGCAGAATCTGTTTTGCCCTTTTAGTGTCATGTCTGCGATAAATAATAGACACTGTAAGGACAGAATGAAAAGTATATATAATTGAAATGAAATTAATTTAAATATATTCAATACACTTGCCCACCTCATGTGTACTGTATAATAAATTTGTGCACTATACTTAATGAATTTCCATTCTGACATAATATATATATTTATCTATCTATCATACACACACACGTGTGTGTGTGTACATATGCTAATTGGAGTCAGTAAGATGAGAAGTACTTAAATAAAGAATGGGATGGGATGGGATGGGATGGGATAGAATAGAGTGGAGTAGAGTAGAGTAGAGTAGAGTAGAGTAGAGTAGAGTAGAGTAGAGTAGA